>JAOXJM010000019.1:49097492-49110048 GCA_026413425.1 Tringa solitaria | reverse complement strand
AAACAAGATTAAGGACCTGTCAGACTGCCAGCAGAGGAAAGTTACTGAAGATAGAACAGAGAACAAAGAAGGAGGATGTAATCCAATCATGAACTGCTGGACTTTGAGTGAACCAATTATATATGGGCACACATTCCTAAAAATGATATAAAAGAGTTTGTTAAAATAATAAAGGAGGGTTCTTTGTTCACAACTTCATGCATGTCATGTCCGACTCAACAACAAGACAGCAACAATCTTACAATGAGCTGTGCTCTGCCTGTATGCAGACTAGAGTCCTCACTTCCATTTTGTCATTGTGAGATCTATCACCAGTCACAACTGTTTCTGATCTCTTGCTCAAATCTGGAGTGACCTCATCACTGCGGACAGCCTGGCATGCCCATCTCTTCCACAGGTATTGTTCATATTATAAGGAAGATGGAGGGTGGGCAGATGGAGGGGTTAGGGAAGGTCCAAGACATCCCTTGATTGGCAGCTGTACTATGAGAAGTAGTGCCTTCAAAATGATGTCAGGAAGAATTTGGCAAAGCTCATATAAATCAGAAGAAATGCTTTGATTTTCAGGCCACATCACAAAGACCCTTATCTTTGTCTGGATCTGCATCACATGGCCAAGAGTTTTATGATTTGAACATCCACATAGATAATACTCCCCCAAGCCTGCTGGCCTAGGGATTATGTAAATGTCTTTTCTTCCTGTAGTCTTTGTGCCTGTGCTTACATGTGAAGCCAGTTCACCTTCAGTAGTTATGCAATAGAGTCAGCTTTTGGTAACAACCTTCTTCCAGCCTGCCCATTTGTGGTTTAACTTGTTAAACTGCTAATAAGTCAAAGCACCCATCTCTCCTAAGCAGCTCCCATTGTCAGAGCAATACAAAAATCCACATTAGCAGGAAGAGAGACAATTCATATCCAACAGCGAAATGCACTAGGGTCATCACTTTGGCTGTCCCAAAAGGAGGGACTGCCACATCCAGTACTCACAGAGCACTCATCCCTCATCAGAAGCTTGTCAGGTCTTTTTCCTATGCCTGGAAGGTCACGCTGCCTCCGGTCAACATTTGCCACTACAGAATGGCTTCTTCCAGCAGAAGTTTCTCCTCAGAAACATTTCGTGCTCTGCTTGAAAACAGATTTCAGTGCCAAAAAAGACTCTCAGTGTCTGTGCTTGAGAGGATATGGGTTCAGACCAGTCATTACTATTTGATTTTTCACTTGACCACAGCAATTTACAAACCCTAAAACTTCAGGACTACTGAAGAGCCTGTTGTGATTCAAATGTGACTATTAGTTTTAGGCTCCTTGTTATCTAGGGATACTACAGTTCTTGGACAGGAAGCAAGGCCTCTTCTCCATGTTACACATCCAAATCATTTTCACACAAGGTTGCCTAGCCTTGCTTGCAAACTTCTTTTTTTGTATTCTCTCCTCCCTCCCACTGGGCAGGGAGTCAGCAAGCAGCTGTGTGGTACTAATCTGCCTACCAGTGTTGAACCATATTAGATGATCTTGTGCAGTAGGCAAGAGTTTCTGAGTATTCTCTGTTCTGCTGCTCAGCCATGCCGGGACTGAAGTTCAGAACCAGCTGAATCTATTCACTGCAACCTTACTCAAAAATAACTGAAGACTTCCCTGAGGAAGAAAAAGAAAGATGCTAAAAAAAAAAGGGCAGCATGCAATGAGGTAAATCCCACCTTTGTTCCACAAGCAACAAATATCTTTTATGTCTAAGCTTTGTGAGGTGCAGAAGAGATCAGGAAAAAGCCAAAGACCTGGAAACAGGCCAAAGGAATGGGAAATAGCACAAAGAGATCCTGAATCCTTAAAGCTATTAGTTGCTTGCAATGCAATTTTCCTTTGAGTGCCATGAGTTACTTGTGTTGCAGGAATGCATCTCACTGGGACATCTCAAAGAGGAGTCAGTATCGTAATCCTCACTGCACTAGTGGGGGAAAACGAGGAGCTCTGTAGCTCTGGTTTCTTCTCAGACAGGTGAAATATACTTTAATAACTGGGCAGTGTTGTCTCTTGTGCTTTACATGGGGATGGTTCTCCACAGCCTATTCTTGTTCATGACTGTAGTGTTCCTGCTGAGCTATCCCTTACAACCTCAGGAATAGGAGAATTTGTGCAGACTGCCTAGGAAATTTCCACTAAAATGTTCTATTCTCATTTTTCTCCCCCTGAATGTAGTGCAGATCTGTGTTGAGCTAACCTAAAAAACCCATGAGCGATGGCCATCTGCCAGCCCATGTTTTTGACTGTGTAGTGGATATTTTATTTTCCCTCTCTTTGTCACAGACGATTAAGCTAGTTTGGCTCATGCCCACACTAAAAATAGCTGCTGTCCCACAGAGGATGAAGGATTTTTTTTGTAGGTAAAAACAAGAGAACATTAAGAGCTTCCTAATGCTATACTGTAGTTCTATGTGGAAAAACATCCACACACCTTGCATCTCATCCCCATTTAGTACTGTGAAACCCAATTCTTTTATTAATCATCTAAATAAGAAGGACTTTCAATCTGTAATTTGATTGTCTGCTAACAACTGGCAATAAATATGCTAGATTTTTTTAAAATGTTACTTAGAAAGAAATAACAGTTACGAGTTTTGTTCCCAAGATGAGTTTCAGCACCAAGATATTTTTTCAGAGATTCTAACTCTATTAATCTACTCATTTGTAAATGCATTCACCCTAAAATGTTCACATTCAGCCTGAGATTTGCCATCTCAGTCTTCACAAAAAAGAGGATTCCATGCCACTGAGGGGTGAATATCTCATGAGCATTTGTTCAGTTGTTCATAAGATAGGGAAACCTGGAAAGGTGTATCATTTTCAACAGTTTAAAAGCCAGCTGCTAGATATTGGGTTCACATATACAAAAAATTCACAGCTTCTCAGGTTATGAAACTGCAATAGCAAAGAATCCCATCTCAATTACATGTGGGCTTCAGGATGATGGCTTACATAACCAATTTTGAAGTGATTGTACACATACTTCCGCTATTTTCAGCACCAATGAAGTGCAAATTGAAACAGAATGTAAAACCTGAATACCTTGATTCCATTTCAGTAGACATTCTCCCTTCTCATACAAACTGGCCTTTGCTTGGGTTTGCCTTCTTCTTTGACCAATAGCTGACAAAGTGGAACGATGTTCCATTTTGTGTAAATTGTAAAACTTTTTTTAAGTAAAAATCAAAAAGAGCAGAACTACATTTTCAGTCAGGCAGCTGTTGCTTGCTGTGATTTAAGCCTCTCATAGTCCAGCTGAAACCTTCACCACATAAGCTTACAGGAGTCTTTTTCTGACTCAAAACACCCTCAGCTGCTGCAGCTTGAGCTTGCCAAATACACTGCTATATCTGACCCTCTAGTATAAAAACAGGTTTGGTAGGAAAGCAAATCTCAGATGAAAAAGTCATTTCCATCCCACAGCACTAGCAGAATTCTGCTTTCCTCTAAATACTGAAGGCTCAGGAAAGCATGGGTGCTTGACATCACATGCTCCAGCCATTTATCTTTCTCAGTTGTGCACTCACCACCTTTCTCAAACTATGTGTGAAATCACCAGAGACAGGCTGTACCAGAGCTATCTTCAACACAGAATATCCAAATGCAGTTGTAATTGTTTATCCTGGAGAGCAGGCAAAGTTGGGGAGGGAGCATTAAAAATCTTGGTTGAGATTTTTTAGCTGTGGCTATTGATGCTTGCCACAAACCTCCTCAGATGCCAATACACAGGACAGCCACACAATACACATTGTTCCAGTATTGCCCAGTAGCCTTCATTCAAATCCCATTCATTTTCAAAGAGAATTTTATGAGGCCTAGATTGTCCGTGGTACTTCAGGAAGAAAAATAAATGAAACTATTAAAATGGACTTACTCAGGACAAGCAAAGGTGAGTATCACTGCATACAGCTTCTAATTTAGAAGTTTAATATCTGCCCCAAGCATGTAGTCTCTGCCTCCATTGCGGTCAGTGAAGGTTGAGAACTTGCAATAATCATTGCATCCCAGGACCAGTGTCTTAAAAGTAGATTGCTAATGCATCTCTGTAACAGGAGTGATTTTTCACCAGAGCCACTCATGATGTGCCCACTGATTTGTTTTTGTCTTGTTTTCCTCTGGATAATGTTTTACCTGACAGAGTTTACTTTCAAAGTGGGAAAATGTAGATTGCACCAGCTTAACCACTGGAATTATCTTTCTGTATCTTTTCAATGAGAAGGCTGAAGCTGGTTCCAAAGAATAATTTGTCTCCATTGCAAAATTCCTAATAGCAAAACATATTAAAAATTTTATAATCACCTGTCAATGTCAAACTTCATCAGTGTTTTTGGAAAGTGAAAAAAACCCACAGAACCATTCAAATAATATCCATGTTTCTCCTTGATTCTGTTACTATTCTATTTGTATATCAGAATCCATACTTTGATTTCCAAGTGTAGTCTGGCAGGAATTTCACAGGAAAGCATTGCAAAAAATGTATGAAATCACTGGGTTTTTTTATTGGCTGTGATTCCATTTTAAAAGAACATCATACCATTTACCCACATCATGCAGGAAAAAGTAGCAGGCAAATAACAAATGAGATTCACATTCACAAAGTCTCTAAATCATCTTCTAGTTGCTTAGAGAGTACTGCATGCATCTGAAATAAAGCTGGGGAATATTTCTACTAGAAAATGCATGTCTAAGTTGAATTTTGCTCTGTGTGGATGAGAGAGATGAGAAAGAGAGAAAACAAGCAATTTTTTAATTACAGTACTGAAACATTTTACTAATTCAGTGCATGAAGAAATGATTATCCTGATAACATATATTCAGAACAGATACAGACAACTCTCAGATACATAAAACATTACGTTGAGGTCACAACAGCTAGTTTCTAACAATGCTTATTCTAGCACAGTAAGCTTGCCAAAAAGATGTATTCAGCAGCATTGATATGGTCTTTCTTGATGAAGGAAAGGGGCTGGGAAGGACCTAAGCCGATGTATGGTACGAAACATAGACAGAGGAACTCCAAAGTGATTTAGCACATGATTTTATAGTTTGTTTTATTTATTTTAAACACAAGAGTAGCATTCATATTTCATATTGCAGTCTGATTTCATATGGCTTTCTCTAAATATAAATGTGAGTTCACAAGATCAATGGCAAACTAAATCATTACCCTCCAAACGTGGAGGCCCTTTGACTTTTTCTTTTACTAACCAGTAAGGTCTTGGAGCTGTGAAGGAAAATGGCTGCAGTGTCTAGCCACCAAAATTTCTGTGTAAATAAAAACTAGTTAAAAAAAAGACCCCATTTACCTGAGATTGAACAGAGCAGTGATGCAAAGAAAACAAATGTATGGGAAGACAAAGAGATATTCAGAATCCAAACAATGAACCATGTTTCTCTTTGGTCTTGTTTACATGCTTCAACACCTGTTGAGTGCTGAGGGGTAAATTGTCTGAGACATCACTTCTTACATCCACACATGAGCCAAAGATATTTGTGTCCCGTGTTGCCAGTTCAGAGTGGGAAGGGAAATGGATGGGCAGAAGGTAGGGGAGAGTGCCTGCACTCAAATATGTTCAGCATGGCTTAGGCACTTCAGGGATAGTGGAATGATTTGAGGAGAGGTCCAGAACTTAGGTGAGGTGCCAAAAGTTACGTGAGGTAAAACCTGTCCAGTACCTGTGGTAGATCTTCTGTCATGTTTCTTTATAGAAAGAAAAGGAAAATTAAAATGGGAGCTACCAGCTCACATCTGACTGAACTCTCTGCTGTCCATGGAGGAAGGGCTGCTCTCGGTGTGGAGAGGTGAGGTACAGAAGTGATGGCATGATGGCCTGAGAAGCTCAGGATGCTCACAATGCTCACAATGCTCACATTCTGAGCAATGTGAGCTCAGAAGCTCACAATGAAAAACTCTTGGCAAACATTATTTAATGTTTCCCTTTCCCTCCTGCTCTGTGACCCTGGCATGAGGCCTAACAAGCTCAGCACAGAGTACTTATGGCCCTCTTCAGGGTTTGGATCCAGATGTTCACACAGCTGAGGAGGAGATCAGCTCACAAAAAGGGTATTTTTAATGCTCTAAGCCTAAGGGTAGCACTACATGTTTACAAAATTTGTGCACACACCACACAAGATCCTGACTTAGACCAGTCATTCAGTGACACAGCTTCTGAGGCACAGTTAGAAAAAACAATACCAAACATTCTTCCCTTCTCTCTTCTCTACCTTTCTTTTCCTCATCTTCCACACATGTGGGCACACACATGCACATCAAGCTGCCAGAGAGACTGTGAAAACAAATAAACAATTGGCAGCACCATTCTGCAAGAAGGAGATGAGGCAAAAAATTCTGATTCTATGTCAGGAACAGTATTTGACTGGATGAGGAATTGTGTCCATGGTGGGAGCTAGAGAAAAGTCAAAAAGTAGTAAAGAAAGACCAAAGCAAACTTGAACAAGTTCATTCTCTTTGTTAGCAGAGTTTTCCAGCACAAAGTCAGGGGGAAATAGGAATGGATGTGCTTCTTTTAGCAAGGGCACATTTCTGCTGGTTCTACTTATGTATTAGAGGACACAGGCCACAGAGATAAGTCAGAGCATTTCAAAACTATTGATGTTGGTATTTCACTCATTGCTAGAATTTCTCTAGCAATGAGTGGCTGAAGCAAAGAGCCAGCCTCTGCCTTTTAACTTTCAGGGGTGTTGGATTTTGCAGAGCTTAAAAATAGCTGCTGCCTTTGTGACAGAAGGAGAATTCTCAGTTCTTTGAGGTTCACTTAAGTAGGCTCAAATTACTAGCAGCTGAATTTGAATGGCATGAGTGGGACACTCTCCCTAGAAAATGGTAAATTACCCAACACTGCTATGCTAAGTCCAAGCGTAGATTCAGAGACAAAAAGTGCTCTGGGTCATTAAAGTCTTAGTGAGGAGACACTCATCTTGCTTTAAATGAAAGTTAGGGCAAAAACCACTGACATTACCTGAAAGAGTAAAACCTGCTTTCTCTTTCCTCTGAGGAGCCCTTGGCTGCTTGTACTTAAATGAACATGTCCTGTTTGTAGAACCAGCCTGAAATAAGTTGCATTTTTATTAGTTGATTCTGACTTGTCAGTAATTCAAACTTCCTCAGTCTCCACTTTGGATTTCGTAGAAACTTATGGTTGAAGTTATTTGTGAAGAAGCGAGAACTATCATAAATGAATAAGATTTGAGTGAGGATGCCAAAACAAATATATTTCTTCTCTTTCATAATATTTTTGCTCTATTATGAGAGATACTGCTAAAAGGCACGGAGTTCGCAAGCTCACTATCTTAAATACGGTGCAGATTTCTTCCGCTTACCTGAAAAGATGATAAGTATCTTTTAAAATTTCTTATTCAGGAAAGTGCTGAGATATTTGCCTAAATTCAGTTCCACTGAACAAGTGCATCAAAGAAGTTCCATTGACGTAAAATGCTTAGTTTATGTACATAATGAAGTGTCTGAGATTGCTTTCCTTTTTTTTTTTTGTCAGTAGAAAGCACATATTTGCTTCCAAATCTCTTCCATGTACTTAGGACACTCTTGTTGTTCCCATGATAGGGACAAGCAATAGTAGTTCTTCCAAACAAACCCTGATTCTCTTGCAAGTTTGTGAGACTTAGATGACACGATGGTCTCGCAGCAGCAACTACAAAGAACTAGCCAAATGGAAAAACTCCAGGATCAGCTCTTCAGATGACAAGCCAAACACCTGATCATGAGAATCTGTGTTCAGAATAGGTCTGTCTATGTACATGAGTCTGTGTATCTACTAACAAGTCAACATCTCCAGTAGCATTTGGCTTACCTTGTGCAGTTAGTACCTACAGTGCCATATTGAGAAGCCCTCTGTATCTGTGTCTGGGAAAGGCAACTAAGACAATGGCGAGAGAGAGATTTCCTCCAGCCTACCAACATCAAGGGATGCCACACACTGTCATAATACTAATTGATTCCTGCACAGCACTGAATAAGCATCCTCACTTTATGCCTATATAGTAGGTAGTCTGACACTTGAATTTTCCAGCTGGAGAAGCTGAGTGGAGCAGAAAAATAAGTGACCTTATGCAGTATCATGCAGTAATTTAGCACGATACATAGCAGGCATACTCATAATTTCTGTATCTTCAGGGCTATGGCTAGCATTCACACCACCACACTCTATCATACACTGCAGGAAAGGGTAGGCAGGACACAGCCACTACAATATACTGGAAACCAAATATCCATCCTGCAAGCACTGCTGGGAATAAGATAGTTGAATATGGCACTGGGCAGAAAGAGGAGGGTTAGTTAATCAGAGTGGTCTATGTCCTTGGTTATTGGCTTCAAAGGAGTTGGGAAGGTCCTCTACCAGAGAGAGCATCATGCACTCTTCCTGTGCTTTCAGGTCTTGTATGGCAACTATCTGACCAAATCTTCTCTTTCAAGATAAGTGTATGGCTAATTCCCAAAGTAACATGACTCTTGCTTAGATTCTGAGGCATTTAACTTCTACCAGCATCTGAGGGAAGATGACTCACTCTTTCCACAGTTCTGAGTGATGTCAGCTGTGTAAGTCACACATGATTTATCTTCCAAATGATCTCTTATTTATGCCAGTGATGGAATTAAAACAGAAAAGCTCTGCTTCCATGGGAGAACTGAGATATCCCTTCCAAGGGCAGATGTGGTCACAACAATTGGCTAGCGTGAGCCAATCAACAAGAATATTAATAATAATGACTAATAATTATTATCAATAATAATAAAAAGAGAATTAAGGAAAATTAAAGAGGCCACTGTGCACACTTAGTGAACACTCCTTCCTGGTTAGAATGGAAATGCACGTGAGGTTGTTCCTTTTCTATGCTTAATGTACAGTTGCCTTATTTAACATACATAGTACTATGGCTTATAATAAAATTTGTGTAGGCTGCAGCTTTTTAATCTTTACATCCATTCAGAGGCATCTACTGGATGTGACTATGTACAAAAAAGGAATGGATGAGTCTTAGGGTGGAGAGAAGGGAAAGACGCAGTCAGAAGGGAATGGGAAGCGATAGGACTCCTAGTGAGCAGTAGAGGGCAGAGGTGGAGAGGGCTGCATGATGGATGGCAAGATTGTAAATCCCCATTGGGCAAAAGAAAAATCCTTTGCAGTACTGTTTATGCCCATCCAACAGTCTGCAGCTATTACTTCTTGAACATGTCCTGCAGGGGCCCTGGAAGGTATTTGATGACTGTGTCTAGAATGCTCTCTTCTTCCTCCTCCTCCTCATCCCCACAGCCAGGAGGGATCGCTTTCTTTGGGCGTGTCAGACTCCCTTCGGCATTAGCTTCCAGTGCAGCCTGGGCCTCTGCTTCTTTTTCTTCCTTCTTCTTTATACCATACTGCAGGGGAGAGATAACACATTGTCAGCCACCCACTGAACAGGATGACTGATGATACCAGCCATCGCACACGGTGCCTCATATTCTGCAGTATGAACATCGCTGTTAATATTCTGCATTTGCTCTTTTACACAGACATCCAAATTAACAATCCTAACACCTCTCCACTAAGTACAGCCTAGGGGATGGACAGCTCTTGCAAGAGGAGGTGGTCAAATGCTCAGATCCCTCAGAAACAAGCATGAGAGAGAATTTTGGATTATACAGCTGTGGGTATAGTGCTGTGTTAGTAAAATTTTGGGGCGATGTTGAGCCTCCTCTTTTATGTTAACAAGTCTGCTCGAGTCCATCACCCACAATGATTTTGAAATTCTATCTGCAGCATTTTAGTAAAGGGGTTCGGAAGTGGTAAAACCAGGAAAAAAATAATTATCAACAAAAGAAAGCAAACAAGATAGGACAGACAGGCAGACTGCAATGAAAATGACAGTTTTAAATATTTTCATGCAGAAGATATCCTACACAACCTCATCTCTGTTCTCTTGACTTAAGTGAGACAGAAAGACCTCTTTGTGAAATAAACCTCCATAAGAAATTGTCTATATTTGCACACTCAATTTTGCACTTCTGGGGGCAAAGCTGACTCATACTTTCTGAAGAGAAAAAAGATTAAGCCTACGAGTAGAATGGATACCTGACATTTGCTACTCCCACTAAGAATTAAAGGCACACCACTAAGACTTTACATGAGTAACTAGAATCTCATTTTATGATTTTATATTCAAAATGTTAGATTTAGTAGAGGCGTAAAGATATGCCTGAATGAATCAGACTAGGGAGTGAAGTGCTGTAGTATTTCAGCTCCCACAGTGACTAGGACTGTCTTTCCAAGTACTAGTTTCAAAGCATGTCCAAGGAAAACAACTTCTGCACTGCTAACCCTTATCACTCCTCAGTCTTCATATATTTCAATAATTCTCAGGTTTTGTTGCTATTTCCACAAGCACTTGTACAGAAATTTTTGAGATTATGGTGACAGGTGATTAAAAAAAATCAACTCAAACTATCACATGCAAATCTACAGCAACAAGGATACCTGCAAGCAACCCACTTTATTATAGAATCATAGACTCATAGAACGGTTTGGCTTGAAAGGGACCTTTAAAGGTCATCTAGTCCAACCACCCTGCAATGAGCAGGGACATCTTGAACTAGATCAAGTTGCTGAGAGATTTGTTCTGCTTATTCAGACTAATCTAAATTTCCCAGACTGTTTTCGCTTTTTCTGACAATAAATTGAGGTTAAACTTTCTTGGTTTTGTGATGATCAATGCAGTCTCAGGAGCTGTCCTGTTTCTCAGTGCCCAGTTGTGCTTCAAAGAGTCCAGCTGCACATCTCAAGGATGCTTCTGGTACCCAGACTCAGAGCTCCCAGGCTGGCAGGAACATTCTTCTGCTCAGTTGTTTCTCCTTCTAACCAGCTGCCTTTATGGCTTCTCACACCTGCCTGCTACTTCCCTATCTACTCTTCAGCCACTGGTGACCTCACAAATGCCTGTACTTACAATTATCTCACTTCAGCTACATAAAGGAGGCATTTGACCTTATGAGGAAGATGAAAAGCATTCAGGTTTGCTGTAGCACCTACCAGATTCAAAATTATTGTTCTGTAAAAGCCATTCCTTTACTTATGCCTAAATTTTAATTAAAGTACCAAATGGAATTAAGATTGCTCTCAGTACCTCAGAAACATAAAGTAACTACCCCAAACACATTCAAAAGCCAGCAAAATATTTTGCATGACAAGCTTGAAAAGAACTTTAAAAAATAAAAAAAGTAGATATGATTTCAAAAACATCCAAGAATTATGTTGGTACAAAGTACTCAGTATTTTCTAGTATCAATAGTATAATACTGCTGAATAAACATGAAGTAGGTACTCTTTTCATTATTTTCTCTTTTCATTTTTTCCATTTAGAATAGACCAAATTGTTTGCAAATATATCAAAAAATACATTGCTGTTGACACGACTTTCAAAGGGCTCTTGGGTTTGACAAGAAACTCCTAAATGTTTCTGATCAAAAGCAATATTTTTGCTTTCTTTCTCCATCATCACCAAGATTCAGGATGACAGCCTGCAAAGTTGAAACCAATAATTTCAAAACCTTATACTTCTCTAAATCAATTCATTCAAGCCAAAATATTCATTTAAGGATATTTGCCATGATTTTTATACCTGATGGATGCTGGTCACATAGATTTCATGGGAGAGATGTTCAAGGTAAATGGTATTTCCATTCACATCTGAGGCAAAGGAAGCATTTGATCAACTCATAGTTACAGGGAACATCACAAAGAAGATCCAACATAGGACCAGTAACCACTGCAGGGGAAATGACATACACTGCTAGGGTGTGGACAGTCTGTATGGCTGACTGATACACTCTGCCTCTCAAGTCACAGGCAGACATCTCTAGGTGATTCCCAGTGTAATTTATCTACAGATTTTACCTTCCTTTGCCAGCTAGAAGAGAAAAGGTGTAGTGGAGACAAGTGGAGACAAATCATAGTAACACACAGGTCCCCTGCATGCTTTCAAATCCTCCATCTCAAAACAAATATCAGCTAATGGCAGGTTGATGCTCTATCTCATGAACTTGTTGAACATCCAGGCCACAGGGAACTGTGGAACAAAAACAACTACTCAAGCACTACTGTGTGCTAGGACGGAGTGAAGCTTAAAGATCATATGAAGGAATTAGCACTGTGCTTGTCAGCCTGTGCTGACACATTTCCCCAAGAAGCCTTTACTGATTGCCCTCAGAAAATTTCACAGTTCTAGACAGACCTTAGCTCTTATGGCCAGTTTTGTGGGGCAGCTTGAGAATGGGGCAATACATGACCTGGAAAGGAATTTTTTTGACTATGAAAGGGCATTAAGGAAAACCAAATTCTATTGTTTCAGCTTACTGCCACAAATGTCAAATACAGAAATTAATTTTCTTTCATTCCTACCTGTAGTAATGCTATAACATGTAGAAATAAGCCATTTCCCCCTACATATGTAACAGATTTATTTTGGACAAAAGTATTCTTCTGTTGGAGAAAGACGACACTGGATCAAAACCAATTATTATTAG
>JAOXJM010000019.1:49070581-49081113 GCA_026413425.1 Tringa solitaria | reverse complement strand
GCAGGGGGGTTGGACCTGGATGATCTTTAAGGTCCCTTCCAACTCTAACCATTCTATGGTTCTATGATCCACACAGAAAGGATTGCAAAGCTTGCTCTCTTACAGTATGTATAATATCTATGGCGAAACAACTCTACATTTTTCCCCAAAAATACTTTCATTGGTTCAGAACAAAGAATCAGAACACACCACCTCTTACAGAAGCAAAAGCAAGGGAAAATCAGCCTTTACTGGAAAAGATGAAAAATGTTGTGATTAGCATAACAATATCATTGTTCCTGTATTAATCTGTAAATTTGCATTTAAAAAAATTAAATACTGTAGGACATTTCTCTGCAATTTAAGAGCTCTAAATAAAATTGTCAGTCACTATAATTTGTAGCTAATATTTTGGTTGCTTTTTTAAGTGGAAAAAGATTCTCTGCATGCATTATCTTGTTTAAGCTTATAATCAGCAACCTACTGTGACTTTGAATTAATTGGGTTTCTATTTTTTTTTTCCTCTGGCAGTGGGAGGTGGAGGGTGGTGTGGAATCCAAATTTGATAAGGGACATAAACTCAAAAGAAGCTTATCACTGTTCTTGCTATGCTCTATGATGATCTTCACAGTGGGGTGGCTCCTTAAATGAACAGCATAGCACAAGTGATAGGAAGCAAGGCAAATTTAAGTTCTGCTGTCATCATTAGGATAGCAATCTATAGCAGAATCATTAACTACACTTCTCTACCACAGGGGATTTTTCTCTTCTATATCATCTTCCAAAAATGTTCTGCCTCTCAGCTAAAGGCAACTGGCTGAATAAAGGAGGCAGACAAGGACCTGTACAGTCACAAACCAATTTTTCAAGCAGGATGAAGGAAACCAGTCACCAATATGTGACTCAGGCCCTGTCATATGCTTAGCCTACACCACGCACTCTCTCCATTTGGCACATCTGTCTAGTAATTTCCTCAGGGCAGGAATAACCCTAACACCAAGTGCGTGCTGCCCTTCCCATGTGGGATTGTGGAGACCAAACAAACCATTTTATAGACCTAACTGAGAAAATTGCAGGAAACAGAAGGCAGGCTGCTCCTTAACACTGAGATCCTCTTTTCCAGGCTGCACTGGAGGTGAATTTATCCCTGTTCTTACATGTTACTTCATCTTTCACCCTGTCTCAAAAGCACAGACATAATTTCTGTTTTAGAAAGCATGAGGCTGCTTACAGGGGTGGTACTTACTGTAATTTGCAGATTATAAAGCCACTGCAACTACTGAATTTTCCCAAGCACTACCCATAACTACAAATGAGGTTCTGGCCTTTAACTTCTACTTTTGTAAACCAGGAACTATCAGAAGTTTTAGCCACTGTGATCAGGAATATATTGCATGAGTGACTATAAGTTTTTATAGGAGGGGAGCTGCGTTTAAGATCATGATCACTAGAAAGCACATAGATTACCTGATTTAATCAGACTTGTGAAGACAGTGTTGTATTTTGTTAATAAAAATCATAACAGATCAATCCAATGTAGCCTTTTGTTAGCTCTGCACCAACCTACAAATTAGTCTGTTTCCACAGGCATCCCATTGTGTGGCTTCCAGTTAGATTTTTCACTTACATTCACATTGTGAAGTTGTTCAGTGTGCCCTTGAGTATAGTAAAGCCAGAGAGACTTGACATTTCCTAGCCAGACCCATGTGCTTTAATAACTATTACTCCACTTAGCCAACACTTTAGAGCTTTCAGGGTTGATTTTAATTAGGGGAGCTGTGACATTTTTAGTACCTTTTAAGAAACTGCCTTACTTCACAATCATGATACTCTGATTACAAGAGAACACAAACTGTGCAACGCTGTTGCAAGATAGCTGCACCAGGAAGAGCCCTAGTTTAGTCCTACTGGGTTCTTACCAAACTCCTTCAAAGCTGTGCTTACCTAGTGTTGAAGCTTTGAACTTTTGACTTCAGGCTTCTTTGTCAGAATTGTGTATAAACTTATACGTGCACAGCGATGCAGGGATTACCATGTTATTTCTGAGTCAACACTGAGCAAATGTCAAGAATTTCTCCTAAAATGTGGAGTTATATTTTGTGTTAAATGCTTGCAGGGTATATATGTGAGATATGGGAATGGATTTCATGCTGTTTGGTGCCCTCAGGACAGACAAAGCACCTTTAGTGGTTTCTCTGTACCTGAATTATCCCCACCCTCAACAGCTCATTTCACAATTCCATTTCACATCAGACTTGGGAGAAATTGATGATTTTTTACATATAGTTTTGAACTAAAAATTCAAATTGACTTTTAAACTGCCACTAGAGGAAAGTAGTCTATGTCAGTCAAATAAATCATTCACTAAGCCTGAAGTATACTTTTTTTCATTTCTGGGCATCCTCACTAAAAGTAGAAGACAAATCCCAGACAATCTTTTATAGACCTACTGTGGTCATGCCCGTGCTTTTATTCAAGCTGCTCTCTGGTTAAGACAATTGCCAAGATATATGTTGTAGAAGTAGGTAGGAAGGGGTACAATCTTCTGTCAGGATTTCAAATATTACCCTTGCCTGTCTCAATAATATATATGAACAACACAGGAAAAACACAAGGAGTGCCCAAATCGCTGGACCTGGAAACAAAGAGGTCTCAAAACTTTGTAAGTGTTGAGACTTCTCAAAAAATATGATGTCACTGAGCCTAAAATATTTCTCTGAAGAGGTTTGATCAAGGGTATGGTTTCATAATTGTGTTTAAGCAGATTTAAATTGTTTTAAAGGGTCCAGACTCTATGTTACTGTCAGATATTTACTCTTTATATCTATCATGTGGTTCTTCCAACATTGATGTGTTCATGTGGATCATTAAATACAAAAGAAGACACAGAAAGATTTAAGGCAAATCAGTTCCCAGGTCTGACACAGTGTGGGAGTGCTGAATCTAAGGCCAAGCATCTTGTCTTCTCTGCTTTGCCTGATGCCTTTTTAAGTCCTCTCAATATTCAAAAATCTCAGATTTGCTCTTGAGAAGCAGCTGTATTTTGCAGGGAGAAGCTGCCTTTTTGAAACTCAAGACAAGTCAGTGGAAGGAGAAGAATACAGTGTTGTTTGTTTTAAAATCTTATTTTGTGTTTGTGAGGCATGTACAGGTAAACAGCAGTGCTGGGAACATGAATTGACCATTTTATGTAGCAGCACAACTGAACAGCCAGAAGGCAGAAGAGAAAAATCAATATGAACGTTGGTGTGTTGAGTTGTCCTATAATCTGTGATTACTTTTGCCTCATCACTGTGATCACTTTTGCTAACCAAGTTCACTCAGAGATTCTTGCCAAAAACAGACCTGTGATTCCAGCCTCTGGAAGGGCCTGGAGAGTGCAGTGCCTTATACATAGGCTCTAACATGACATGCCAGAGTGAGAGGCAGATTATGACTAACGTAAGTGACAGGCTTTTCTCCTTGACACCTAAGGACCCTGTCAAACAAGGTTGAGTGCTAAATCTCTGAGAAAGCAGAAGCTTAAACCTGGGACCCCACACACCTGTTAAGGGAAAGAACCTCCAGAGCACTTCTGAGGAAGTTAGATTCCTGCTCCTTCCCTCACAGTGTCAGATTCTCTACAGGAGCAGTGATATTCCTATCTCTGGGCATAGTTTGTCATTTAAGATTCTCACAGTATCTCTTGAAAGCGAAGCCCTGAAGTACCTCCTACCTTCCTCCACCTCCACCCTCTACCATCCTCCACCACATCGATAGCATGTGGCAGCACGCAATCAGTTAAACCAAAAGTTAAATCAATAAACCACTTGCCAAACAGCCAGTCTGAATGGCAGAACAGTGGCCATTCAGCAGTAGACCACTGCTTTTCCATTTGTTTCTGTTTGGGTATCGCCTTTCCTAGCAAATCTGTTGGAGAAAGAAGGGACTCTTTCACCATGCATTGAAATTTAACAATGGCATATTATTTTCTTTTGCAAGAACCTGTAAGAAACAGAATATACGCCCTCCCCCTACATTGAAAACCATTGGTTTGGGATGAGATGGCCACTTTTCAAATGTCAGTATAGAGATGAGTCTACAGCCCTCTCACTGTCCAAGCCAGACTTCACCACAACAGTTCAACATAATGCTTCCCTTGCAGCTCTCAGCTTGTTCTGTGGTCTTCAGTTCCTCCTCTGGCATCTGCCTCCTTTCTCAAGACATGGGAGAAAAACAAATGAAGAGCAAAATCACACGTCAAGACCGAGAAACTGTTTCAAGAGCACATATAGGTTATTGCCTCTTTTATTGAAGGAGGTAGCATAGTTAGGAGTGAGAATTGCCTCTCTAAATTAGACAGGACAGATTTACAAAGGCTCGAAGACCAGCTGGCACATGGATAGAAGGCATTGGTGTTGTACTTCCTGACTTACAAAGCATTGTCAAACTTTTTGGACCTAACTAAAGTAAACATACTTCTGTTAAACGGCATAAGACTGACAGAGCCCTGGGTGAAGCCAGGGAGCTGTTCTCTGACTTCTAGAAGGCTCTGCATCATGTCCAATGTTTTGTGGAGATCTGAGCATACCTCAAAAACATCTTTATCTGTTTCTGCTTTAAATCTTCTCATTCATCTCTCCTATCAGAGCTGGCCAGGAGAGAAAACAGTTTAGAAAAGAGTTGTATTAGTAGTAATAGGTATGGATGGAGAATATCCCAGAAGTCTTGCTCTCCTAAAACTCCCAGCCTCAATCCCAGACCAAAAGTCAGCTAAATACAAGCCACAGATTTGAATTCCCACCTTGGGCTAAAAACCTATGTTATATGAAACTAATCTGAAGTGGGCAGAGGTGGAAAACTCTTCCTTGTCACTCAACTAGAGATTGGCTGCAGAAAGTGGAGGTGCAGTCTTTTGCCTGACTGAAGGCTGTTTACTAGCTTCTTCTCTTCTAAACAAACTTCATACCCACTGCAAATTATAATGTATGGAAGTCTGTGGTTAGAATATCAGAGCACAGGAAATGTGAAGATAACAAGTGAGAATTTTCTAGCCAGATATGCAACTGGACCAAGCACACAGACATGATGAAGCTGATTCTCTGGCTGTTTTGCCAGTTTTGGCCAGGTTTATAGTTTAAATTGTTAGGTTCTGCCTATAGAATCTTCAATGGTAAAAGCCACTTAACAGAGAGAGAAAATAAATCCTTTCAGCACCACCTACTAGTCAACAACCAGGCATTACTCAGAAATATCGAAATGTGACATTGCAGGGGTTTTCAAGAGATGTGCACTGGGATGTCTCCACTCCCCAAATTCCTTGGCAGAAGCTAAGATAAATTTTCAGGTATACTATGCTGGTATGCTACCAATGGTATGCTACAATTGACATTGCTAATGTACTTTTTGCTATTGCTTTCGCAGCAGAGTACATGCCACAGTTTGCTTCCACCTGCAGAGGCATCCGGTACCCCTGGAACTGACTGCCCCAGGAGTGTAAACACAGCCCTACTATTTTCTATGGTCTGATCCAGACTGTACTGGAGAAGGCTGGAGCTCCAGAACACTTGCAATACATTGTAATTGTAATAAATTG
This sequence comes from Tringa solitaria, assembly GCA_026413425.1. Classification (NCBI taxonomy): domain Eukaryota; kingdom Metazoa; phylum Chordata; class Aves; order Charadriiformes; family Scolopacidae; genus Tringa; species Tringa solitaria. The sequence goes on along the minus strand of JAOXJM010000019.1, from coordinate 49,075,559 downwards.
CAATACATCATTGTTTTGGGTAATACAGCAGCAGAAGTGTTTGAGAAAGGTAAGAAAATAATCAAAATTCTTCTGAAAGCAGGTTTTGCGGTAAAAAAGAGGTAAGGTTAAGGGACCTGTATGAGACATCCAGTTCTTGGGAATTAAGTGGCAAGATAGGCATCACCAGATCCCAATGGATGTGATTAATGAAAAAATGACTATGTCCTCACCAACTAACTAAATGGATACACAAGCTTTCTTAGGCTTTGTGGGTTTCTAGAGAATGCATTCCAGGTTACAGTCAGATTGTGAAACACCTCTATGAAGTGACTCAAAAGAAAAACGATTTTACAAGTCGTCCTGAGCAATGATAGGCATTCAAGCAAATTGAACAAGAGATTGTGTGTGTCCAAGTAGCACTTGGACTAGTCCAAACAGGATGGGACATTAAAAATGCACTCTACTCCACAGGCTGGGACATATGGAGCTACCTGGAGCTTATGGCAGAAATCACCAAGGGGAACCTGAGGTTGTCTCCTAGAATTCTGGATTCGAGGATACAGAGGCACCAAGGCCAACTACATCCCAACTGAGAAAGAAATCTTGGCAGTATATGAAGGGGTTAGAGATACTTCAGAGGTAATTAGTACTGAAGTACAGCTTCTCCTGGCACCTCAATTACCAGTGCTGTGCTTGGTGTTGAAGAGTGAAGTTCTTTCTACTCATAATCCCACTGATACTACCTGAAGTAAGTGGGTTGCATTAATCACACAGCAACCTTGAATAGGAAACCCAAATCATCCAGGAATCATGGAAGTGATCACAAAGTGGCCTAAAAGCAAAGACTCCAGAATGCCACCAGAGGAGGCGGTACTCATGCTGAGGAAGACCCACCATATAATCACCTCTCAGATAATGAGAAGCAGTATTCTCTGTTCACTCTTGGATCTTGTTGTAAACATCGAAGGTGGAAAGCTGCTCTGTGGAGTCCTACACAAGAAGTCACAGAAGCTACTGAAGGACAAGGTGAATCAAGTCTATTTGCAGAGGTAAAAGCCATTCAGTTGACCCTAGACATTGCTGAATGAGAAAAGTGGCCAATACTCTATACTCACTCATGGATGGGCAGAGCAAATGCTCTGTGGGGATGGTTTAAGCAGTGGAAACAGAGCAACGGGCAGTGCAAAGGTAAACCCATCTGGGCTGCTGAATTATGGCAAGATATTGCTGACTGGCTAAGGAAATTACTTGTGAAAGTATGCCATGTAGATGCCTACATATCCATGAGTTGGGCCACTGAGGAACATCACAACGATCAGCAAGTGAACCAGGCTGTTAAGATTTTCCAGACAGATTTGGTCTGGGAACATACAAGTGAACTGTTTTTAGCTTGGTGAACCCATGACATTTTGGGTGATCAAGGAACATACAAATGGGCCCATGACCAAGGGGTGGATTTAACCATGGACGCTATTGCACAGATTATCCACAACTGTGAAAATTGTGCTGAAATTAAGCAAGCTAAAAGGTTAAAATCTTTGAGGTATGGGGAACAATGGTTAAAATATAAAAATGGGGAAGCTTGGCAAAATGACTACATCACAATCCCCCAAAGCTGCCACGGTAAGTGCTATGTCCTTACAAAGTTGGAAGGAAGCAATGGATGTTTGGAAACCTATGCTGTACCCCATGCTAATGCCCAGAATACCATCCTGGGCCTTGAAAATCAAGTCTTGTGGCAACATGGTACTCCAGAAAGAATTGAGTCAGACAATGGGACTTATTTCAAAAACAGTTTTATAAGTAATTGGGCAAAAGAACATGGCATTGGGTGGGTATATCATATCCCCTACCATGCACCACCTCCTGGGAAAAATGAGGGATACAATGGATTGTTAAAAACTACCTTGAAAACAATGGGTAGTGGATCCTTTAAAAAATGGGACAAGCATTTAGCATAAAGTACCTGGTTAGTTAACACCAGGGGATCCATCAATAGAGTTGGTCCTGCTCAATCAGATCTTTTACGTACTCTAGAAGGGAAAAAAGTCCCTGTGGTGGAGTAAAGCAATATGCTAGGGAAAACTGTTTGGATTTTTCCTGCCTCAGGCAAAGGCAAACCCATTCATGGGACTGTTTTTGCTCAAGGACCTGGATGTACTTGGTAGGTGATGCTGAAGAATGGAGAAGTTCAATGTGTACCTCAAGCAAATTTGACCCTGGTTGAGAATACTTAATTCTGAGTTGTATGATGTTTTTTGTTATGTAGTACTAGCAGTGTTTTCCAGGATAACATAGTGGTGATGAAACCTGAGATAGCTTCATCAAATGGCATCCCCAAAACTGTTTGAGCTGGACATGCTACCTGTGGGCACAAAACACAATGAATTTCACTTTCCTGTGCTGAGAATCTGCTATGATAGGTAAAATCCTAGTTATGAACTAGTCTATTATGAATTAAGTCTATTCACTTAATGAGCTTTCCTTTATAAAGATAAATCATAACTGAGTGACCTCCATGTATCTTTCCATTTATATATACGTGTGTATAGATTTGATAGATAAAAGTATTAGTGATCTAAGCAGGACGCAAATGGTATGGAATAAGGAGTGGACTGTCCTGATTAGAGGTAAAACAGAACCAACTTTCTGTTCACTAATTTTCCTTCTCAGCTAGGCCTCTTCTAACTCTCTGAAAATAACAGCATATTGGGCAGAAAATTGCTTGTTCTCAGAGTTGTAAAACCTGTTTATAGCTGATGCCAAGAAATCATAGGCAGAGAGGCTCTTGCTTATACTTATTGCTATAACAACTAAGGTCAACTAATTTTGTTATTTGCCCCATTAGAGGGTTGCAAACAGAAAAGCTAGAGGCGTCCTACCTGGAAGGAGGAGCAGACAGGACAGGAGACCCAAAACTAACCAACAGAGGTATTCCATCCCATCTACCTCATGCTCAGTATAAAAGCTGAAGGATCAAAGGCTCAGGCCTCTTTCTCCAATGATCAACATCCTAGGAGGACCATGTCTGTTCATCTGCCTTTGATCCCGATCCACGTGTTCCTGACTCCAGAGCTGGAATCCAGTTCACATCCATTGCTGAGTCCAGTCTGGGACTTCCCTAGTGCTTGCTGATGACATCATCCTGGGAGCTTGATATGGTTTTGTATATAATGTATCTATTTTAATTATTTCCATTACTTTAATTTTCCATTTAACTAGTAATATTTCTTTACAGTAGTTTAGTTCCTTCTAAACTCATAAATCTCTTTATCTCTCCTCCTCCTCCCCTTAGAGAGAGAGGTGGGGGGAGAGCATGTCAGCTCATAAATTGGCTGATTCTGCCTAAATCATGACATCATGCCTGCCTCAAAACTATCCAATGAGGAAGAGAAGAGAAATCCTGAGGCCTGCCTCAGATGCTCAGGAAGGCCATATGAATTGCCACTCACCAGGAAAGGGCATGCAAAACCTCCCTTCTTTTCCCAGCTTAACCATAAGCAACAAGTACCCATGAGGCACAAAGACAGCAGGCAAACGCTACACAAGTACAACAAGCAAAGTATGCCCCCAAATTTATCACACTGTCCCATGCTTGAACTCAGATCTGTCCTTGTATCAGCTCTTCTTCTTTCAGGCATGTTGGGTGACTAATTCTCCCTGTCAGCCTTAAATCACAGGCTGGTGAAACTGAAAGCATTGTCAGAACAGACGCAGAGCTTTGTGGTGAGGCCAGCACAAAGTCACATCTTGGTCTAAGGAAGCAGCAGTATTTCAAAGACTGAGCCTGGCTCTGATGATTTTTAACAGAAAAGAATGGTGCATACCTTAACTGAGCAGTGAAGGCATCAGGCTGCATTCTCAAGCAGGTGTAACTCCACTGCTCTCATTAAGTCCTGGTAAGTTACCTGATTGTTCAAGACTTAGATATCAAACTTCCAATCTAACAGACATAATGTGGCTAATGCCTGATTTAAGCAGTAATGGGAGCTCTTTGGCTGCAGCAAAAAGGGGACAGACCTGTAAATTCTGGGTTTTTTTCTGTGACCTTCACAGTCCTTGAATTAGCTTGACATAAAAAAGAACCAACAACTGTACAAGACCTTCCCCTTTCATCTGATTTGTAGACGAGGAAAAAAAAGAAGTTACATGAAAAATAAAAACTCATTGCAGGCAATGGTACTGACCAAATTACTCTCATGCTATTGTCTGCATTTAAAGTCTGACACAAGCAGCATGTTGCAGGTCAGAATTGTATACCTTAAAAGATGACATGAATGAAAAGATTTGGAGAGGGTGTGTTGGAAAAATCTCAGAGCTTCTCCAGCAACTTAACCAAATTTTATACTGTACTGACTTAGGGGTTTTCCATCGAGGAAAGAATGTTTTATTCCCCCCAGAAGAGGATAGCAGTCAATAAGCTGTTCTGCCTCTCAATGCAAATGGATGCATTCATGCCCTTGATGGCATTTAGCCAAGAAATGATTCCATGCGGGTTTGGCTCTACTGGCTAAAGAAATTCCAAGTGGCAGGGTGTGGGCATGGCAACTACTTCTAGAAACCAGAAGCAATGGGAATGTGGGACATACAGGCTCTGGGATGGTCTTCACTTCTAAGCCCTAAACTTCTGTCATGGACAGCTGCCTGTGGAGATGCCCAAGTTTTCAGGAAGAGAAAAAACACATTTATACAAGAGTATTCCTAGGCCTCCAAATCAGGTAATTGATTCCCAGCTGAACCACTGCATGATTTTGGGCACGCTTCTCAATTATTCCACCTAGAAATCACAAGCAGTAATGCTAAATAAAATTATTAATAATTAAATTAATTAAACTATAATTTTTATATTATACAAGTTACATATTTAATAGATGAGATAAATTTTATATATAATTATATAATAACTACATAACTAAGCAAATATCCAGGCAATAATTGGTTGAGTAAATAAAATTTCTTTTTCTTTCTTTTTTTTTTTTTTTTTTTTTTTTTTTTA
>JAOXJM010000019.1:49052076-49069389 GCA_026413425.1 Tringa solitaria | reverse complement strand
TAATAAACGATTCTGGTTGCATCACCGACCGGGGTCCGTGCCTTCATACGCTACAGTGAGATGTTAGAACAGCACCTCCACCAGAATAATAATGTCTGGCTCTTCAGACATAGATGCTCGGTTGCAATTTTATTGGAAGACAACTTGCAAAAGGCCATTTGTGGATTGCAAATTTTTTGTCTTTCCAAGTAGGTGAGCAAAATGCTTGGAGCCTCAGTAAGTCACAGCTGGGAAGTCTTGAGACCCCATTCAGATGTCCTTCCTAGCCAAATTCCAGCATTAACCCGTGTATGTCATCTGCTTGGACTTATTTTGCACCCAGTCCTGAGCAAGTGAATCGGCTCAGCCCTGTGCCAGCAACGTACATAGGTTTTGCCAGCCAGCTCAGCAAGAAAAAAATCTCTTTAAGTGAGGATTTCAGCTGAAGGACTTTACAAGACACCCTAGTCAGTGCATAACAGTAAAAAAGCCTGCATTTCAAGAGACATTCAGTAACTCCAGAAGTATCATCCAGTGGGATCTCGTTAGCAAGTATCCAAAGTGACATCTACTGGTGTAGATTTGGATTAGTGTGAAATGTAGAAATGATGTTAAAGCAAGGCAGAGCTGCACAAAGCAGCTGACTAATGAGGCCCAAAAGGTATTAGTGGAGGAATCAGCAGCTGGAAACTGAATCTGCTGAGTTCTGCTGAATAATTGAACCTCTAACTATTATGGAAGCAGATGAAAAAGATGTCAGCTTGCTTCCAAGCTCCAGTGGTTTGCTAATGGTGCGTCCCTGATCTGAATTTTAAAAATTACCTAACGGTACAGCACAGGAGGAAATCCATGCAGCTTTTCGCATCAGGGAAGCTCTGTTAGTTTAATGCCAAGAGATAACACTTGGCACACACACATTCATTCAGGCCACCTAGAGAATTCTATACATGTAGATAGCTGGATTCACAAAGACTAAGACATGTTGCATATCCTGGGACTTCCAAGGGAATATACAAATGAAACTACAGGGGCTAGTGCAGTTTCCCTAAAAACACTCCGAAGATGGCTATGTTTAACAATGGGCTTGGAGGTCCTTAGCAGGTACATCAATCCCTGTTTTGTGCTGAAAAGCACATCTGGTAAGGCCCTGTTCTCTCTCTCTACTTTCAAGAGAGACTGCAGAACTTAACCATATCCAGATAACTTTGTAAACCTTTGGCTTTATACTTGAGCTTTCTCTTACCAGACGAGACCAGTTTGTTCACCATTTCACAAAGGACAGTTGCTGCCTTGCAGAAAAGGGGGCTTTTTTTAGAAATACAAAGCAGAAAATTAAATCTAGCTGGAATTTCCAAAGGTTGAAAATGCTAGAGAAGTGGGTGATATAGTAAAATTGCAAATGGCTGTAGTCCGGAAACTAGTTTGATACTAAAGATCTGTACTCTAAGCTGTGGAGAAAACTGATGCAGAAACTCAGGAATCTGGCTCAGAGGCAACACAGGCCAGTCAGGACATCCTTGCATACAACTGGTTGGGGGACAAGTTCTGGCAGAAGTCTAGTCCAGGTCAAATCACTTTATCCTCTTGCATGCCTCCAATTACCAACATAAAAATGATCTCTGGGGTTAAGGTGCCCTTCAATCACTCTGCAGATATCCTTTCCTTGTTCCAACTCTGTTTCGGCTTACTCCAGCTTCCACTGTCCTCAATAACCAATGAATCAAATATGTCCAGAACACAGTAAACACTACAAGACGTTGCCCTTGCAGCCTTCTTCACCCAGAACAGCACGTGATTTAATTGCTGCAGAGTGCAATTCCTTTTGGTTGTCATCGTTACTGGTATTTTGACTGCTCCCACCCACCCCAGAGCCTGCTTCTTGGAAGGCACAATCCAATCCCTGTCTTGCAAAGCATCACACTGGGAGTGTTTTGGCCAGGTCTACTGCTTTCTCATAGCCAAAGGGTCTGTGACCCAGTTGTAAACACTCTTTAGTCTATAGCACAAAGAGTATCTGCAGTGAAGTTAACTAAGCAAGGAATTTTTTTGTATGTTTGTTTTTTATCCTAAGTTATCAAACGTCACTGTGAAAGCAGGAGAATCAAGTTAATGATACCTCTCCATCTGCACAATACTTATATATCTCTGAAAATCTATTTTAATGCCCACACACCAAACAGTAGCCACAGCTTCATTATACCACAAGTGCTGGATAAAAATTCACATCAGTGGTTTGTTATCAATGATTTAAAAGTGAAGAGATAAGACAGAGTGTTTCTGTTCATTGAGATATGAATTTTATCATTTAAATTACAGAATATGATTCATTGCTGAGGAAAATCTTTTCTTTGTTTGACATCCTGCACCTTTTGACATGCAAAGAATACAATTTCTGCACGCATAATACTTTTTTCAGTTGTTAGTAGCCTCCAATGAAAAATGTACTATATATTTATTCTTCTCAAGGAAGACTGTACCTTCAAAATTGCATTTTCAGGCAGTGATATTTCATTCCTTTGTACAGGAATTTTTAAAGTCCTAGGCAATATCTACATCTGAAGTTAGACAAGAATGAAACTTCCCATAGATATACTAAAGTTTAGCTAACATTGTGAAGCTGGTTTATTGCAACAAAGTTTTATGAATATTAAGTTTGCCCCCCATGAGCCTGGAACTTAGCTTCAAATGTCTCATATTGCTGGAGAATAGAGTCAATTCACATCCTGGTATTTTTCCTGCCTCAGACAGGATTTTCACAGGTATGCACTGGTTACATATGAAATTAAATATTACAAGTAAATAATTATATGATGTTGCGTGTTGATTATCTCTCGTAAGAATCTAGGACCTCAGCTACAAATGATCATTGTCTTATTGTCTGAGTGATTCAGTGCCAGAAGTTAGCTCACCAATCAGGTCTAAAGGGAAAAAACAAACAAAAAACCAAAAACAATCAAACAAACAATCAAACAAAAAGCAGAATTATGAGAACAGTTTCACACTGGGAATAACAAAGGCTCTAACTTAGGACTTCTCCCATTGCCAGCAACCCAAATATTCTCACTTTTCTAGCAGTAAATTTGAATATCACCTACCTGCCTACCTGAAATCATGGAAGACCTGGAAATTACATGTTTTAGATATCTACCAAGAACTGAGTAGTTTTCATGGTTTTCCTGGGACATGGACAATTCAAAATACCACAGGGAATCCTTCTGCCAAATCACTGAGAGCATTTAATGGCCCAGTAAGAAGAATGGGAAGAATTAATGGTACACATCCAGAGACAGAAGGACTCACGCTTAAGCAGGACAAGGGCTGCATATTTTCTTGCTGCATGATATGTTCCCTGAAGGAACAAACACCAAAACCCAGGTGTCATCATTTCCCTGTTGCCAGCAAAGAAACAAGGAAGTCCTGAGCATTTCTTACTGTGCCACAGAGTTTCACTGATGCAAAAAGTTGTTAACATTCTTCTGCCACCGAAGCTTTAATCATGTAATGACACTTCTGCTTTTGTACTTTGCAAACAGAAAAAATTTTACAAAACTCTTTGTCCCTCAGCCAGATAAATCTCAGAAGAAATTGTGCTTGGAATGAACTCCAACTATGTTAGTGAAAGTGTAATAATAATAACAACATGGAATGAAACCCTCAAATGAGGAAAGTCATCTTGCCGTCAGAATTCAGATACTGCATAGTAAATGAGGTGAGAAAACACATTGTAAGGCATGACAGAGATGAAATACTGAACAATCTCTTTTGAAGAAAACAGTTGATCTTTTGTGCAATGAGAGAGCTGAGGTTCCTAGAAGCCTAAACATATGATCATGAATTTAAGCATTATGCCTCAATCTGCACAGCAACCAACAGGGTCGAATACAATTCCAATTCCAGCATTTGAATTTTCTATTTACAACCTTTCCATACTTTTATTCAGATTTCATGCTCAATTTGGAAGCAGCGATCCTTACTAATATAACTAAACTTCTGCTTTATTACCCACAACACATGAGACTGGTCAAAGACAATCTGGGCAGGAGACACTTCTCCTTTGACTCTGAGAAGTGCAATAGCTACTGAAGCAGTTCATGCTCCACCTCAAGCATGGCCTGAATTCAAACCTACATTCTGTCTTGAAGCCAAGACACTTGAACAGGAGACCATGCTTACATCCTTTTTGGTTGATACCCCCCATTGTGAGGATAGCCTTGAGATCTTGCTACTTTTCAGCATGGGCTCAGCAATGCTGACACTATTAAGCATGTGTAAGATTTGCAGGAAGCCAGACTGCACACATTGGCTCACTAACAGCCAAGACAGATTGTTAATGACAGAGCATGCAATAGGGCTCTTGGGACTGGGGTCTTCCACAATGGTGAAAATCACAGAATGGTATAGGGGTTGGAAGGGACCTTCGGAGATCATCTAGTCCAATCCCCCTGCCAAAGCAGGTTCACCTAGAGCTGGTTGGACAGGAACATATCCAGGAAGGTTTTTAATATCTTCAGAGAGGGACACTACACAGTCTCTCTGGGCAGCCTGTGCCAGTGCTCTGTCACCCTCAAAGTTAAAGAATTAACTATGTAAATATGTAATTATTGATCATTACATGAAGAAAGTTATCAGCATTCACTATTGAGGTATGCATGTATATAGCACAAAGTCTATTAATAGAAGGCAGTGTTCCACCCAAAAGCACCTCAAATAAGATGGCTGCTCTAACATGGCAAGCTAATAGTACTTGGTATTAGCAAGGTAATGAGGCTATTAGCTATCCACAGCCTCACCTTTGGGACACTGACAACAGACCCTAACCTACCAGGCATGGGGACACTGCAGGTCTCTTGGCAGTCTTGCTTGTGTTGGTCTGGTGTGGCACCTCTCCCTGGAAATAGCTGTGGTAGGGCGTAGAAGATCTGTGAGGCATTAGTGTTGAGACCAAACCCAGATCACATCAGAAAGCAAGCTGCATGCATGTACCTTGGGGTAGAAGGAAGTTGAGGTATACCCCAGTTATGTTCTTTACATTCTTTCAATCCATTCTCAGTATCAAATGCTGGACTTTAATATTAGGTAGGAGTTGGCAGACAACTGCTGGTCCAGTTATTTCAAAATGTCATGCCCAAATGTCATCCTTAAAAATTCTTTTCCAAGTGAAAATGTCGCATATTTTTTAATGAAAAAATATTTGATTGTTGCATAATTCATTCTACTCTTTCCCTAAGAAATTTTTGTGCCCAGTTGTCATGCTGGACTGAGGGCATATGTATCTCTATTTAATAGATTGGATGTAAAACCTGAAGGTAGCACATGCAGGAACATATCTGTGGTACCCATCATCATTCCTTTCAAGCTCTGCCATAGCTCCTACATTTCCTGAAGCCCTAGATATGAGAGTGCATTCATCGATCATGTTAAAGAGCCAAGGCAAAAAGGCCAAAACAACAAACATGATGAGCCTGACCTTTCTTTAAGCTTCACCTAGAACCATTTTAAATAATTAATGAAACTGTGATTCCCTGGTTTGTTTCCCCAACATCCTGCAGCTTCACCAAGGTAGTAACTTTGTGCCTGTGTGTTCATGACTTAGGACACACACTTCCAAACTTGTATTCTGCATAAATAATCTGTTCCTAGGCACTCATTCACTCATATCATGTACTCTTTTCTCACAAAAAAGAGTGAGAAATATTATTGAGGAGATCTCTAATACTTTAAGCTTCTTGGATTTAATTCACACCTGCTAACAACAACTTGTCTATGTATACATACCAGACAGAATCTCTGTTTCAGCTTTCTCCTCTATATTCTGCTATTTTCTCCTCTATATTCTGCTATTCCTCTATATTTCTACTTTTTAGCAGGAATTCCTGGTGCTAATCTCAAAGGTAACCCATCACATCACAAGAAAAACTGCAATCCAGAACTCTGAGATCAAATGACATTCCTCTAAGTATCCCCATTTACTCTCTCTGCAGAGCCAACCCTTTGCCATATTGCTTAGGAGTCAATGCATTTCCAAAAGACTTCACCACTCAGTGTTCAGCCAGACTCAGCAAAGTCTCGATAGCTGACATTGTCCCAGGGAAATCCCCATTGGCTGGAATTTTTATCCAAGCTTAGTCTATATGCATCCTATTCATGCATGTGTGAATTCTAGTCTAGATGACCTTGAATTTGTAATACAGGGCATCTCAGGTTCCTTAAATGCTTATAGAGCTGTTTGCCTAACAGCGAGAAAAATACAACCCCTATCTACCTCTGGGAACACTTCAGTGGCTTAGCAGAAGAGACAGCAATCATTGAAAACAGGACATTAGCCCATTAACCTGCAACTCAGACATTCATTACTCTTTTTCCCCCCCCCCAGATCTATGTCATTGCTTAGAAACAGTTCCACCTATAAACATACATTAAACATATACTGCACATATTAATGTTTCTTTTAATATATTACACTATCTACCTACATATTCATTAAATACATTATAAAACCAAAAATTTTTGACCAGGTAGGTGTTCTAAATCTGTCTGATAGCCAATACCCTCTTTTAAATGATCACATGAATACCTTTCTCTGGCAGTGCTAGAGGCAGACAATTTCCTGTAAGTACTTTCTTTCATTAGAAGCGTAATCCCAAATTTCTTTATTTGCAGAACAATTCTCAATACCTCTTTACAAGATGCATCATGGCACCAGAACAGTTCTTCCTTATCCATGCTTCTCTCCTGAATCAGTAGAATCGGGTCAGAAGTTTGGCCCAGTGCAAACACAGTTTTGTTTATGGACAGCCACTCTCAGTTCTGAGAGGAAACTTTGAAGCTTTCTCCCAGACATGTTCTTAGGTCACTGTAACCGGTACAGAGGTAGGCAGTGCACAGGGAACATCACATATACTAAGGAGGGCTTCTTCATTCTGTCTACAGGTATCTTCTATTTTTTTTGGCACATGATATAAGTCAGCACACAGGCTTTCATGAGGTGAATCCCCTCCTCCAACCATTAACTACAGGTCCTCTTCCTATAAAATGAAATTATTCTAAATAAACAATTTTCACCCAGTCTTGGAGGTAAGGCAACAAAACTGCCTTCTCTTTCCACACATCAATCCCTAATGTGTGATAACAATGGGCTTAGCTACCTTAAATTAGCTCATTTCTCTAGTAAAGGTTTGGTTTGTACATTTCTTTTCAATCACATTCTGAATCCTCCCAGTTATTAATTTCCTTCTTGTTACAAGAATCAACTTAAATAGAAGAGAGCAGTAGAGACAACCAATGGTAAGGTCCCCAGATAAATGAAACTCTCTTTCTTTCGGATGAACCCCCTGTGAGTAGTGGAAGTCTAAATGTGAAAAGTAGTTTTGTCCCACTTTACCTGTCAACACAAAGAAAGCCTCGGAAGCAATACAGAAGATACTTGGACTGTATCTCTCAGAAACACAGTGAATTATGACCCTTCTCACACACCACAAATGTAAGTTTGGAAAGCACTCACATAGGGACAGGGATGTCTTTAACATTTAAAATAATGTGAGCATTTGACAGATAATGAGAAAAATAGATATTTTTCTCCCCTCATCTGCACTCCCTATTTCAACTTTGCAGGTCTTTTTCATGTGGGAGGTGTGTTTAAACAGGGACGGAGCTCAAGGGACAGTAGAAAGTCCAGTGTAGCAAAGTACTTGGCTCTACCCAGGTGCTCAGGAACAAATTAGCTGAAAACAGTAGTTCTCCAATGAGCATTATGAGTTACCCAGTGTATGCTGAAAGCCGGATCCCTACCTTGTCTCGAATCCCTTGTCTCATAACTTCTCTTTCAGCCTCCATCTTGGCATATTTGGCTTTTCTCTCTTCCTCTTCTTGCCTGAGGGCTTCCTGTCGTTCTTCTTCTTTCTTGGCAGCGTCTGGGTCTTTCTCCTCATCCCCACCCAGCATCTTTCCCATGTCTTTGGTAGCCCCTAGAGAAAGCACAAGAGAAAGTCAACCCTATAAGAGTGTGGGAAAACCATTCTCCTTCCCCAAACTCAGAACCTCCTTCCACTCCCTTTGCATCTGGAAAGGTTTCTCCTTCCAAAGAGGAGGAAACACTCCCCACAAAGGCAGGAGGTGGGCAAAGCACCCAGTCTGACTGAGTGGGTTACCTGCCACTGGTGGGAGAAGCATGGCAGCAAGGGGAAAAGAGTACATCTCTAGACTTGTGTGATGGCAACACAATTGGTTTGCAGTCCTGAAGGGGGCAAGCTGCCATCCATGCAATGTTTTCACTCCAACAGCTCAGCCAAGTGACTGAAGATTGATTTTGGAGAGTCTTTAATGTATCAGGCATGAGACATCCAGGAAGAAATGATATCAGGGCTAGGAAATGAATTTGAAATCTCAGTTTCAGGGATGAGTAATCAGTGTCTTAATTGTTGCCAGATATTATGCTTCCCATGACAGATAGGAACACACAGAATTAACAAACATTTTGAGTTTTTGATGATTTCTAGGCTCCTACCATGGATCAGAAAGAAGCAGCATCTCTTCCCTTGGAAACCACTGACTAATGCTTGGTACGTAGGTGGGATGCTGGCTCTTTCTGGTCTTCTTTCTGTCCCTGCATGCACATTGGTCCCAAATTTTCAGGTCCTGTGTGCTCTTGAACCAATTCTTTGTTATTGTGAAAAGCCCTTGCACAACCATGCAAATGGGGAGTCTTCTTGCATGCCCTTCTATACCCACAGGGCTGCATAAAGCCATTTGCCCTATATCTCAGAGGCGCTTTCATTGACAAATGACTGGTAATGATACAGCTGGGGAGAAAAGCAGGTGCTGGGGAAAGAGGGAGGGCATTTACTGTGATACTTCATCATCAGGACGCTGGAGGGCTGCAGCAGGATCAAGCATGGTTACACAGAAGAAGTAAAGATATATATCCTTTATGAGTTGGGCTGAACTTTGCCTGGAGCAGGAGAACACCCTTCATAATTTACTAAAAAAAGTAGCTTCACCCTGGAAGAACACTGTAGGTGCTGGTTACTATCCTTAGCTCCTGGGTCAAGACAGATTGGTTCTTTACTGGCTGAGACTTAATTGAATTAATCTGACATAGCCTTCTTGTAATACACAGTTACATGCACATACATGCATACATATTTAACATCTCTTGCCTTACATAAGGCAAAGTTATCTGGCCTTTTCAAAGTCTTACACTGGAATGAGACACTGTGAAAGTCATTCCAAATAGTTGTTTGTTGGCATTATTAGAGGCTAAGTGAAGGGAAAAGATTTTCACAATCCCTTATCCCTCTGTTATAAATTACCTCTTCAGTGTGCCAACAGTGCCAGAGGACTGTGTTTGCTCTTGCTTTCTATGTGAATTCTTGGGATGGCAATGGTGAAACCTTGGTTCTTACAGGGAGAAACATCTGCAACCTGTCAGGATGATTCCTTCTGAATTGCCCCAGAGATGACAGTTATCAGATTAACTACTGACTCTAACAACCACCAAGGAATTAGTTGAGAGGTGAGCAGATCCTGTGGCTTTTTCCCTCTGCATTTTTTTTCCAGCTCACATGTTCTCCCAGAGTAATAAGCTGAAAGCAGGCTTGAATCAAAAGCAACCCTCCAATCCCCCAAAATGTGACAGAGAAATGGTCTCTTTATATTTCCCATAGAGAATATGGAGGAGACCTGACAGGATCTGGTTGTTAGAGATGGGGTTTTGCTGGGTAGGAAATAGTAGCAGTACACATGACTGTCTCCATTCAGCTCACCAACCACAAGCCTCTTGACTCTTCCGTCCTGTTGGGAAGCCTGTGGATAAAAAGAGGAAGGCACACAGGGACCCCAAACAAACCCCAGCTTGTATGTTTGTGGTCCCTAGCTACTGTCAGCCTTCATGTACTGTCATGCTGCATCTTCCTCTGCTGTGTCAGAATAATACAGAAACTCTTGCATTTTAAGGGCAAATTTAGTCAGACTATCTGGTGATTTCTTCCCTGGGATGCAAGAAAGGCTAAATGAAACTGCAAGCAAGTTATAATTTCATAGCAAATGGAAAGGCAATGCAGACTAGTTGGGTCACACATGCCTATTGCTGGGATCTCACTAGGCAGCCTTACTGTGCATAAATCATTGGGGACCAATGCCAGTAACACCTTTAATTCTGGATTCCCCTCAACCAGTATTTACACTGGTGATCAAACTGATTTGGATTCAATAGTCTATCAAGTTTATCTCTTTTTAGCTTTTCTCCACCTAGAGCTACTAAGTAACACTAGCTACTTACGAAGCAGAATTCAGCAGCAAAAAGAGGTTATTTTTCCACTCTAAGCAGTACTTCTAGGCTATCATGAATTTATAATGTCAACTCAGCTCATCGTGTAAAGAATAAAATTGCATAGACTTTCTTTTATCTCTTAGCCATGACCAAGATTTTGATTACTTTACGCATTTGATTTTGCAGCTATTCAGTACACAGAACAAGAACGTAGTTTCAGGATCCTCACAGAGTCAAGTCTTAATTCACCCCTGATTTCAAAGAAGTCACCTCAATGCTGCACTGTGCTATCACTGTTAACTAATTGGAAGGAAATGTATGAGAAGCAAAATTTCACACTTCATTTTAACTCCAATCTCTTGTGTTATTTTTGTTATAGTTGGTATAAATATATATATACACATATATGAAAAACTTTGTATAGTTTTTTTGGTTGTAGTTGGTTTTTTTCTGTCTTGTTTGTTCTTCAACCTAAACTTTAGGGGGTTTTGTTAACATTCCCTGGATAACAGCTTCTGGTTTTCGCAGTTCAGCAGAGGTTGCTCCAGAGAATTCATCTGCATGTAACTGAGATGGTTCAGGTACAAGCACAACCAGACGAAAAGAGCAGAAGTTTTGCCCTCAAGCCTGCCTTTGAAGCTTCCAAGGAAACAGAGGGAGAACATATTACTGAATCTGTTCATATGATAAGCCTAGGTCTTTTCATCTTCTTTCACATCCCAACCATAACATCTACCTTGACATAAAGAGAAGGCAGAGAATGTGAAAGTAATCACTAATCAGTAGGGAGCATCATTTTGAACAAGACCACAGGAAGAACATAGAAATGGTTAAAGCTCCAGGATAGTATGTGCAAACTGTCACCTTTCAGGCTATAATAAACAACCCAGTCCCCAAAGGATAAAAAAAAACTTCCATGAGCGAAAGCATCTCAGAGGTGGTTTGTTTAAAAGACAAATAGCATGACAGACACTCCGAATTAATAGTCATTCCCTTGATCCATATAGGCTATACAACTAGGCGATCAGGTGTTAAGCCAAATACTATGAGTGCACTCAGATACAATTGGATGTGATGTTTGCTGCTTTTAGTTGTCATCAGCCATATGAAAACCAGTAATGAAGTATAAGAGTGACGGAAGTGAATTTTGCAAGAAGAAAGGTGAAAACTCAAACAGACCCTGCATCTGAACTGAAGCTTAAACTGTCTGATCTCCATCACAAGAGCACCACCTCCTATGACCTAACCCTTCAATAGCTGACTATCTAGCTTTCTCACAGAAAACATAAACTCAGAAATCAACTTGCAGGAGGAGTGCTCAATTTGTTACTTGTTAAAAAGAAAAAAAAGGAAAAGAAAAAAATTCTCCTAGATATTGACATGCAAAATTATTTGCTGCAAAAAGTATATTGAACAGGATTAGGATTTTTAAGGATTATTTACAGAGAAAGAGATTAATAGGAACATCTTGGGCATTCTTAATTAAGCACAGGATGATGGAAACTTGCACACACCATTGCTTCAGGTAAGGTAATTAATCAGAAGAATTTCTTTTGCACAAATCTCATTTCATATTGCAGACAAATAGCACCCCATACCTGTTTTTCAAGAGGGCTGCACACGTGTGTACTTATATCTCAGAGGATGTTGCAGAAGTTCCCCTCTAAATCACAGCAGTCAGAGGAAGTAGTGAGAGGTTTACCTGAAACATGCATGCCCTGAGGAAATTTTGCAGGTCTTTTGTGGCTGAACCATACTTAGATCAAACAGAGAGGTCAACTGATGTCTCGGAGTTTCTGAATCATAGTATGATTTTTATCACATCATCCAAACATCTGGAACTAATCAGAGAGTACTGTCCCAGAGCAGGAATGGGTCATTCATTTTAGCAGCATCACTTCAGAACCGTAAGAGAGACCTTTTTCAACAAGGTCATAATGCAAAGCTTATGTCAGGTATACAAGAAGTCCTTGCTCCATTTTAAGGCTCATGAAAAAGCTGAATTTGCCATTGAGAAAAAGCCTTAGAGTAATCATTATGGGACTCCTTACTCTGTTCAGAAGTCAAGATTCTTAATCACTAATTTGTCAGAAAAGACTAGGCTGGCATTTGTATGAAGACTTCACAAAACAAAGGAATTTCATATGCAAATTTTAACGCAATATGAATCATATATAAAGGAATCAGATCTTGCCCAAGTGTTTTTGTCCAAATCCCTTAGATGTTACAGAGATGTTTTCAGATTATTCCCCCTGGCTACTGTGACATAAACTTCATTGTCTCTTGCAGCCAAAATACCAGCAGATTACATTTTTTAGACAAAATACAAACTTAACCTCTGTTTCGCCTGCCCACAAAATATGGTGTTATATTTCCAACCCATTTACCTTCCTCCAGCAAAGTCATGACATTTGCAGATTACACTTCAATGAACTAGACTTGCTGAGAGAGCAGTTCTCACAACTAGAGTGAAATCCCAAAAAGGATGTCTAGATTCAAGTTTCTGCTTACAGATGTGTCCATATGTGCTGGGTATCTGCCTTCCCCCTTAGAGTAAATGGAAACCCACTGTGATCTTCAGTTGCCTCTGCCTACCACTTAAGAGTGAGGTTCCCTACAGAGCCTGAATCACAGCCGAGGAATTGGAGTCCAAAGCTGCATCAAGCTTCAGGTAAAGCACACTCCTATCTTTGGTGAGTTTAGATACCTTTTTCCTTTGTCGATGCCTCACATAGACTCCTTGGTCTATGTGTCTTACACAGCATGATGCATCTCCACATATTCTGATCTCATAAACAGTCAGCTAAGCATCATGCTAAGATCCAGGTTTATATGCATATCTTAGTTGGAGACAAATTGAAAACCCAAAGCCACAGTATACAGGAACAGAATGTGTGTTTGTCTGTGCGCGTGTAACTTCTCCCTAGCATAAAAAATAGTCTAGAAACAGCAGGCTCCAAAACATGTTATGTTTGGACAGCAATCCAACGTAATGCACTTCTTTTCACCCTTAAATAAGAAAGAGGTGTTTCCAGCATATCCCCAACCTCCCCTGCAGCAAAAACAAAGCGATAGATGAATGATCACTAAACAGCATTTCACAAAGAAGCTAGTTCAGTCTCAAGAAAAATGGAAAGTAAGGAGTATGTATTCTACAGCCAGACCTAACCCACTGATCCCTAGAAGTTGTTCGGATTTTTTTAGTGCAACTGCAACATATTTCTGTTCCACACCACCTTGCAAAATCAACTGAAGTATCCATGAGTTTTTCATTTCTAAAATGAAACAGCCCCAAACTTACTACTCCTAGCTGATTATCTTGTATACAAGAAACTTCTGCAATTTTGTTTAAGCCCAGTAGGAATGTAAATTTTCCCTCTTAGGACTGAATGGAAACAAAACAATGGCCCTGGGACTTTTAGCAACCAGATGGGCCAAGAAGGAAGAAATAAAGAACAGTCAATGAGCTGTACAACCTCATTTTTGTCTTTCACTCTGAGAGTTCTTGACATTACAAGATGGTTTTGACAACTTGCACTTTCCCATAGTTTTTTATCTCACTCTTCTTTTAAAATACAACTGGGAAAGAATGAGTGAACTGAGTTCTTCAGGATCTCTGCTCTCCTGTATTCCCTTCTGAAACTTATGGTCAGTATAATGTGAGCTTTTCAGACATGCCCTGCTGCATCTCCTTTCTTCAGTCTCCTCATCTGCAAAGTGGCAATGAATGTCTCTCCAAGACTTTGTGTTCTGAAAAGTCACACAATGTACCGCAGCTCCTGACTTCTTACTTTTTTTCTGAGTCGGCTTTTGTCAAGCAATGCCTGTTTCAATGCAAAGTTTGGTACAACCCAATAGAAAGTTAACAGAGTTGACATGAGCAAAAGAGATTACAAACAGTTATCAGAGTTGACATGAGCAAAAGAGATTACAAACTACGTAATCAAATATCACTGTATTTGGACTACACCCAGTTCAAGAACCCTTAATTGCGCAAATTTTTTCTTGTCAAGTATGAGATCAAAATAACTCATCCACAAAGACCCAGTACATACCACCAGCTGGACAGAATAAAACCTTTGACTTTTCCACACCACTGTGGCAAGCTGGTTGTCTGCCTTATCTTTCCGTCCTATTGACAAAAATGAAGAAAGGCAAAGAGGGGCCTGGCCCACAGGGAACCAGGCCATAACACCTCTTTTGGAAGAAAAAATCTCCCTTGTATCAGTGCAGTAAGACAACAGCCTGGAAAGATTTTATTGCCTGTGTCCACATTAACCCTCTGCTCTTTCCAAGTACAAAAAGTATTTCTACCTCTGCTCTTCATACACTTAGGAGTAAAACAAAACGATGCTTTTAAGCATTGTTTTACTCTTTTGGAAGCGAAGATTGCTGTAGAAAGCTGATTTCCTGCAAATGTTTGCACATTTCTTCGTGATAAGAACAAAGATGCCTCTACTATCTGCCTGCTACTCCTTCAACTAGGAGATAAAGGTGCTGAGTCTTTTCCTTCTGCACTTTTATTTGCTACCAGATTACTGTTTTCCCTCAAAATAGTGAATGCCACACTAATGCTTTCAGCTGAAAAAAAGCCCTGACTTCCTCCTGTTAAAGTTTCAATAAAAATGTAACAGCCCTTCAGGAGGGTATTGCATGGTATTCCAAAGTGGTACTTGCATGAAGGCAATACTGTGTTTATATATTAGTATTGAATAGCACCAACAGAATGATCACAATGTATTAATTAACAGTAACTAATACACCTACTGATATACCTTAATAATTACTCTTTATAAACAAAGAACTGATGACAAGTTCACTTGAGGAGCTCAGTTGAGAAATCATAGTATCTCTGAAAATGCCATTATCTGGTCTTTTGGTACAGTGGTTATCTCTGATAAGGATCATTAACATTGTATTACATAAAGAAATTCTTAATGAAATTCAAAGCTCAAACCAGACATGGATCTCTTTCTCCGTTTACCTTTCCAGACCCACTCAGCAAAAGTGTCTTATACGACTGAGATGGGACATGTTTATATGCATTTCTGCTCCCTGGGCCGCTCTATTGTATTAGGTTTATTTCCAGTTCAGTGAGATGCCTACCCTTTTCAGTGTTAACTTTTCTGAGATATTACAGAAAAATAAAATTGGAAGGAAACCAGTGAGGTCCATCTGAATATATTAAGTAGTGAGCCATGGGTAATGGGTACTGTGCAAGTTATGTAGTGACAGAACACAAATGGGCATGAGGAAGGAGTAGAAAAAGACCACTCAAAGCTTCAGTTTACTTTGTTTATAGATGTCCACTAATGAGAAAAACCTGCACAGGAAGGTATGGATTTTTTTTTTTATTTTGTTCCTTTTGCCCACACTCAAAGTGGTTAGATTACTTCCAAATAAATGACAATGCAAGACACAGGTATAGTCTATCCCTTGCCCCAGGGATCAGCCTTATGCTGTTCCTGCCAGCCTTTTGTCTGACCTGCTACAGGGGGACTGTATAGTTGAAAGCACAACAGTAAATAAGGCTGTGGTCAAAAGCTAGCTGGCTGCTGCAGCGCTCACCACACTGTAATACAGACTTAGTCTGTTTACAGCCTTTTCATTTTTCCTCCATCTCCATTATCCAGGTTGTTGGTTGGCTTGTTATTTTCTCAGCATCTCGGCTTGTTATTTTCTCAGCATAATTCCCATTCCCCGACCTAGTGGAATTCACTGACTCAATCCTTTCTGTTCTCTGAGTGGTAATGCTAGGATCTAAAATATTCCCTACCATCAGCTTACCAGGAAAGATGGGGTCTGAGGATACCCAACACCTAGAACAAAGGCTTCACTGAGACCTGTCCCATGTTACAGGTACCAAGACAACCTGTTAGAGATAATAGTGAGAAGTGACTCACAGAATCAGCACTGTGACAAGACACTAGGTGATCATTTGGGTGATGAAGACATTAGGGTGATCAGCAGCACAATATCTGTTGTCCATCTTCCCTTCTTCCAGATCCTGGGATTTTTTACCACATCTTGGTCTGTGTTCATGGTATAACATCAAAAAAACTCTTCTTCCTTCAGTAAAGGGTTCTGAACAAGCAGGCATCTGCCCTGACTGTCCAAGTTTAGACCAAGAAGCCTTTATTTTACTGTCCCTGGGGATCTTTGCTTCAGCCACTCCCCATCCCCAGACTCAGCTTTCTCTGTCTGTGTTATATTACTTCAGTCTTTCTCTCTTTCCCTGTGTATCCAGACAGACAAACTGCATTGCTCGGAGGTCTTCTTGTTGGGAAAAAGACCTGGAAGTTGAGCAAACTCTGTGTAATATTTAAGGATATTTGGAACTCTAGGTATTTGGAGACAGCTGCCTATTTTCACCACTACAGTATTATTTCATTTCCCTTACACACTCAAAGACAGACTTTAAAGGCTGATGTTGAAAGGCCTTTTTCAAATTTGGTGTAAATCCTTGTGAAGGCACATAAAGCTTTCCAGAAATGATTTTTTCCAACATTTTTCTGAGATAGCAGTAAGTTCTAACACATGCAAGAGCAACATTTTTCTCTGCAGATGGGTATTGAAGCCCAAAACTGAACGAGGTAAATTGTCATGTTAACAGAATATAATCGTAGAATCACAGAATCATAGAATGGTTTGGGTTGGAAGGGATCTTAAAGATCATCAAGTTCTAACCCCATTGCCATGGGCAGGGATACCTCCCACTAAACCAGGTTACTCAAAGCCCCATCCAATTTGGTCTTGAACATTTCCAGGGAAGGGGCATCCACTACTTCTCTGGACAACCTGTTTCAGTGTCTCACTACCCTCACACAAAAGAATTTCTTCCTAACATCTAATCAAAATCTACCATCTTTCAGATTAAAACTGTTCCTTCTCATCCTATCGCTACACTCACTCATAAGACTCCCTCCTCATCTCTCTTGTAGGCCCCCTTTAGGTACTGGAAGGCTGCTATGAAGTGTCCCTAGAGCCTTCTCTTGCCCAGGCTGAAAAAACTCAGCTCTCTCAGCCTGTCTTCATAGGAGAGGTGCTCCAGCCCTCTGATCATCCTC
>JAOXJM010000019.1:48991363-49004505 GCA_026413425.1 Tringa solitaria | reverse complement strand
TTATTTAGTCTTAGTCTATTAAATCTATTTATATTTCAACCCTTGTGTTTCTTTGCGTTCCCCGATTCCCCTTTCTGGGGTGATAGACTAATTGTCTAAACAACAATAAATTGTTATGGGTTTTCTCAAACCATAACACCCTCCAACGTACATCAGCATTCATATACACCAGCTTTCTCTAATGGCTGCCCATTTGCCAGCTCATAAACAAGTGAATGGGTCTCCACAGGTAACTAAATGAACTAAAATCTGAACTTCCCTCTCCCCAAGGACCAACACAAAGGCAAACAGTAGCTTATATTTTCAGACTTCCATTTCACCAGGAGGATCCGAATAACTATAATGCATCATGCACTAGACTTCTGCCCAGTTCCTATACTTTTCTGCAGATTTCCTCCCTCTCTCCCCACTCAGAGAGAAAACTTCCTGCTTATCCACATCACTGCACTCCAAGCAGGCTCTTGGCAAGCGGATGTTGAGCAGAAGAAATCTTAATTAAGCTCTTTGTGGTGTACCTCCGCAATCAGCAGGCTGAAGGTTGCTCATTTCCTCCAAGGATACTTAATTAACACATTACTCTCAGTGTCTACTTACAAATAAGACAAACAGAAGTAAGATCCCAGCAGACACAAGTGAGAGCATTTTTATGATTCTAAGCAACAGGCCCAACAGAGGCAAGGAAACATAAAAGGAAGGTTTCTCAAGAAAGGCACAGGAAGAAAGGACCTGGCCAGTTTTCTGGCTCCTGGGTTGGATCATGGATGAAATAAATTAGCTGACTCTCACTGTAGTTTTTTCACTGGTATCTTCTCTGCAGTCAATGACTTGCTTCCTTGGTAAACACCTTGCTCCTTGGCTTTAATGGGAATTCCTGAAGAACAAAGTACCTAGAAGAACAAAGCCCTACAGGTTGCTGTTGGGGAATCTGGCATCAAATAAATTAACAAAGAGCCAAGGCTTGTATAGATTAATCAGCCTTGAACAGCTATAGAACCCACGTTTGGCTTG
This sequence comes from Tringa solitaria, assembly GCA_026413425.1. Classification (NCBI taxonomy): domain Eukaryota; kingdom Metazoa; phylum Chordata; class Aves; order Charadriiformes; family Scolopacidae; genus Tringa; species Tringa solitaria. The sequence goes on along the minus strand of JAOXJM010000019.1, from coordinate 49,003,497 downwards.
CTTTTCTGGAAGTGCTGAGAGACCTACGTGGGATTTACCTTTCTATCCTTGTCTCAGCAACAGGCATCGTGTTTGCAATCAACTTAATCCTATTTCTTGACAAAAAAAAAAATCTCTTCGCCAGCAGTATGCATTAGAAAAAAAGGCCTGTAAAACCATTCCTTGTGAAAAACATACCCATCAGATATTAATACTACATGTTCATCTTCAAAATGTCATTAAAATGCACATACTTAAAACATCAGACAAAGGAAAAAGGGTACATAATAGATCAACAGCATAACTCTAACTATATATGTTATAGTTATATATAACTATATATAGTTGTATGTATATAGCTAACAAACTGAGGCTGCAGAATTCATCTTGTATTCTTACTCACTAATGAATTCACAGAACAGACTAGTATAGGACAGTGTAGTTCAGTGGAAGGAACCTACAATGATCATCTAGTCCAACTGTCTTTACCACTTTAGGACTGATGAAGAGCTAAAGCACGTTATTAAGGGCATTGTCCAAATGCCTCTTAAACACTGACAGTCATGAGGCATTGACCACCTCTCTAGGAAGCCTGTTTGACTACTGTTTCAGTAAAGAAGTGGTTCCTAATGTCAAGTCTTGATCTCCCCTGACAGAGCTTTGAATCATTCTAACATGTCATGTCACTGGATAGCAGGAAGAAAAGATTAGCACCTCACTCTCCACTTCTCCTCCTTAGGAAGCTGTAGAGAGCAATGACGTCGCCCCTTCAGTCTCCTTTTCACCAAACTAGACAAATTCAAAATCCTTAGATGCTTCTCACAGGACATGCTTTCCAGCACTTTCACCAGCTTTGTTGCTCTCTTCTGGACACATTCAAGTATCTTAACTTCTTTTTTAAATTATGGCACCCAGAATTGCACACAATATAGGCATAAGTTACCTGAGAACAAAGGTAGATGGTCCCCTGACATCTACCACATGCTACAGTGGGCTGGAGACCTCCTGTATCATCTCAGATTTGGAAGCACCTGACTGCAAAATGAAAGACTTCCTGTGTCACAGGTTTCAAGGGTTACAGCCAATAGAGACCCCAGAAGTAAGTATTGGTACTACATGTTGGCACTACAACTTGCAGTTTTGCATTACAATTTCTGTCCTGCTCCAGGACTTGATACTGCATAAGCAGTGGAGAAGAGTCTAGCTGATGCATGAGGTCCCAGAACAGGACAGAGGTTTAGCAGAGAACAGGAAATTTGGGAAACAAGAGGTTGAGTTGGAGGAGGAGAAAGCAGAAACCATTGTGTTTATTTTACTGTCTGTTCCACCCTGGACAGTTCTGTATTGCTTCTAACTGTGCTCAATCTCACTGGCTTCTCCAGGAAAAATCAAGAACTTAATCCCCACATCACAAGCAAGAAAGTGAGACAAATGCAGCAGCAAAATACACACTTCATAAGCCACACAAAAGGCCACTGCTAAGATGTTGTTAAGCATCTTAAAGGACAAGGGGACTCCCTCTAGACTGTGTTTTGTGGTATACCTAACTGAACCAAAGCTGCCTGTAAGGGACACAAAGTAGGCAGTCCGTCCCAACCCCACTGACATATTCCAGATGACAACCTGGTTGCATTTGTCTTCCGCCTACAGTATTTTAAGAATCCATATGAACCAAAACAAGTCTCCAGTGAATCTTGACAGATAAAGAAGCAAATGCCAAGCAGCAGTCCTCACTCTAAGGTGCTGAAAACAAAACAGAAAATCTTGTCTGTAATATAGCCCAATGAATACGTACCCAGAAACTCAAGTATACCCTTTCTCCTGATGGGGTTTGTATTGCACAATGAATTTAAGGGGTACTGGTAGCATGAAGAAGTTTAGACAGTACAGTCCATACGCATAATTATATATGAAATGAGTTATATGATTTATCCACAGGCTATAGGAAAAGTCACTATTTAAGGCAGGCATCCCAGCTAGACACTTCTCCTATCCATGGCAATAATAGGAACACATTAAAAGGGCCCTCCCTGCACAACGCCATATAATACAGAGTTAGAGCTATTGTGTGTTCTGCATATCCATATCTTCATATCATTCTAGTCTGCACAATGTTAGTTTCAGCTGTAAGAAGTCTCTCTCTTCAGCCACATCATGATCCCAACTCAGAAAAGTCCTCTTCACCTTCCCATGGGCTTTCCCCTTTCTCTTTTTCCGTACGAAAATGCCTAAGACTCTTAGCCCTCACATCTCTCAGTAATAGGATAACAGCCAGCAGAGCTTCATGGAGTTTATTGTCTTCCACTTCAGTCCAGTCTCCCTGTTTGTTCAGACTACCAGTGACAGAGGAAGTGAGACAGTGGAGTATGACATGGGAGTCAGGTGTTAATGCACCCTTTGCTTTCACACAAGCCTGTGAAGAAATAAACAATGCCCAGTGAAAAACACCTGGTTCCTTTAGGGACCATTTCAGATCCTTCACTTCCAGCTTTTCCCCAGGAAGTCATACTCCTTGATCATGTCCTCCAGAGCTCTGACCTGGTTTGGCAAAGAGCACTCCTTATGTAAAATGCAATCACAAAAATCACTATGTTCATTTAGTGAACTGTCCCAGGAACAACAAAGTGGCCAACCACCTTGGCTACACATTTATGTCAATGTCTGCTGGAGTGGCAGGGACAGAGTAACCGTCTCTGTTACTTCTGCGGAAGAAGCAGCAGCAATTTTAAGACTCTAGATTTCCTCTTACTATTTTCTTCTTGTTGTCCTATACATCTAATTAGCATCATGACTACATTTCATCTCTATGACTTCTGTCACTGTCAGACAATAAATGGAATGTCTTTCACATTGAGTGTGAAAGGTCTGAGGAACACACAAAGCCAAAAAAAGCAAATTGTCCAAATAAGCTAATATTTTATACTGTTTTTCCTGGACCAGAGTCCCTACTGATAATGAAAGGGTCAAGGATTTTACCTTGAAGGAGCCAGGGATTTGCAAAGACACATTTCAAGCTTGTCAAACTGCCAGGCAGATGCTCTCTGCCAACACCAGCAGCAAAATCCCAGTGCTGGCAGCAGGCAGAGGAAGGCCTTGCACTGCACAGAAACATCGGGCTTTTGGAGACCCCCTTTAACAACAACAAAACAAGGGAAAGAACACATTCTACTTCAGAAATACAATAACCTGCCAAATTTATTTCACAAAACCTAAAGCTAGTCACACAGATTCCCAAACAAAGAAACTCTACACAACATATCTGTCTTTCCTTGCTTGCTAACGTAGCTCACCTACTGCAGAGGAAGGCCTTGCACTGCACAGAAACATTGGGCTTTTGGAGACCCCCTTTAACAACAACAAAACAAGGGAAAGAACACATTCTACTTCAGAAATACAATAACCTGCCAAATTTATTTCACAAAACCTAAAGCTAGTCACACAGATTCCCAAACAAAGAAACTCTACACAACATATCTGTCTTTCCTTGCTTGCTAACGTAGCTCACCTACTTTTCAAAATGCATTGCTGCCTTCTTCCCCTCTGACTGGAAAAACTCCAAGGGAAAACAAATCTGACTGTCCTGTCCACTAAAGACAAAGGAAATGTGTTCACAGATTGCTTCAAAGGCAATGGGAAAAATCCCGCAGGAGCATTCTGCTAAGGCTTTTCTTTATTCTTAATTAAGCAGAGTGTGAGACCTCCTCTTCCTCAAGAAGGTGAGTGAGGAAGTGGGAGAACAGTGTTATGTTCCTTCCAGTACCTCCTCTGATCACTCCAGTATGGCAAAACCTTGTCCCAAAGTCCTTATATGCTTCAGAGCCCTGCACAGCCCTGGCCAGCAGGAGAAGGGCAAAAACACGTCACTTGCAATTAGTTCCCAAATCCAGGCTCTTAGCTACCATGAGCTCTGGCCTAAGTCCCACTTTGGTGCTAGATACTGGGGAGAGAAAATACCATCCCCATAATGCTGAGAGAAGTAAACTCAACTGGCTTGTGGTTTTTGTGAGGTCTCCCCAGCTGAGATAGTGAAAGGGTTAAGCTGTCATAGCTGTAGGTGGTCTGCAAGCAATATTTATAGCAAGTGTGATTCTCTGTAAATTGAAGGGAACCTTACTGAAAAAATTGAAATATTTTTTTCTTTCTTCCAGGAGTGCCAGAAGAGATTTTAAAGACAGGATAAGAACTCTTGCACCATTCAAAGAGTCCCAGGCAGGTAGCAAAATGAATGTGTTCTGAGGAAAGCTATATTAAACTGAAATCAAAGAGCCATGAAATTCACAGAATGATCTCCCTGAAAGTGGGGGAGATCTGCTCACTAGCAGATCAGACCATGTGTGTATCCTAACCAAAGCAAGCCTCTCACCCACCAGAGGTCTGATGCTTTGCTCAGTTTGGGCATCTCCCTGTAGACATCAGAACTGGCAGGCAAAAAAAAAATAAAAATGTTTGGGCCCCATAATTAAAGAAACAACCTGTAACCTTTAGTCCTTGGCTTACTGTGACAGTGTGGCCAGATTGTATGCTGACATCAGCTTGGGCTTTAAAACCAGTGGGGAAAAAAGTATCCAAACCCACCTTTATTTTCCATGTTATATTTGCCCTAGAAGATTTTGGTTTTCTTCTTTGAAACTATTCCCAACTTAAAAATATGTTCCTACTTAATGAACTAACATTTCCTGGATTTTATCACTCTGCAGAGACTTCTTTATTGAATAAGTGGATAAGTTCCAGATACATTTTGCTAATACATTAAGTCATCTGGCAGAAGTGTTGGTGCCCTAGGAAGCATCTTGACAGACATCAGAAACTCAGGCTTCACCAGAAGATGCCTTTTGAATTTGCCTTCTCAGCAACTCCTATTATAATGCAAATCCTGACACTGGCACGCAACACTATGTTAGAATGAGTGTCTGCCCAGAGTAAATGCTGTTAAGCAAGGGCAGACACTCCTTCCAACTCAGGTTAGTCACTAAGCATCAAGGAAAGGCATGCATCTCAGCTGTTACTCCTTTGCTGCAACCCTCCTCCCTCTGCATTTAACTGCAGTCTCTAAGCAGTTATTTCTCTTTAGTGGAGATTCACATATCTCCAGCTTCAGTGGCTATACCTCCAGTTTGCAGGCATGTTTTTTCTTTCTGTGCAAGCAACCTTATTCACACCATAGCGAACAGTGCAAAATCCTCTTGTCAAAACTATTTCTCCTTTAAAACAGGCACTGAGGAGTAACGACATGTAACACTGCTACCATACAAACCTTCATCTTCTCACATAGATATCTTCACATCTTGATGTTTTGTGCAATCAAATTACACCCTTTTCTTTCTGGTTTGATCTTCCCATTCAAAACACCCCAACTAAAACTTAGGTAGCTTGCTATATTCTTAACTGTGAACATTATACTCCCTTAGTAGAAAAAAAATTCAGCCAATTCCTTTGCTTTCAAAGGTGAAAATCATGATTCCATGTCATGGGACATAGTCTTGCAGTAAATGTTGAAGCTGCATATGATATCGATAACACTGTGCATGAAATACTCCCACAGTCCCATGACTCTATGGTTTCTCCAAAGGAAAATGAATGGAAAATGTACACATGAGATACAGCATAGAAGAGAATGATCAGAACCACCTTATTGGCTTCCTCTGAGGCCAACTGTTCCAGTTCCCAACAGCAGACAGCATTCAGCATGTGACAGGCTTTTTCTGACTGAGTGTTCAGGCCAAGCAGCCCAGAAAGGCAGCATAACCCCATGGCAGAATAAGGGAATCTCATTCCCAAATGCTTTTGCATTGTTTTCAGTTCCTACATCCACCCCCACCACTACCACCCCCACTACCTTTTCTATTTCCCACCATTAGGTTAAAACAATTCATCAGGAAATATATTGAAGCCATATAAAAAGTTGGTCTCAAGTCCCAGCTGGGGGGGGGGGGGGGGACCCCCCCCCCCGACGACTTACTGCTCTTTCACTGCTACATTGCAGCAGTATTCTTATCAAAAAGAACTCCCCAAATACCAAGTACAAAATTTTCTGCACTCGCTATTTTTTGACCAAGGTCCAGTTGACACCTGGGGGGAGGATGAAAAGGGGGCTTACACACATAACCAAATGTTACTCTTTCTTTGGGTTTACTCTGGCTAAACCTGTCTGCAGCCCTTGCAATACCAGCCTAATTGGTATAGCACGAAGGAAAGCAAGACCTGCACACTATACAGCAGCATATGCAGCCAGTTGGTAGGGTGCCAAATTAAGCATGACCCAGGGCCCGCACACCATGTGTGGGAGGTCTTTCCCCTGACACGGGGCTTTGGTCTTTGCTTGTTGCTGCCCTCTCCTGCTCAGATCGTTGCAACGCTTGGCTCTGGGATCATCAATCAGTGACAGGCATGCTCTTCCGGGTCCACAAACAGCTCTTCCAGCTGCAGACCTTATCAGAGCCTCATAGCAGTCCGTCCTCTCTTTAGCACAATGCAAAGGGGAGGGATGCAAGACCCCTTATGTGCCAACCTCACTTACCTCCTAGTGCTTGTTTCATAACAAAATCCATGGTGATGGCTTAGGGGTGCTGCCCACCTTCACACCTCACATGCAGAGAGACCAGGAATCCTTGGAGCACAGCCTGCAACGAGGCACAATCAAAAGAGGAATGGTGTCTGTAGGAGAAGAAAAGCCTGATGCGTGACCTTTCTTAGCTTTCCTCCCCTTGTCTAAGTTTAAGCAAGTTTCCAGACCCTCAACCCTGCAGACACCTGGAGAGCAGAGCTGCATGCTGGTAAGCAGGGATTGGACACGAGGAAGAGAAGGTAAGGGTGATTCACCCAAGCAGGGCAGGTGGCTGGGAGCGAGCCTGGAGGAGCACTGCGGTGCTCCTCTCGGCTTGTCTCCAGAGGACAGGCAGGAAAGCGTTAAACCTTTGAACTTTCTCTTTTCCCCGCCTGCTTCTCAGCCCTCTCATTTTTCGGAAGGCTAGCTCTGGGGAGGCAGCCCCGCCGGGAACAGCGGAGGGGGCATTTGAAGGTGAAGCATTCCGCAAGTGCCTGGGAGGGCAAGCGGGGGGAGCTGGGCGACTCAGGTGCGGATGCAGCCCGCGCGGCGGGAGGGGAGAGCGTGAATGCGAGGCAGGCTTCGCCACCCCTACCTCCTCAGAAACCTCACCCAGAACGACTCCAGCGCAACGGCAGGGAGGACTGCACCTCCTCGGGAAGAGGCGGGACGGCTCAAGGTTGAGGCCGGCCGGCCCCGGGTGCGGTGCAGCGCGGCAGCCCCACGGCGCAGGCTGCTGCCTCCGTGTACTGGCCCTGGCCGCGGGGAGAGGCGGGCTCGGCTCCGAGGCAGGCTGCAACCCCTCGCCCTGTAGCAGGTCACGGCGGTGCCGTGGGGCTGCGCGGCCCGCCAGCACCTGGGAGAACCAGGGCTTCTCCCACCCCTGCCATCCCACACCCCGCCTCTTCTCCCTGCCCTTCCGCACGCCGGCCGGCACCGCACGGCGCGGGTACCTCGCTGGGCGGCGGGCGCCGTGCTGACCTGAGCTGTACCGGGCCGGCGGCAGGTGGCTGCTGCAGCGGGAACCGCTTCTCTCCTCCGCGCTGCTCCGCTCCTACAGGCTCCGGCCCATGTGCCTGGGGGCTGTCGGGGAAGGCGCGGGGCAGGGAAGAGAGAATCAATCCGGAGCTTCTCCCTACTTTTCCCCCGCGCCCCTCTTTTTATCACAGGATTTCCGGACCATCCCACCGACACGGTCCCTCCTTCCTCCTCCCCTCGTTGCGGGAGCTGGGCTCCCTCCCTCCCCCTGCCTCTGGCTCCCCCGCCCCTTCCCTGCGCCGCCCTCGCACCTCGATGCTCGCCGTGGAGGAGGCCCCCAGCGCTCCCCAGCCCCTCGCAAGGGTGCGTTAGTTTGCTTGCATGTCCCCCACCCCATTCCCGGCCATCTGCAGCAGCCAGCCGTCCTTGCCCTCTGCCGTGGTGGAAGGACAGGAGGTTGTTAGCCCGCTGTTGCGTTTTGCAATTGCTTCCTTGCATCTCCTCGGGAGTCAGTGTGTGTGTGTGCCAAGGGAAATCTCTGCAAATACAGCTTCCTGGAAAAGGGGGAGGGTAGGAGTGTGATCCGCGTCCTCTGTTCTGGGTCTTCTCATCCCCTAGGTCCTGGAAGGAGTTGGAGAGGCAAGGAAGACGACAGGGAGGGAGCACAGACTTCTCCTCCCTCCTCCTTCGCCTCGGATTTTACTGTGGCCGGAGAAGGATCGCTGGCTGTTCGGCGCAGTTGTCTCGCTATCCAGCGGTGTTTGCAGCCTAGGAAGAGGTTGGGGGAGGGGGAGGGTAGTGGGGAAGAGGAAAGTCCTCTTCTTGCGGTTGCTGGTTGAAGGGCATCAGTGCAGCGATCCGTTGTTCAGCCCGGAATCGGGATGGCATTTGAAGAGGAGGAGGAAGGAGCTGTGAGTGGTGCTGCGTAGCAAAGCAGAACAATACCCCGTCACGGATCCAGCACCCACCTTCAGGGATGCCGACAGCTTTGCTTGGGACTGGGTTGTGGAGGGGACGAGCTCTACTGCTGATACGCCCTTCTGTTGCCAGCAGGAGAGGTGGGACAGCAGCCCCCAAAGCAACTGATATGGGAAGGGGAGGGCGGAATGGTGCTGGCAGAAGTGGGAGCCCGGGGGTGGGGGACTAGCGGCATCCTGGGGAGGCACTGGCACGGCCCGTTGGGCAATCGCATCTGAAGGTCAGGGAGGGCCCCGGGGCAGCACCTGGTAGCGCAGGGAAAGGCTTGTAGGTCCAGCAGGCACGACATGCAAACCATTCCCTCTCGGGGCAGTGATGCTGGCTACCGGGGCTCCGAAGTCTGCAAAGGTCTCAGGTGCCAGCTGCAGATGCAGGAGGGCATGCTTCTATGCACAGGACAGTGTCTACCCACCGGGGTCTGCCTCGCTGCCCCATGCCTGTCAGCGTTTAAGAAGCAATTGGACAAAGCCCTTAATATCATGCTTTAACTTTTGGTCAGCGCTGAAGTGGTCAGGCAGTTGGACTAGATGGTAATTGTATTCCCTTCCACTGAACTATTATTTTCCCTTTCCTTTTCCCTTTCCCCTTTTTTCCCCCTTCTCTTTCCTCTTCCCCTTCTTTTGATGTCCCAGAAAGCCACTTTTCCAATGGACACTAGTATCAGCGGAGAAAGCTCAGCTCAGTAGGCATGTGCTGCACTTTTACTAACACACTTCAGAAGGGAAAAATTAATATTAAGAGGGGGTGGGGAACCCTCTTGTTTTAAGCCCTAACTAACCCCAGCATTTCCAATCCAAAGGGCGTATTGGTACCTTTTTGATGCTCTCTTTTCCATATATATTGTAGCAGGGGCCCAGCATAGATGCCTGTGCCCAAGAAATGAACCTGGAAGCCTGCTGGAGTGGTGTGCACAGATTTCTGCGCACAGTATTAACGATTAACAGAGTATTTCCAGGTCTGTGTTGCCTCCCCAAGTTCCCCTATTGTTTTGAGCAGGATTTATAGTTTGGGTCCGTCATACAACACCTCACATTCTTGTGAAGCATCATGTGATTGCTCTTGGAGAGAGGGACAGTGTGCCCACACTACTAAACCTCCAGGTGCACACTTTGCTCTTATATCCTGGAGTTTGGGAGGGAAAAATTCAAACGCCCTCAAAAACAAGGATCATAGAAGTGTTGCCCTAATAGCTAAAACACCTGCCTAAAACCAGGTTTATTATCTCTGCTTTGGGGATCCTGGAGCATGCTTCAAGAACTCCTGTAGCAGCCAAAAGTTATCACAGCCAAGCAGGCTTACTGAGAAATATCATCCTTCCTGTCCATAGGCTTCTTACAATCTTTGCAAGGATAAATGTCCTCCCTTGTGTGCAGAGAATAAAGGGATGTCATCAACAGGGGCTTTCACAAGCAAGGGAAAATAATATGCATATCAAGGAGAAGATACTGAGAGGTCCCTGAGCTGCTTCTTGACCTGTTTAGAACTGCTGGTCTGTCCCCAGAACCAGCTGACCTTCCAAAGGTCAAGTACCATGGTTCTGACCCCAAAGTACTCCCACTTTTTCCAGACTATTCAGCTGCCACAGAAAATCAAGAAACATGAGGCAGTGAAACATGATCCCCATACCAACTACTTCAAATCTCCCTCTTCTTCAGAAGAACAAGGCACGGGATCACCAAAACACAAACCCCACTGAGATACTCCTAGTCCCAGCTTCAGCATTGCTTCACTACCCCAAGTGCCAGCTTCCAAGCAACTCCCACAGGATGTAGTTTCAAGATGAAAACCTGAATGCTTGCAAGCCTGATTTGGGTACCTCCTATCCAGGTGGTACCCTGACTTCTCAGTCAGAAAAAAATACCACCAGTACCCCCCTCACCACACAGGATTCAAGTACAGAAGCAAGAAAGGACATGGTCAAAAAGAGGTGATATAGTCTATAGAACTATGGCTAATAGTGATCTCATAAAGGCTTCTGGGGAAGGCTTTTACCTTGGAAATTGAACAGAGGGGTTGTGACACAACCTTTCCTCAATTTGCTGAGAAACCCAACTAGATGGATGGACTCACAGGGATCTGTTATGTGATTTACCTGAGATACATGACTTCCACTACAAGAAGCATGGTATGAACAGTGCCCCATGCATCTTCTTTCTGATGGCATTCAACAATATATTATGTCCACAATACTTTATGAACATGAACCTGGAAGTAATGCAATTTAATAGCGTGTTCTGTAGACAGCAACAAATCTCAGAAATGACGACGTTTTCTCATCAGAGCAAGGGACAGAGACCGGTGCGCGTGGTCTACCCCAGCACCATGGACAGAGGAGAACTGCCACTCACGTCGAGGCTACCGCCGGCACCTCCAAACCTTCCCAAAACACAAAAGCCAGTTCTCAGTCTGGTTTGGGCTGTGTGAGTGAGACATACCTGCTCCTGATCGTCGGATCGGACTTATTCTTCCTTTACAGAATCAGAACAATAGGAATCCTCGATATGACCTTGGTTGGTTTAGACAAACAGTACAGAAAACTCAGAGGGTGAAGGGGAGGGTGGCAGGTGTGGTTGGGTATTTTTTTCCAACCTTATGATCAGCTTACAGTGATGTAACTGCAGCACTGTTCAGTGCACTGCAGGTAAGACCTAGACAGCAGCAACATGGCTAGCTTTTAATCAATACAGGTACTGAGAAAGAGGAGGCAGACCCTTGCTAAGGGTAGTTTGTGGACAGCATTTGCAGTCCCTCCAGCAGTTTAGTTCATTGAATATAAACTTGCAGCATGTTTCTGCTTGCTCTTCAGCTGTCAATTCTAGCTGTTGAAACATTTCAAAATTCAAGCATTTTTGCCTCTTCAAAAGTGTTATGTTTCTTGTTGTTGATCCACTCAACTTATAGCAGGCTTTAAGTAAGCTCTTTATTTTCCAACCAAATAGAAGTCTACATATATTCTTTTAAAGAAGTAGGTGTTTCACTGAAGTCAAAACTGTGGAAGGACTTTTCAACAATTTCTGCTAGCTCTGAAGAAAATGTCACTTCAGATTTCTTGAAGATTTCTAGGTGAGCATTTGCTGCATCTATCACAAGATCAAATTATAGTTGCATGCAATTATAAAATGTGAAACAAACATGTATTGATTGTTCTGTCTTCATGATGCATGTTATAGTTTACTTTTTGTGAAAATGTGTCCAATCCTGGTTTATGAACAAGCCCTTTGATAAACTGCCATTTACACCTTCTAGCTCCTAGGCTGGCAATTTCTTGTTTGTACTCTCCCTTTTCTGCTCCCCTTACCCTTGGAGTTCCATCCCTTTCTCTGTTTCCTGTTCTCTGAGCAAGCTTGCCAGACAAATTAAGAGACCCATCACAGCAGGGCTCTGACTCCTGTAGATAGGCATGATGGAGTAAATATCCTGCAACTCTTACCTCCAGGATTACCTCCTTTGGCAGAGAGAAGTTGCCCAAAAAACTCAGAATCCATCTTTATCACTTGGGTGATAAAATCATGAATTTTCTATCCAAAGAATACTAATATTTTTTGTATGTGCTGCTGTTGAGACATTCTGCTTTGTTATGGCAAAAATGCTGCACTTTGGTGTCGTGGTTTTGACCAAATTGACCAACCAAAACGACAGATGGCCCCTTCCTCCC
>JAOXJM010000019.1:48928579-48946737 GCA_026413425.1 Tringa solitaria | reverse complement strand
TCCTTCAATGGCCGACGTCCAAGGAGGACCCTGCCTGTTCGTCTGCTTTTGATCCTGATCCGAGCGTTCCTGACTCCAGTCAATTTGATCAAAACCACGATAACCATGTAGCCCAAGGGTGATTAAAAAAGACTCGAGAGCCTTGGGAGAGTTAGTAAGGGAACCTGGGGTGCAGGCTATTTCTTCTTATTTCCTTCCCATTGCAGGCACTGACAGTGGAAGAAACCGATGCACTCAGTTAATAAATGGCTTTGTGGCTAGTGTCACCAATACAATTTTGGGGCTTTTGATCATGGAATGACCTACACAGCACCAGGCTTGCTAGCAAGGGTTTATCTTTCTCAAAGGGGGAGGAGGGTCTTTTCTCATGAGCTAGCAGAACTTACTGACAGAGCTTTAAACTAGACTTGATGGGTGAGGGGAGTATTATCAGGCTTGCCTGTGACAAACCAAGGGGCAACACACCAAGGTCAGAAGGATGGGGCACTAGGAAGGGTCTTCAGCCTGTTGCTTCGAAATGTGCTGGTTAAACTGCAGCACACTCAAAGTCTTATGGAGATGAGCCAGGCACTCCTGAGGAGCCAACTGGGAATCACAGGCAAAGGAATGCCACCTGGAGAGCAGCACAAAGGTATTGAAGCCATTCCAGCCAGTAAGTCAGTTTCAGCGGGGAATCAAGTTAAAGGGAATCAAGTTAAGGGACAGGTGATGTTATAGTGGTGGTCTGGTACAGGCCACCTGACCAGGATGATGGAGTGGATGAGGCCTTCTATAGACATATAGGAGTGGCATTGTGTTCACAGGCCCTGGTCCTCATGGGGGACTTCAACCACCATGATAGGTGTTGGAGGGACAACACAGCAGGGCATAAGCAATTCAGGAAGTTCTTGGAATGTGTCCGTGACAATTTCTTTCTCCAAGCAGTAGAGGAGCCAACAAGGAGAGAAGCCATGCTGGAGCTTGTTCAAGCTCAAGGGTAGCCTTGATTACAGTGATCTTAAAATGGTGGACTTCAAGATCCTTAGTGCACTGAGAAGGGTGTGCAACAAGCCCACTACCCTGGACTTAGGAGAGAAGACCTTGGCCTCAAGGGATCTAGCTGGTAGGGTACCATAGGATAAAGCACTAGAGGGGAGAGGGAATACATTAGTATTCAAGGATCATCTCCTCCAAGCTCAGGAGCACTGCATCCCAAGAAAGAAAAAGTCAGGCAAAAATGCCAGGAGGCCTGGCATGGACAAACAAGGTGCTCCTGGACACACTCAAAAGCAAAAAAGATGCCTACAGAGGGTGCAAGCAAGGACACGTAGCCTGGAAGAAATTGTCCCGCAGAGAAATTGTCCAAGAAGCCAAGGATCAGGTTAGGCAAGATAAAGCCCAGGTAGAATGAAATCTAGCCAGGGACATCAAGGGCAACAAGAAAATCTTCTATTAGTATGTTAGTGACAAAAGGAATATTATAGGGAAAATGTGGGCCCACACAGGAAGGAAACAAAAGACCTGGTCACCTGGGACATGGACAATGCTGAGGCACTCAATGACTTTTTTGCTTCAGTCTTCACCAGCAAGGGCTCTAACCACACTGCCTATCACAGAAGGCAAAGGCAGGGACTGGGAGAACGAAGAACCACCCACTGTGGGAGAAGATTGGGTTTGAGATCATCTAAGGATCCTGAAGGTGCACAAATCCATGGAACCTGATGAAATTCATCCACGAATCCTGAGAGAACTGGGAGATGAATCTGCTAGACTACTTTCCATTATACTTGAAAAGTCATGGCAGTCTGGTGAAGTTCCCTCTGACTGGAAAAGGGGAAACATAACCCCCATTTTTATAAAGGGAAAAAAGGAAGACCCGTGGAACTACAGGCCAGCTCTTTGACCAGCAAAATCATGGAGCAGATCTTCCTGGAAACTCTGCTAAGGCATATGGAAAATAAGGTGATCAGTGACAGCCAACACAGCTGCACCAAAGGCAAGTCACACTTGACAAATCTGGTGGCCTTCTATGACAGGGTTACAGCATTGGTAGACATGGGGAGAGCAACAGACATCATCTACCTTTTATGCAAAGCATTTGACACTGTCCTGCACAACAATCTGGTCTCTAAATTGGAAAGACATGGATTTCATGGATAGATCTCCACCGGATGATAATTTGGAGAATGATAGCCGCTTAAGGAGATGGCTGGATGGTCAGACTCAAAGAGTTGCAGTCAACAGCTCAAGTGTCCAAGTGGAAATCAGTGGCAATCAGCATTCCTTAGGGGTTAGTACTGCAACAGATGCTGTTCAACATCTTTGTCGGCAACACGGACAGCAGGATTGAGTGCACTGTCAGCAAGTTTGCTGACCACAGCAACCTGTGTGGAGCAGTTGGCATGCCAGAGGGAAGGGATGCCATCCAGAGGGACATGGACAGACTTTTGAAGTGAGCCTATGTGAATATCATGAAGTTCAACAATGCCTAGTCCAAGGTCCTGCCTTGTGGGTCAGGGCAATCCCAAGCACAAATACAGTCTAGCCAGAAAACGGATTGAGAGCAGCCCTGCAGAGAAGGACTTGGAAGTGCTGGTTGATGAGAAGATCAGCATGAGCCAGCAATGTACACTTGCAGCCCAGAAGGCCAACTGCATCCTGGGGTGCATCAAAAGAAGTGTAGCCACCAGATCAAGGGAGGTGATTCTGCCACTTCTACTCCACTCTGGTAAGACCCCACCTGGAGTACTGCGTCCAGCTGTGGAGTCCTCAGCACAGGAAGGACACTGACCTGTTCGAACAGGTCCAGAGGAGTGCCACAAAGATGATCAGACGGCTGGAGCACCTCTGCTGTGAAAAGAAGTTGAGAGAGACGTGGTTGTTCAGCCTGGAGAAAAGAAGGCTCAGGGACACCTTATAGGGATACCTTTCCAGAATCTGAAGGGAGCCTACAAGAAAGCTGGAGAGGGCATGTAGTAATAAGATGAGGGGTAATGGCATCAAACTAGAAGAGGGCAGATTTAAGTTAGATATCAGGAAGAAATTTTTCACTATGAGGGTGGCAAGGTACTGGAAGAACTTGTCCAGGGAAGCTTTGGATCCCCCATCCCTGGACTTGTTCAAGGCCAGGCTGGATGGGGCTTTGAGCAACCTGGTCTAGTGGAAGGTGTCCCTGCCCAGGGCAGGGGGGTGAGAACTTGATGATCTTTAAGGTCCCTTCCAACCTAAATCTTCTATGACTTCTGTATGTCCAGTTTGCGTAACTATTCCCTAACCTGATCATTTTTCACCAAGGGGAAAGTCCTTGGACAGTCCAAGATGGAGTCCTTGCTCCAGACTTTCCCCCTGGTCTCTGAGTCCTGGAATTCCTCAAAGCTAGTCTTGCTAAAGACTAAGGCAAAGAAGTAATTGAGTACCTCATGTTTTGCGATGTCCTTTGTCAATAAGGCTCGCACTTTGTTCAGCAGTGGGCCCATATTTTCACTGGCCTTTCTTTTGTTGTTATGTACAGAAGCCCTAGTCTGCATTCGGAATGAATCGTTCCCTGGTTAATTATGTTTGCTTAGTAAATCAATAAAATGACTGGATATTGATTTGATTAAAACAAAAACAATCCATTTTCTCTTGAGATATCTGTCTAGGTAGATGTAGCGGCAATAAGAGCTCCCCTTCACATCCTCAACCCTAGTCTGAGCAAGGATTCTTCTGTCCTTCTGCTTTCAAACATCTCTCCAAGCCTGTCCTCATCTCAGTTCTCTCCACTGATTTGCCATGGGACATCATCCTACTTTTCTGCTGTTTTCCAGCTAGCATTTTAGTTTTGTGGATTTAATTTAATGGAGATCTCTATCCCTATACCTGGAGACCCATGAGCATTCTTTAAAGAGCTGTCACAAAGGAAACAATGGTGACCTAAGGAAAGGAGTGGTTTCAGAGTGTCATACTTTCTCCTGCTTTGTATTTTATGTATGTCTTGGTATTGTTCTTGTGAAGGTGGAGATCCAGAAACTGAACCATGAAATAATCATAAAAACAGTGTTTGCAAGTGCTGACTGTTTCTCTGTACATACAAGTTAAACTGCCCAGGAGTAAAAAGCTGGCAACCAAGTCTTATAAGGGTACTGAAGTAGTTGTACAAGCAGTCCTGCAAACCACTGAGTATAGGTATAAACTCAAGACTAAAAGGACCCATTCTGATACAAAGAACATGGTCAGATCTTTGAAATCAAGGCTTTCATTATAGACTGAGTAAATCTGGTAAGTCAGCTTGTGCTGCTTTATTTATTACAGCTTTGTTTGTACTAAAAAAATATGCTTTTCAGAGCTGTCCAAAGACTCAAAAACAAGCACAATTATCCTGTCTTGGCAGTCCTGTTTTTTCTTCCAAAACATCAGTGGCACTTGACATTTCCCCAATATTTAATCTGCTAATGTGTGCATGCCGAAGAAAGACATTTTTGAGTGAAAGGGGGAAATTAGGCTGGAATCCAAGCTTTGTGCAAAATACTGCTTGAAGTGCATTGGAAACTGCACAAAAAGATTACAAATTGAAGGGGAACAGCAACTACAAAGCAGCACTCGCTATCATAATAAAACTAAAAATATTCATTGTCCTAAATGCAGTGGCCAGCCGCTGTAACAGAGAACTCAAAGCAACAGAGACTTTCATGGGAGCAATTTGGGGTAGAGTGATGTCACTGACATCATAGCTATCAGGTGGAATCTGATATATAACAGGCACCAAAGTAAGCAGGAAACCCTATTTTCCAATAGGGTTTCCTATAGTCTTTGCCCCTCACACAAAATAGGATGGGATAGCAATATAGCTGGAGCGATTCTATGCAGTCCTTCAGTATTGGCCACAAGCAATTTAGGTCAAAAAACATCTTCAAAACCAACTACAGGACAATGTCAAAGATCCTTCAGACCAGGTATCACTTAGAAACATGTTGACACTTTTCCTGTGAATGTTAGGCCCTTATGAATCACTCTCAGAAAGATAGCATGGAGAACTTCAGTGAAATGAGCAAAGCTCAAAGGAGGAAGAAACGGTCCCATTGCCTAAAGCTGCTGTTCAAAGTCTTGTGGGAAATATCCTTGAAATTATTTTTGTTCCTATACAAAGTCTTGATCTACTGAAATCACAAAGGAAAATATTCCTCAGTTTTAATATGCCTCCGTTATTTCCTCTACCCTTCCTCAGCATCTAAGCAGACTGCTCTTATTTTATCTCTAAGCCATTAGCACACTGAGAGGGCCAGTGTGCTCCTGCTTTTGTAACAGCTGTACCAACAAGTATCATTAGAACAAGCTTGCATAATATGTGTGTTCTGTCTTTCAAGGACAAAATGGCAGGCAGAGGCAGGTGCAGCCATAAAACATGAAAAGTTTACAGCCAAACTGCTCAGAGTGAACAGCAGTCTGGGACCTTTAGTGTAGAACCAGAAGTGTTTGCCCTCTTGCCTTCTTATCATCCAGTTGATGATGCAAGGATCTGAGTCAGAAGAGGAAAGGATATAAAATCCTAAGTAAAATTTAGAGTTTCCTCATGAAGAACAGCAACTACTGTTTCACTAAGACTAATAACACATTAGAAGAAAAATAGCACCCCTTCCCTAAGTTAGCAATATTCCTGGCAGCAGCACAACAATGAATGTGATGAAAGTTTAAAAGGGCTCCCAGCGGCATGATGCTGTTTAGCAGAGTTCATATGTTGTTTGTGCTTGTGAGTAGTACTAATGTAGATGTTTCCCTGAGCAAGCAGCTTGGGATCCCAGCTCACATCTTGGCAGTCAGAGAGAAAATAGGAAGAACTCTGAAGAAGGTTATTGATGACAGATTTAATCAGTCGTCCAGCTCCAGAAGAAGTAACACAGCTTCACCATACATCAGCTGTTTTCCCACATATAGAGCTTTCTGTAGCTGACTGGATTTCTACAGTTTCTTTTGCCTTCTGATTCCCAACCCAGAGAATCTTGTTCTTGGAGTTCAGTTCAGACTTTCTTATTGTTCTGTAGTCACTCTACACTGGAATTATCACTGGCCAATCCATGATACAGAGAAGAGGAAGAAGGATGCAGTTTGGCAGGACATTTTCCAACCAAACAGTTTTGAACCCAAAAATGTCCAAAGTCCCAGAAGCAAAAAATATGATGTGCAGACATGTCATTTCAGGGAGAGGAATAAATAATCTTGAATGGAAATCTGGAAAAGCAGATGCACTTCATATGAGTGCAGTATGTTCATTTTGACCATTGTGAAACTAAGAATCTGACATTTCTAAGTAGGACCTTTTTTTTTTTGTAACTGCAGAATCTTCTGCAACATTTCCAAAGGGTCAAAAGAAGCTTAATTCCCTTTTTTTTTTTTTTGCAGTGATGTCTATATTGCTGGGTGAAGAGGAAGAGTGTCTGTCACGAAAAGCATTAGTTGCTTATGGTGACTTGAACACTAAGGACAATTCATCAGAACATGATGAAGTAAAAAGGACCACCCTGAAGGTGCTAAATATACATTTTCAACAGTTTTGATCCATTTTGGTACAGAAATCAAACACAAAAACAAATAAATTATTCATCCTTTCTCAAACAGGCCACAGATTCACTTTCTTTCCAGCACAATAGCAAGAACAAACTATCTAGGAAGAAGAATTACAAATTGTATTTTTGGAATATTTTTTTATATATATATATATATAATATAATTGAAATAATTGGAATATAATATATTTGGAATATTCCAATATAGTTATTGGAAAAACTGAACATCAGACTAGAATTAGCAAGATAATTCTCAGAAGAAGCTTTCACATACCTATATAGTTTTCAATTCAGCCTCCTGGCAATTCTACTTGATGTAAAGGTCTCAGTAGTAATGGAAATGATGACAGATCTCACTGTTTCCACTGCATTCTTTTTTCGCTCTATAGCCAAATCAAACCTGGAGGAAAGTTACCCTTCTTCAGCTGATTGTTTCTGAGGAAAGAGAAGCATATCATTGCTTGTACATTGAAGATGTGCTGCTAAACCCTCTACGGTTGTAACTTTGTAAATCATTTCGGTAAATGGTTCTTGACAAGACAATGGGATAGAAGGAACAGACAAACGTAAACCAGGTACCAGTAACTTTAGTGGGCTGACTGCCCGAGAAACTTTGCTACACCTCAAAAGGTATGCTCTGTAGGTAAACATGACATAATATGAAAACCAGTCCTCTAGAAGTTAGGGTACCTGCCTCCACTGGAAGACCTTCACCTACTGAGCCTGCACAGTAAAATTAAGAGAGACCTTAATTGAAGATGAGGTCATTTTACACCAATCAGCTTCAAGATAAGAAATTACGAGCAAGTGTAAAAAGTTGATGAACAATGAATGTGTTAATTGTTAATTTACAAGGTATAAATTAATAACAGTTTCAATGCCTTGCAGAAATACCGACTAGCACCTGATTCTGTGCAGAACTGCAGTAAGTAGCTAATATCTCAACTCTGTGTGTTATTGGCTTGCACATTGGGTAAATAATCGCACAAATTTGGGGATAACAAATGGATATATCATAATATCACTGTTCCTGACTGGATGAAAACCTGCTTTATTGCAGTAACAAATATCCGCATGGCTATGAAAGAGGCAATATCCACAGTATCGAGAGAAATCGGTATAAAAATTTAAATACTGAGTCTGCAACCTGAAGATCTCTACAACATTGAAAACTGGCAGAAACCAGATATAATCCTTTCTAATATCTAATCTAATCTAACTACATAGCTCCAATGTATCAAACACAGAACAGGAATGTACTGCAATAAAGATTAATGGCCTGTCAGCACTCAGCTGTGAACACAAAACCAACTTTCTTGAATCAAACTAAAAATCCCCTAATTGTGTATCCTGTCCTTAGTTCCAATCTGTAACAGATATGTAAGTGAAATGCAAAGTGACTTTCTTTCTTCTATTATACATTCTCAACTTCCACCAAAAAGCAGCCTAAAAAAGCTTCCTGCACTGAAATATCTGGACTATCATCACATCTTCATTTGTTAAAGTACCTACAAATAAACATACACTTCAGTACAGTATTTCTAAGACCACTTACAATTCTGACAAAATCTTGTGGCAGCAAGTTCTACAACTGAAGCGTGAATTAGAATAGTTCATTAGATGTGGGTGACTTTCACTTAACAGAGAAGAAAGTAGCTGAAACACAGGGAACAAATATTTTGATGGCTTAGCCATGACTTTAATAACGCTAAAGAAAGAAAAAAAAAATTAATTGCAGTTGGTAGAAACTAACTACATATTTCCATGTGCCATTCAGTTACATTTCTGCTGTGTCTTTGTAACAGTCTTCCAACGTGTGAAAATAAATAAGCTCTGTATCAATAACTTGGACTTTGACGAGAAGAAAAAAGCTATTTAAAAATTAGTTTAGTCCGTCTGAAATTAGTTGCATGGGAGACAAACCGAAGTATTTCAGCTTGAAACCCGTGGTTTACCCGCAGCCGGCAGAACCTTTCAGTCCTCTCGCTTCCTCCGCTCCACCCCTTCCCCCCACGCCCTCCCACCGTCCCACGCGCCGGGATAGGGGAAATCGGAAGAAAAAGGCAAAACTTGTTGGTTGGAAGAAAGGCAGAACAGCAAAGGAAAGAGGAAAACAACAATAGTACTGATAGAGGAACGAACAAAACACGGCTAATGTACCACCCGCTGCCAAGCGGCGCCTCCTGCCCCCTCCCCTGGGCAGCTCCCTGGCTACCTAGGGCCATGACATCACAAGGTATCCAATACCCGTCTGGCTAGTTGGGGATCATTTGATCCACAGCCCCCGGATCTGTCCCCTCCCAGTTTCTAGTGAAAATGAACCCTATTCCCACCGGAACCAGGGCATCACCCACTTCTTATTCTATACCATTTACGTCATGCTCAGATCTTACACTTTCCAATTAATTATCACCATTTTTCTCTGTCTTTGGTATATATACACATATACATATAGATATCATTCCCTCAGTCTATGGGCCCTTCTTCCAGGTCACTTTATATAGAGGGTTTACAATCAGTCTGTAATCTGGGATATGCAAAAACCCACACACCTAAGAAAGCTTGTGCTTCCTTTTTACCACTCAGTGGAGACATTGCAGCTATTTCGTTGATCACATCCATTGGAATCTGATGGCCTCCATCTTGCGATTTTATTCCTAAAAATTGATCCTTTGACCTTACTTCATTTTATGGCAAAACCTGCTTCCAGAAGGATTCATAGTCTTCACCCTCCATTAGATTTTTGCAATGGCTATACGGGACTATTAAAGGGTGAATGAGTCTAGGTGATCACTCCTTTGGTCTCTAGCTGATAAATCTAGTTGATAGGGATCAGAGAGTTTCGGTTGGTGCGATATTGCCACTAATGCACTGCTGTGGTAGTGATTGGCACCTGTTGTTTTTCGACTTTCAGCAACCCCACAACAGAAGAATCCTTCAAGAAACCCGGCAAGGTACCCAAGCTGTTCCATCTCCAAGACGGTTATGCCAAAAGCCTACTAGTACCCTTTTAGGTCCTTGAAATACCCTGTCCTGAGAAAATCACTACCAACGATGCATGGAGCCTCTGGGGCAGTCACAATGGGGTGCTTTTGCCACTCATTCGCAGTTAGGCTCACTTCAGTCAACTCTTGGGATCCCCCTGTCACTCCAGAAATACAAATGGGTTCTGCCCCTCTATAGCTTGATGGTATTAGGGTATACTATGCAGTCATGTCCACTAGAGCCTTACACCCCTGGAGGTCTGATGTGCCAGGCCATAGAATCCACAGAGTCCAGTAAACCTCACAGGTCACTCAGGGATAAGGATTGGGTGATTATCTCTGGTTCTGCCTCTTCCTCCTGTTCTCATGATGGCTGTGTTTCATCATCATCCCTGATTAAGCAAACTGATTTCTTTGTGTATTTCTTCTTTGTTATAGGAGTGACTGGTACAGGCATAGATGGTTTTCTGGTTCAGCTGTGGTGCCTACCACTAGGGATTAAGTATCTGCAGTGTCTGTCACAGGTGTTGGAGTAGCCACAGTACCTGTTGGTCTGGTTTCCCTCTCTCCCTAGAGGGGGCTGCATAGTGTCAATCTGTGTTTGGTAGGTATTGTCCAGGGCGAAGCACAGTGCAGTGAGTTGTGTCTCTCTAGAATAGCCACAGCATTTTCCTTTCAAATATTCTATCATTTTATCAGGGTCCTGTATTTATTCAGGTGTGGAGTCCCAACTCATTGGGAGTGAGAAGTTCTCTAGATACTTGTCCATATTCTCCCATATCCCATGTAAGCCATGACTATCCAGCCTCAGGGCAGATCTTAAATAGTTGTAGTGGTAGTCTTAAATAGTTATTTAACCCTAAACAACACCTGAAACATATTCAGGAGACATAGCAATAGGACCATGCTGGTTTGACCATCCCAAGGATATTCAAAATTCTCAAAAGCTGTTGTACCTGGCCTGAAAGAAAAAAAGGAGGTGAAAGAGCTAGGGAAAGTATCCTCCCCTGCTTCCACCATAGATTGGGTGTGATTATTAATAAATTCTGAGAGGTGGCACCCAAGGTACAGGCAAGGCAGCAGTGCCACATAACTGTACCAACATAACCATGTGAACAGTGATGTTATATCATACGTTGATATTACATAGGAAGCAAAATGATAATGTTGATACCTCTGTCAGAGGTGATAAACAGCATCGAGAGGTGTACATAGAGCATACAGGAATTTACATAACATAGCCATGCGAACAAAGTTGTGACCAGTGACTATTTAACTAATATAATAAATATGTGTAACAAATTCGTTTTAACATGCTTTAGTCAGATCTGTCATTTTCTCAACCCTTCACGCTCCCTGTGGGGGGCCAAATAGGACTGCAATGGTTTAGCCGCAGCCAGCAACAAAGAACCACGCAGTCTTTTCACTCACTCAGCCCGACACTCCCAAGCCACAGGATAGCAGGAAAGTCAGGAGAAAAAAAGTAAAACTCATCAGTTGGGAGAAAGGCAGTTTAATAGAACAGCAAAGTAAATGGAAAACACCAACAATAATACTGATACAGGAACTTATAAAACACAATTAATGTATCGCCGCTCACCAGCCAGAATCCAAAGCCCAGCCCACTCCCAAGTGACAATTCCTGCCCTATCCCCAGCCATATACTGAGCATGGCATCACATGGTATTGTATGGCAAGTTTGGGTCAGCTAGTTTGCCTCGTTGTGAAAATTAGCCCTATCCCCCCAGAACCAGGGTGCTCTGAACAAGTTTGTATATGACCTAAAAAAAAAAAAAATAATGAATTTTGAGTATTTGTTTATTTTTTTAAAATGCAGCATATTTCAAGGTAACATTTTATTTTGAGCACCATCAGTACCAATAATGCATCACAGCCTTTTTGTAATCATTTATTAGCTTTTTTCCTGTTGAAAATGAAGCCAGAAACAAACTAAATTTTTGAAGACCATCCAAATGATTTTTCCCCCAGGTAAAAAATGTCACTTAAAATTTTGTCTAATTCATATGTCTTCTTCTCTGATGTGAGGAGTCATCCCTTATATTGCCTTACATACACCATTATGATGTGCTAACAAAACATGGTTAGAAAACATTCTCTCCTTTCTCTTTCTCCAAGTTACTCTAAGTATCATGTTGGTTTCTTTTATGGCTTGTGAATAACTGAGCCTGCTTCCATGTCTGTTTTGCATTCTTGCACACCTAAAAGCTTATATCTTCTTTGCTTAGTTTGGGGTCTAGTATTGCTTGAGAGGCCTCCAACCTTTTGTTCTGTATTATCGGGAGAAACCCATCTTCATATCACCATCATATAAGAGAATTTCTCTTTACAGAATTCCAGGATATGTCATTTAAAAATCAGTGACCACCAGCCCCAGTTCAAAACAAATCACAAAGGCAGGGCAATGCAGAGTTCTCCTTAATGTGCATCCCATTAGAGACTGAAACCACACTGCTTAGTAATCAGCCATTGAAGCAGTACATTGTGGGTATGTAAAGCTAACCCACAGGAGAGCTGGCAGTAAAAGCAAAATCCCATTCTCTTCTGATACCAGTTGGCGCTTCACTCAGTCCACAAAGGGAATAGTTTAGCTGGTTTTCGTCACCCTCGTTCCAGGGTCTCAGTAAGACCAGACAAGATATCTGCTATTTTTCTTCCCTTGTCTTCTTTTTGGTTTCATTTGGTTTCTCTTTGTTTGGTTGGGTTTTTTTATTTGGAGGTGTAGGAGGAGGAAAGTAACATCACTAAGCAGCTTTTCTCCTGGAGAAAACCCAATCAGGTCTCATCTGGTTATACTCTAAGCCTCACACTTCTCAAAGACAAGCTGCGACCCTGGAAAAGTAGATTATGTTTAGCAATAGAGCTGTGAGAACCAGCTCCAAGGAGAATCACAGCACCTTACACACCTTCCTTGACAGGAAGTTCTCTCTACAGCTTCAAGTACTTCCAAATACTGGCACCCCAAGACAGAAGGGAGAGGAGAGCTTTCAGCTTCTCTACATGGTATCAACATTTCTGACCCAAAGAGGAACAGTTAATAGTTTTGTGTCACTAATGCTAGAGAACCATCACCATCCTGAAGAAAACAGATCCTGGAGCCCTCTGCATCCATCCTGATTGTGTATCCAGGCCAGATTTGGGCATTCAGCAACATGGAAGGCAAAGTCCCTCTCTGAGGCTGCCCAAAAGGGCTGGCGTCAGTAACCAGGCACATAAACAGGTTTCAAAGGCCATAAGCAAGATCATCTCAAGAAGCTGCCAGAAAAATTACATGACAGGAGCTAAACCATGTCTGCCAGCCTTCCTACTCAGGGTACAGGATGTTCTGTGGCAGTCATTTGCTTGTAGTAGGGCAGATAGTATGTACATAACAGGGTCTGAAGGACTGTGGGAAATGCATCATAACAAGGATTGAGTCCTCTCTGTTTTGGAATGAGAGGATACTAACTGTGTGTATGTGGATTAGGCTGCCAGGCCTTAGAGACAAGAATCTTTTATTTACAGACATAGTCTAAAACTCCTCAAGAAAAGCAAAGCTGTCTTTTTATGGAAAATATAGGCAAAACAGTTGGAAATTCCTGTACAAGATTGCCTCTAAGACATTGAAAACTTATTGGAATAAATCATTTTCCATGCCAGATAGGTGTCTTATTGAAGAAGTGGTTAGGAGTAGCAATGGCTAAAGTAATTCATCTGATGTGTCAGGCTTTTGCCTGTATTAAATAAAAAGGAAGTGATAAGAAGCTACCAGAATAAAAATAGGCATTTAATTTGCTCAATAGTATTGATAAATTAGATAAAACAGGTATTTCAGAGTTTTAAAAATTTCTAGTGAGCCCAAGTGTGGGTAATAACTCTGCCACTGCAGTAATTTGAGTTATTCAAACTTCAGAAATTGTGATTTGGGGTTTGTTTGTTTTAACATTGTGCAGAACTCACCAGCAGAAAAGGAAATTGCTAAATTCACCATCTCACATTTTCAGTTCCAGCTGGCAACTTCAGATACCCAAGTGATGTATCACTGAAAGACACAGAAAGTTTTCTGGTTCAACACTATGGACTCCTTTGTATGGCAGAATGTTCTGTTTCTCACACAGAGCTGTGGTTTAGTCACATGATGGGACAACAGATGGAACTCAGCCTCTACAGTGGATAAATCACCTCTCTATGATATATGACATATATATTTCCAGTAGGGTATCCAAGCCAGTTTTGGAGTTTCAGCCCTGGCTCAGAGCTTGGACAACAACTTCCAACACCTAAAAAGCAGGCAGCCCTGGAGGATCCCTGAAAACTGTTGGTGCAAGCCTTCAGTGCAAAGAGGTGCAAAGAGGACAGAAGGTCAAGGCCAAAGATTCCCTTGGCCAAGGGGTAAAGCAGATCCTTCAGGAAACATCTAATAATTGTGTCTGTCCTGACCAGGACCACACTAGGACACTTAAGCCTGTGAAGAAGGGAATGCAATTGCCACCAAGGCTTAGACACCTGCATTCAGGAGTCTGCTTTTTTGATTTACAGGAAGAAATAAAAGCCAAGATATTACCAGCAGCACCTTGCATCAGGTATCATTGCTCAGCCAATTGCTCAGCTGACCATTGCAATAGTCAGCTGCCAGAGAGTAAAAGGTATCCTCCGCATCTCTCTCCCTTGCTTCTCTTCCTCCTCCCTGTCTTTCCTCCCTTCTTTCTTCTTTTTCCTCCTCCTCATTTTCTTTGCATGTCGTTTTTGTGCTTTGCTCCTACTCTTGCCCAAACTCCACACCATTTCCCAATCATATAATATTCAGTCTCAACCCTCCAGCACCAGCCAAGGAAGACACTGAAGAAACTTAAATTTTTGCTTGATATTTGATGCAATTCACAGCTCCTCAAAGCTGTTCTACTTTTTTTTTCCCATCCAGAATAACAGCAAGAAAAGTCTGAGAGTCAATTATTTTCCTGGAGCACTAAACATTCCCTGTACCTGTTTCTGTAAGAGATAAGAGATCTCCAATCTTCTTCTATTATATTGAGACTTCTTACTCCTGTTCTTCCTATTCTCTCCCATTGGGGTAGTGGGAGTGAGTAAGCAGTTAGGTGGGAGTTTGGTTCCAGCGCCACCCCACTACAAAATGAAAAGTAGTAATAGTCATCCCTTGGACTGCCTCAAGAAAAATGTTTAATTTAAAGGACTGAAACTTAACTAGCTTCTGCTGTATTTTAACTTTAAAAATTTACTTTTCTTGTAGAATTTTGAACAGTATTTTTTCCCATTTCACTCTCTCGATTATAACATCAGAGGGGCAATAATAAATCCACTTTGTCTAGATCCACCTCACCTCTAAGGAAAGATGACCCAAACCCAGACACAATTCTCCATAGCTGAAAAAGGCTACGTATGGTTTTCCATTGGCACTGGTATCCCATGAACAAGAGCCCTGATGATACTTGTGTGTCTTTTGGAGACAGTGGTGACAGCAGTTGTAGGCAGCCAGGTGTTGTGCCAGACAGGTCTTACAGCCATAAGGAACACCCTAATTTAAGTGGGCTGATGTAGGATTGTCCCTGCCTCTTGTGTTGCTGACAGTAGCAATTATTCAATAGTACACTAATTGCTCTCAGCCGCAGCATCTATTCTTTGTCCTCCAGACCCTTTGTACATTGCCAGTGGACTCAAGATTGCATAGCCTTGTAGCAACTCAATGTGCTACTAAGCTCACGCTACAGTGCTATTCTTATTTTCACTTCGTTACTCACTACTGCCTACTGACCTAATCCCTGTGTTCAAAGAGCACCAACTGGCTTCTCTTTACTTCACCCCAGTCCTCACCCCAAAGCAAGCTAAATTGCTTATTACCTCCTAATCTTCAGTCTCTCAAACCAGATGACCCTCAATCTGAAGACTCCCTTTCAAAATGACATTGCCTATCTGATGACTGTCCCTTCTCTTCCTACCAGGGATATCCCCAGATGCTGTGTACACTGACCTGCAGAAAGAGAATTCCCATTCTAAGACTACACAAAGAAGGCAGTAAAAGCCCCAGAAATAACTACAAACTTAAAAGACTAGATAGCATTTTAACTGGGAGGTGGAAATGGGTGTCGTTTCATGAAATAACAGAATCACAAAATGGTTGAGCCTGGAAGGAACCTCTGGTGGTTACCACGTCCAACCCTCCTGCTCAAACAGAACCACCTAGAGATATTTACCCAAGACTATGTCCAGAAGACATTTTAGTAACTCCAAGAATAGAGAGTCCCTGGCCTCTCTGGGCAACATGTGCTAATGCTCTGTCACCCTCACAGTGAAAAAGTGTTTCCTTATGATCAGGAGGAACCTCCCATGTTTCAGTTTGTGCCCTTTGCCTTTTGTCCTATCACTGGGCAACAACCAAAATAGCCTGGCTTCACCTTCTTTAAAGCCTTCCTTCAGTCATTTGTACACAATGACAAGATTCTCCCTCAGCCTTGTCTTCTCCAGGCTAAAGGGTCTCAGGCCTCTCAGTCTTTCCTAATAGAAAAGGTGCCCCAGTCCCTCAATCAACTTAAGGGCTTTTTGCTGGGGTAACTGTCTCATCATCCAGATCATAAATTAAGACCCTGAACAGGATTGGACCCAATATTGATCCCTGAGATACAACATTAATGAATGGCTTCCAACTAGACTTTGTGCCACTGACCACTAATCTCCGGGGCTGACTATTCAGCCAGTTTTTAATCCATCTCACTGTACTCATCAATTTTCTTGACAGACTTAGGGGAGTCAGTGTCAGAGCCTTACTGAAGTCTCAGGTATACAGTATCCATTGCTGTCTCATATCTGCTAATTTCATTGTAGAAGATTATCCATTTGGTTAAACACAGTTTATGCTTCATAAATTCATGCTGACTGCTCCCAATCACATTCTTGTCCTTCATGCATCTGGAA
Source organism: Tringa solitaria (assembly GCA_026413425.1). Lineage (NCBI taxonomy): Eukaryota > Metazoa > Chordata > Aves > Charadriiformes > Scolopacidae > Tringa > Tringa solitaria. The sequence continues at coordinate 48,930,311 of JAOXJM010000019.1, read as the reverse complement.
ACGGTTTCCAGAATTAGTAGCTCCACCATGTTTCCAGGGATCAAAGAGTGAATTTTGGCATTCTTGCCCTTTTTGGCATTCTTGAAGATAGCAGTGACATTTAGTTTCCTCTAGACCTCAGGCACAGCTCCCAGTCACCATGATGAGTCAAAGATAATTGAGACTGGACACAAAATTGCACCAGCTGGATTCCTGAGTACGCATGGGTGCATCCTATGAGACTCCATGGACATACTTATTTCCAATTTTCTTAAGCATTTCCTAACACGAATCTCTTCCAAGAACCGAGTCCTCCTTGCTCTAGCCTTGCCCCCTGGTCTCTGGGACCAGTGATTTCTGAAGGTCAACCTTAGTGGTAAAGACTGAGGTAAGTACTGCATTAGGTAAGGTGAGTATTGCATTCAGTACTTCAGCCCTTTCCAAGTCATATGTAACCAGGTCCACTAACCCCATTCAGCAGTGACCCCACATTTTCCCTAGTCTTCCTTTTGCTGCATATGTACTTATAGAAGGCCTTCTTGTTTGCTCTGACTTTCCTTGAGAAATTCAGTTCTAGGTGGACTTGGGCTGCCCTGTGTTTCTGCATGCTTAGACGGTGTCTCTGCATTCCTCTGTCGTGGTTTTGACCAGATTGACCAATCAGAATGACAGATGGCCCCTCCCTCCCCCCTCTAGGAAGAGAAGAGAGGAAGAGATAAAAGAGATTTATGAGTTTAGAAAAAACTAAAGTACTTTAATGAAAATATTAATACATAATGAAAAAATAAATAAGAAGAGAAAAAAAAAAGAAGAAAGTATACAATATATACAAAACCGTATCAGGCTCCTAGGATGATGATCACATCACCAGCAGGCAGAGGAGAAAGTCCCAGGCTGGACTTGGTGATGGACAGGAGCTGGAGCTGGAACTGGAGTCAGGAATGCTCTGATCAGGATCAAAGGCAGACGAACAGACAGGGTCCTCCTCAGAAGTCGGCCATTGAAGGCCTTTGATGCCTAGCTTTTGTACTGAGCATGATGCAGATGGGATAGCATACCCTGTTCAGTTTTGGGTCACCTGTCCTGTCCGTTCCTCCCTACAAGTGTGACCCCTCTACGCTTTTTCGCTTCCGACCCTCCAACAGGGCAAATACAAATTCACCTGACCTTGGCTGTTCTAGCAATAAGCATAAACAAGGGCCTGTCTGCATACCATTCCTTGATATAATCAGGTCTTATCACTGTGAGAGTGAACAGTTTCTGAACAATATGCTGTTAATTTCAGAGTTTATTTCATTAGCATAGGCACAGCTGAAAAGTAAAATTACAAAGCAGAAAATTAGTACTGTTTTACTTTAAACCAGGACATCCTCCTAAGCTGCCTGTCCTGCTTCCATCATCTGTATGCTTCTTTTTTGTGTTTGGGTTTTGCCAGGAGCACCTTGTTCATCCATGTAGGCCTCTTGGTATCTTTGCTTGACTTCCTGCTCATTGGGAAGACATCTTGTGATTGGAAAAGGTGATCCTTGAATATCAACCAGCTTTCATGGATCTCATTCCCTCTAGGGCTAAACATGGTTTAATGATGGGGTTTTTTGTTTGTTTTTTTTTTTTTTTAATCAAGGTTAGGTTGATGGTTAGCCTAGGTAATCTTAAAGGTCCCTTCCAACATTGACAATTCTATGATTCTATGATTCAAAGGGATTGGAGCATCTCCCTTATGAGGAAAGGCTGAGAGAGCTGTGACTCTTTA
>JAOXJM010000019.1:48889268-48912357 GCA_026413425.1 Tringa solitaria | reverse complement strand
GGGGGGGACTGTCCCTGATTTTCTTGTGCCCCTCTTTTCTAAGTAAATTTAGAAATTTCTGCCAGCCACAGAACCAGATCATTTCATACACTGCACACTTTTTCTGTCACACAAGTGATGTGGTGTGCACAACTGTTTTGGGCTGCTCTCAGACCAGCCTTCCCATCTTGAGAAGGGGCTGGGATGGAAACCTACCAGTCCTGAAAGCTGGGTGAGGCACAGACAAACCTTTGCAATGTCACTTGCTCCGGCAGGGGAGTAAGTGGCTCTACAAGGAAGTGACTCAGAAATTTTCAGGCATGTTGGCAGAGGGCTGGAAGATGAGCCTTGACAGCGTGCTTTCACCATAACTGCTAGGAAAGGGAGAAAGAAAGATAAAGTGCCTCCCCCTCGTAAACTGCTGGCAGCTTGCAACAACACACATACCTGGATTTAACAGAAGACAAAAAGATCTATCTTACTCTTTATGTCACTTTTTAGTGAGGAGGAGCTGATGCCATTGGTAGGTGCCCCTTCACTACACAGCTAATGCAGCAGGTGGCAATTTGTGGGTGTCAATACCATTCACAAGTGCAGCGGTGTTCAGCTGCTCCAGCAGTACTTCCCTTCCCACCAGTGCAGAAGTAACAATCCACCTGCAACCTGGATGGAATTGCTGCATAGTCAGCCTGGATCAAACCATCCTGCAATCATCTGATGATCTTTAAATAATATTGTCTGGCTCAAATTTTTAACTCAAAGGTCTTTGATTAAGCAGTGAATTTAATTACTCTCAAAATCAAGGCACTTCAAGGTGTACATAGTCAGGTCTTCCTCCACACTTCTTTTTCCTGAGTATGCTCACTGGAATTTATCTCTGAATACCAGCATTCTATGGCCCTGGTACAGAAGTGCACAGTGTTGCAGAATTTATCTGCACCTCTGTAGTTACAGGAGACACTTATTCAGTATCCATCATTGCCTTGATCTCTCTTTTCCATCCTGAAAGGCCTCTTCCACTTCCCTAAACACTCACAGCTTAGGTAATCCTTTGGGATCTCTTGGAATCAGGTGGTTCCTTGGGAACCTCTGATTTGCTGCTGGTCTGTTCTGTGTTTTTATAAATGGTAATGAGTAGAAACAAGGAAGAAAGTATAGTTTTCTTATTAAGATTTCCCTGGGACTGATAATTATATCAATAACTTCCCTTGTTATGTGACAGTCTGATCTTTCCCTCAACTGACACCTTTACACTACATATATGTATCTGAAAGTCTTCCACCACCAGCATCTTCCTCACAGCCTCACTTGGAGACAGCTGGTCTGCAGCACTCAGGTGCAGGGAGACAGAGAGCAACATTTGCTCTGGAAATCTTCCACTCATGCCACCAACAGACAGCTGCTCGCCTTTCAACTTGTCTTGCTGCAAATAGGATCCTGGAGAGCAGCAGAGACTAGATGTTCTCCAGCACGGCTGGCATTCATCTGTCCTGAAGAACAGCATGCCAGCAACAAAATCCATACAGCCTTACACATTCATATTTCTTCTCTGTCAGGATACAGAAAAGATGAGTCCAGGCTGGCTAGGTATCAACCGTTGATTTTGTTATCACAGTACAAGAGCAGTGCTGTTCTACCCAAAATTAAACCCAGGCCATTTGTATCTGAAGTTTAACAGGATCAGTCAGTGGAAAATGATTTGTCAAAATAGAAATTGGTGTACTGAAGATATGAGGGTCTGGGCAGACTCTGTCACTCTGCCATGTGGACAACTAGTCCACAGAGGAAGCAGCAGAAGCAGACCCTCTGGGTCTAGTGACCTCATACATGAGCACAGCAGCTCGAGAAGAGGAAAAGCAAGACAAACTTACTCACTGTCTACAGTGAACCACCGTAGAAAAGCGGGGCAAGCTGGAATCAGCAGCCCTATCACACAGAGTCCGCAGAGCAGTTCTCTGTGGGACTAAGGAAGTGCACTAAAGAAACTACACTGGTAATATTGAGCAAAAGAGCAAAAGCATTTTCTAAATTGGTACTTATCAAAATCTACATGATGAATAGCCACATTTTGACCAAAATACATGCTCTCAGAGAAGTGTCTTTTTAGACTTAGCAATTTTTCTCTTCAAGACCTAAGAGGACCCTGAGGATTTTCAAATAGATATAGAAATTAATCTAAATATAAATAATAGATTTACAAATAAAAATATTTTTCTGTTGAAGGCCTGGCTAATATAAGCTCCATTAAATGTCTCCTTAAAGTAGATAGAACAGCTTTGCCACCTGAAGTGAGACATGCTTAAACATTCCTGGTTGGGCACCTGAAAAATTTTAGCAGGATATTGAATAAAGATCTCAGCTGCTATCAACAGTACAACTCCATGGACATCAACAGACAAGCTGGCCCAAATGATCCCCTTGATAATGAAGTAGCTACTGCCTCTAGCTCCTTGTGTTCTTCTACTGATGAGCATTTCTCTGTGTCCTACCAAAGGAAACAGGAAATGAAAAGTTTCACTTAGTGAAAAAGATCTCAAAATTGTTTCTCTTCTTGTGTAGGCATTTTCACTCATTATTAGTAGTCTGTACTCAAGCAAACCAGATAGCTTCACATTGTCTTATTTGGTTTGACTAACATCAAAGCCACTTAAGTGGTGACAGCTGGTTTGTATGGTCAGGTACTCAGAAACGACCATCATCAATTCCCATTTCACTTCACAGCAGGAAATTTTGTTTAACATGAACAATTTCTGTATGCTTCTATAGTCAAAAGATATGTTACCTACTGTAGAAACTGCCTTCTTTCTTTGCATATGTGCTGAAAGATTTATGTTGTATTTAGAAACATACTGAAAATATTCTCCCTAATGTCTAGCCTCTGTGGAGAGTAGGTTATCAGAAGAATGTGACTGCTTCTTCTGCTGATGCCCTTATTGCTATCCATTTAGAAATACAGAAAGCACAGGAACTGTATGATACCTGGACTATTTTGGGGCACACCAAGTATATCCAACAGCAACAGTCCAGAGTCCTGGAGATGACACAGAAACTGAGGCAGTACAGCCGAGCTTGCAGGCTCAGAGTGGTCAGCTTGATATGCTGCAATACTCCTATGGTCATGCATGTGAGCAGTACAGTTTCTGTATGGAGAATACAACACCAAACTTTCCCACCAAGATCCAAGCGTTCATGAAAGACAAGGATAGGAGAGTGGAAGAGTAGGCTAGCTCCTGTCAACATACTTGAAAAAGTTTAGCTCAGTGTACTCGAACAAGATTGGCAAGAATATAATTCATAAATGTCTTAAATATCTGTTTATTCCACATTGATTTGTGTACAGTGAATGACTAATGCATATATCTTTTATATAGTTCAGCATATTAATTATTCTGAGTACCCAACACTTCACTATCAAGAAAGCTCTGTTTTTTAATGTTATCATTTGCCTGCCTGTCTGTCTTCATTGAGCTGTGTATCTCTCCTCTCAAAGAGAAGACAATCAAAAGACAAAGGAGGAACTTCACGATAGGGAAGGAGAAATGTTTTGAAGAGGGAGCGTGTGTTCCATTTCATCTCATTTTTAACAAATAGCTGTTTGACTAAACATTGGAGTCAGCTACGCCCCAGATGGACCTAAGTGAAGAAGAGATGTGAAAAGAACATGGCCAAATGGACTGCATGCTGATGAGACAGGAGGATATTCAAGCAGTGGACACAGGTGGGTTCCGGAGTGCCAGCACATTGAAATGTGTGCAGGAAGGCAAGAAAATCCATTTTCCCAGATCTAGCATGAAGACAGTTCTCTCCCAGCTCAGGAGGAGGAGGCTGGCAGTGCACTTGTAGATCCAATGTCTGCTCTACAGCAAAGTCTGTCTCTTCCGTCAATATCCCAAAAGCTAGAGGCATTCAGGTGCTGCGATGACCCTGACTGGATATTTTGTCTGGGTCTGCTGTTATAGCTCACATCCTTGTAAGGAGTATCAACAAGCCTCCTCCAGCAGAATGAGAGTGAAAGGTGTTTTTAAATATGCTTCTAGCAAACATCAACGTCATCTCCTCTGTAACTGTCCTCTTCGCATTCATGACATCTGAGACCACGCTTTCTCAGGAAAGGATTCTGCCAAACACATCTCTGGGCCAGGACAAAACTGTGGATTGTGCTGATGTATCCTCTGACTGATGTTATCACACCCTTTGAGCCTGCAAATGTATGGAGGAGTCAGTGATATGGGCATGACAAACGGATACCAATAAGCTGTCGCACATTTGTGTCACTTCAATTTAGCTCTTGTGTGTCCTTGTGTGTAAAGCACATGTTTGACAACAGCTCACTGTGTCTCTGCAGTGGTCAGAGACCTATACTTGGCATTTTCTCCAGACTCAGGTGTAGTAGCTTTGCATATCCATCTTTCATTTGGCAGAGCCTGCATTCAATCTCTGCATGTCAGCCCATCACTCTGGTGCTTCACAATGCACAGGTATGTCAACTGTAGCATGTAGGTGACAGCATGAGAGCCTGCCTACTGGATTGTTTTGACAGCAGACCCTACACAGAAGCAGGAGGAGAGATTATGATTATGTGAGTGTGGAGAAAACCCTCTCCTTCCACCTGCAAAGGCCTTGATTATCTGGCCTGGTTTTTTTCAGCAGGCACTCTTCCCCTTTTCAGGCACTTCTATTTAAGATGAAGAAACTGTAAAATGGCATCCTGTAACTCCACTGGTGATGGCTTGTGTGATTTGTCTAGTAGCTGTCTTCTTATGAGCTATGAGCTCTGATGGAAAGGATAGAGTTCAGCAGCACATACAAATCCATGCATAGAGCTATTCAAAGACTGTCTACAGACCACCTGGAAATTAATGTCATTGTGCAAAGAGAAGATTGGCAAATTACAGAGACTGTGCAGAGAAAGAGAGATAGGGGACAGTGCTTTTTGTTGGGTAAGGTTGTGCCAATATAGGTTGATTAAAGTTGATGGCTCTTTCTGTCTCCAAGCCTGTCACAAATTGCAAGGTTTGAGAAAGCCTTTTTACTCTATTGTTGAGCACAGACATTAACTAAAGGCCTGTTTTTGTCAAGGAATTACGTATCAGTATGTATGTCTTTGTCACCAGCACGATTTTTGCTAAGCGCTGAAAGAACGAGGCTTTTTCTGTCGTTGTTAAATGTGTGATTTTTGTATCAAATCACTTTCTAGATTCATGACTCAGGTGTAATTTTGGTGACACAAAGCTTATTCATTATGAGCTTAATTTACCATTCCTCTCATCACAGCTATGATTCCATTAAGTCAAGTAGCAGGCTGATTATTCTACAAATAACAGAAATTATTATTTGTTCTCATTTTTAGTAGAATAATGCTGGGTTTATTGTCCCCTTCAAGCCATTATTAATATCTTTCCTATATGCATGATGTAGTGTTTGTTTCAAAGAATCTTGTTCCAAGATACCAAATTTATATATAGTTGTACAAAATTGTAGGTTCTATACTTCTACACAGAGAGAAAAATAAGGATTCTAAATGAAATTTTCTTTTCAATAACATTTTTTTTCTTTGCAGCAGGGAGAAATGGTGTCCTTTCAGCTGGGATAGAGTTAATTTTCTTTTTAGTAGCTCCTGTGTTTGGATTTAGTATGAGAATAATGCTGATAACATATATTTTTTTAGTTGTTGCTAAGTGATGTTTACATTAGTCAAGGAATTTTTCAGCTTCCCATAGAAGCTGAGAAGGAGCACAGACAGGACAAGCTGGCCAAAGGAATATTCCATACTATGGACATCATGCTCAGGATATAAATGGGGTTTGGCTGGGAGGCAGGAATCTACAATCACTGCTCAGGACAGGCTGGGCAACCAGTCATTGGGTTGGTGAGAGTCACTTGTATCTCTGTATTTTGTGTATTGTTTTATATCATCATAATCATTGTTATTATTATTGTTGTTGTTGTTATCTTCCATTACTCTTCTATTAAACTATCTTTATCTCAGCCCACCAGTTTCCTCTCCCCCCTCTTCTTTTCCCTCTTTTCCCTACCCCACATGAGAGGGAGGTGGTGGGGTGTAGGTTGTGGGGAGTAAGCACTAGTTGCTGGCTGGGGTTAAACCGCAATGATGGTCAAATATATTATTTCAAGTCTTTTCATAGTGCATTACTTTCAGTGCAATGTCAAGAATACCAACAACTGTTTATAGCATGATTAGTATATTAAAGCTGCTGGCTTTTTTGTTTAAAGCTGCTGATTTATTTATTAACTGTGTCATTGCAGAAAACACTTTTGCCACCAGAAGCCAGTGCCCTGATGTATGGAGGGAACAGGAGTTACCACTGGCCCACAAGAACCAGAAGTTGTCTAATGTCTTGGAGGGCACAAAAAGAGTTGACTGGACAGCTCCTGTGGGCAGACTAATCAGGGTTTAATATACAGTGATTTGCCAGAGCATATGGCATTTCTGCAAAAGTAGAAACATGCTGTTTGTGATCCTTCTAGGGAAAGTCTGGGCAGTATGCAGGAGCAGAAGCTGTCACTGCATGGTATTGCAAGCAGCCTTGGGTGGAAAGTGAGGTTTAGGAATAAGTAAAGAAAAGAAAGGGGGAAATAGGCTTTAGAACATCTCATTTTGATGGAGTTTTTGTGTTTCCTGTATATCATTCTATTCTGGCTCAGCAGTAGAAATCATTAAGATGTGGCTAGCAGAGAAGTTTTTCTAGAACTGTAAGAATCAGATCAGGAGCGCCAAGGATGCTTTGCACATTCAGGCAAAATCTTCAGCAACATCGTCTAGTAACAGTTCCTATGGAGGGACTGAGGTAAGCAGATGCCCCAACTATACATATTAAGGAGGCTTGTCAGGACCTTTGAGGGGCAGAGTGGTAACAGACACCATAGGCCCACTTTGGCTGAAAACTGAGGTGGACTCAAAATGTGCTTGGGTCTGGAAGCTGGATGTAGACAAAGAACATGGGTTGCCTGAAGATAATCTGGGTAACTAAAATGTTAGATTTCCAGCATTACCTAATGCCCAGCTGTGCAAACACTTCTGCATGGGGACAGCAGGTAGGATTCATCACCTGTGCAACGTTGCCCACTAATATAGACGAGGTGCTGGGAGGAAATATCAAGAGTAAATTCTCCCTCTAAATCCATGATTTCTTAATAATTTCTCAAGCATTCACTAAGAGGCAAAACAAGAGGTTTAGGTGACGTTTTTTTGAGTAGAAAAGATGTTACTTGTTGTTATTAACATCATAGGAAACTCCAGATTGATGTGAAATATTCTTAATATAATGCTGTTTGGAGAGCGAGGCATCTGGAATGAAGTTGGAATCTACCTGGCAGGTAGGTTGTGACTGCTCACAGGACTGTATGAAACTAGGTTTAGGTGTAATCTGTCATCCACTCTGTTAATTGTCCCTAAATCAAGATAGCCTGGAAAGCAGGATACTATCGGGAGAACCTGTGGATGTCTTTGCAACTAAGTGATTTTGAAGATTTTACCATCTCAGGTCATATTTCTTTCCTTCAGGATAACTGGTTGTGGGTTTATTCCATTGGTTCTTGACTTTGGCAGAGGCCTGGAGGTGTTGCCACAAGTGAATGGGTAAAAAAATGTTTTATCCTATCTTCATGCATCCAAGCCAGCACTCCTGAACTAAGTAATTCCCACAAAACTTAACAGGAGAGATCAGGCTGATGGTTTGATTACAAAGTTCTGTGTATTCAATTGGAATTGAAGACTGTTTGTCTTTTTGTGAAATGGATTTTTTCCTATTTATTGTGATCTAAGCTCTAAACCTTTTAGGCAGTGGTTAAGGTCTTGCAGCTTCACAAGTGAAACAGACAATGGCAAGTGGCAAAAAAATTATATATATTAAAAAAATATTCTACTGTCAGATCCTTTTACCCACTGAATTATTCTTGGAAAAGAAGAAAACTATTTTTGCTGGGTCTGATTCTCCATCCCTGAAAAGAACTGAAATCCTTTTCAATGAATGGAGTCACACCAGGATGAAAGCTGAATTACAGTGAAGAGTCACAGAGAGAGCGAATATATGAGTGAATGTGGCAACCTCTCTTCCCACACCACTCAAGTGGACAGGCTGCAAGATGAGGACTGGGAGAGCAAAGTCTCTCCCACTTAAGAGAAGATCAAGTTCATGACCACCTGAGGAACCTGAGCATAAAAAAGTCTATGGGACCTGATGAGGTACGTTCCAGAGTCCTGAGGAAATTGGCTGATGTAGTTGCCAAGCCACTCTCCATGATATTTGAGAAGTCATGGCAATCAAGTGCAGTCCCTGGTGACTGGAAAAAGGGAAGCAGCCATTTTTAGAAAGGGTAGAAAGGAAAACGCTGGAAACTACCAACCTGTTAGCCTCATCCCTGTGCCTGGGAAGGTCACAGAACAGATCCTCCCAGAAAATATGCTAAGCTATATAGAGGACAGGGAGGTGATTCGAGACAGCCAGTATGGCTTCATTGAGGGCAAATCCTGTCTGATCAACATAGTGGCCTTCTATGGTGGAGTACCTACATCAGTGGACAAAGGAAGTGCTATGGATGTCATCTATCTGGACCTCTCTAAGGCCTTTGACACAGTCCCCCACAACATTCTTCTCTCTAAATAAGAGAGAGATTAATTTGATGCGTAGAGGGACCAGTGGATAAGAAATTGCTTGAATGGTCACATTCAGAAGGTAGTGGTCAATGGCTCAATGTCCACATGGAGATTAGTGTTCCTCAGGGGTTTTTACTGGGACCGGTACTGTTCAATATCTTCATCAATAACATAGACAGTGGGATTGAGTGCACCCTCAACAAGTTTACAGACAACACCAAGCTGAGTAGTGTGGTTGACATGCCGAAGGGACAGCAAGCTATTCAGAGGCATCTGAACAAGCTCAAGGATTGGGTCCATGTGAACCTCATGAGGTTCAACAAGGCCAAGAGCAGGGTGCTGCACCTGGATCATAGCAATCCCCTATATCAATACAGGCTTGGGGGTAAGGGGATTGAGAGCAACACTGCTGAGAAGAACTTGGGGGTGTTGGTTGATGAAAAACTGGGCATGAGCCAATAATGTGTGCCCAGAAGGCAACCTGTATCCTGGACATCAAAAGTGTGACGAGCAGTTTGAGGTGGTCTCACTCTGGTGAGACCCCACCTGGAGTACTGCATACAGCTCTGGAACCCTCAGCACAGGGAAAACATGGAGTTGTTGGAGAAAGTCCAGAGGAAGTCCCTGAAGATGATAAGTGGGCTGGTGCACCTCTCCTATGGAGGCAGACTGAGAGAGTTGGTGTTGTTCAACCTGTAGAAGGGAAGGCTCTGGGGACACCTTATAGCAGCCTCATAGTACTTAAAGGGTGCTTATAAGAAGAATGAGGACAAACTTTTTAGCAGGACCTGTTGTGATAGGACAAGGGGTAACGGGTTTAAACTGAAAGAGGGTAGATTTAGGCTACATTTAAGGAAAATTATCTTACAACAAGGGTGATGAAACACTTGAACAAGTTGCCCAGAGAGGTGATAAATATCCTATCCCTGGAAACATTCAAGATTAGGTTGGACAGGGCTCTGAGGAGCCTTACCTAGTTGAATATGTCCCAGCTCATTGCAGGAGTGGTGGACTAGATGATCTTTAAAGGTCCATTCCAACCCAAACTATTCTATGATTCTGTGACTCTGTATCTATGGATGCACCAACAAATGCACAAATGCACAGATGCACAGAAATATCCATGTGCAAACTCTTCAGCTCACCACTCTGTGCATTGGGCTATGGAGCCGATTCTCCCTAGCCACAAACGCTAACAAGATGTTTTAATATTCACATGAAAAATTGACCTGATCCAGGAAAATGAGAGCAATTCACTGCAATTAGTTGTCCTAGCTTCACAGAGCAGCTGATGCTGGCCTCAAATACTCAAAGACAAAAGATCCCCAAGAAGCTCTCTAAGAGGGTGTAGTCACTTCTTCTCAGCAGACTCTTTCCTGAATAGCTTTTTATACTCTGGATATCCAGAGTGCAGATTCTTATTCAGCATAAACCAGTATTTCTCCAGCAAAGCTAAACTGATTTGGGGTCCCACATATCAACCAATTGTAAACTCTTCCCTCCATCCTGATGCATATAAGAGTCACAGCTAACACTGGGTGTGGGAAACACTCTTCCATGCCAGTGTCCTTCCACAGTATTTGTGTATTTGAAAATTGCTCTGGGCTATTGAGTCTGAGGTGAGAATCCCATTTCCAAGGATTACCTCAGCTGGAGGAATGTAGAAATTTTTTATTTGTACAGTTACCCACAAAAATTACCCACAACATCACCCACAAAGAAAACATAGAATGTTTTAAATAAGGAAAATGTAAGAATTTATCTGCTTTATTGTAGGCACTAGTAACAATGTTACTAGGATTATAGACAGGAGTTGGTGGCAAGCCATGTTTGTATCAGCCTCCACATTTTATAAACACCATGAAGTTTCTCTCTCACACCCAGCTATCAATCTGTCAAGTTGCCTACACAACTTCATGGGTGAGATGTAGTCCTTCAAGGAAACCAACACCCTGCAGATTGCTCTAGGAAAGGCAAAATGCTGTAGGACTCTCTTGAAACCAAAGACACTGTTCCAGAGATGGAGCTGGTGTGCAAGGACCACAAGATTTGCTTGCAAGGTTATTTCAGTATTTCACACCACTACCTTTGCAAGCCTTACCTTTTCTTGACCTTTGAGCCATTCTTTCCTCCTTCTCCCTGAGTCTTCTTTAAAAAAAGAAATAATAATGGTCAATGTGCCATGATCAAATGAGTGGCTGCAACCCCAAGTCATCACAATCCCTCAGATTCACTATCTCTGAGACCACCAACATAAAGATGAGACTGCACAGCTCTAGTCTATATCCTCCAGATGTATATGTCCAGGGAGTGAAACTATTTATGAGTCTCAAGAAGTGGGAGGTGGTGAGAATGAACTTGGTGGAAGGTCCCCTTCTATATGCAGTCTGCACTTACTCATGTGGGATAAAGCCAGAGTTGGTCTGCAAACACCAGAGACCTGGAGATCAGGAAGATCTCCAGGAAGATTTCCTTCCTTCTCTTTAGAAGATGATTTGCTTGTGCTGTTCTAGCTAGGTTGTTGGTCTGATTTTATCAGGCTTTAGGTTCTATACTGGCAGGTCAGCCAGCCAGTTGTGCAGTTTTCTGTATTGGGGTCCAGCACTGTTTACCACTTTCTGTATGTGGGTCCTCTTAAGCTAAGAAGTAGATGTGGAGCACCTTGGCTGCATATACTTCTCTTCATGTCTTGAGCTTCTCATGGAGTCTCCACACAAGCCCTTTTCCCTGCTAGGTAGCTGGTTTCAGAGCCTTTCCACAACAAACAGAGACAGAGCTACCCACTTCTGGATGACCACTGCCTGTTGATGGGCTGAGACTGACATTCCTTGGGAGCCGATTCATACGTCGAGTGAGAATAGCCAAGTGTTGAGAGGAACAGTTTACCTATGTAAGTGTGTATCAAGCCAGATCTATGAATCTGACCACTCCTCTAGCCCAAAGGTCTAGGTCATGAACTTCTCCTTTCCTATTAAGCAAAAAACAGATCTCATTCTTCAGGCAGGACAGCATGGTGATGAGAGGTACATGTTGCACAAAGGCCTGATAGTGCCCTTGCAGCAGTCTCACAGTTGCCTGAAAGGACCTGCAGTGTAGAGGGAACACCATCATTGGGCTGCCCTCAGTCAGCATTCAACTGCGTGCAGGGTTTCAGTTGCTAAAACTGGGCAGTTTCAGCTTTTCCTCTGCCCGCCCAAATAGGAGTCTACTGACCATGGGGTCACAAGGCACGCAAACACCTGTGCAGAAGGGCATGCAACACAAACCTACTACAGCCAAGAGCAAAGTTCAGCCAGGAGGACAGTCCCTCCCACCACCTCCACCCTGACCGATGCACTGCTAGGACCAGCCACAAGTTGGCTTCTGTCTTGCTTCCTGCGGTAAACAGAGCAAGTCAGAAAATCCCATCTGGAACATCACAGTGACCACAGACAAAGCGTTTATGATCTCTGTACAGGCTACCATATTTTCTTCAGGGCAATAATAACTGAAATTAGTTGTGGGTATCCCATTGAGACTTCTGAGTCAAAACCCTAGTAACAGAGAATATAGAAAGGTTTGTTTTCTGCAGCTGAGTAGAAGAGCACAACACTGACTCCATTGTACTCTGGGAAGTGGTAACATGCAGGGTATGAACAGTTCTCCAGTGGCCTCAGATACACAACAATACAGGGGCATAAAAATCAGTAGCAGTAGTAGCAAGACTGAAAAAAAGAGAGCTGTGATGAGGCCTGCCAAAGTGTTGTATCTAATTGGACATGTGTCAGCAAGCATATCTCTTGATGTCTGTGGCTGATAGCTGTTGGAGATAGTGTCTTACCAAACAGACATGACTCAGCTTCTGAAAAAACAGTTGGACAATAACTGTTAAAGTTGCATAAGCCACTAGAAAACACAAAGCTGGAAAATAAGAAAGTAAGCTGAGGGCCTTAAGCACTGCATGTTGAATGTCTGACACTTGGAAATACTCCCAGGGACCAGTGAGAACATATAACTTTGCATTGGCTTTGGTGATTTGGGACAAACTCTGAGTATCTATGATGAAATAATTCCTGCAATACTAGTGACAAAAAATGAAGGCAAAAAATGAAGGCTAAGGCATTAAAAATTATTCTACTAGTGGAGGACATCAGGTCTATATTAGAGACTGGAATGGTTAGAGTTCTGGACTAGATCACAGATATGAAGTTGACAGCTATAGAGGCTGATACTAGTTCTTAAAAATAGAAGCCTCTGCCTTTGCCCAATTTGTGAGCATCTGTTGGTCATACTGGAGTCTTTGAGACCAAGGAGAGAGTTTGTCATATGCCCACTGAACTCCACCAGATCCAACACACAAAGCTGGAGTTCTCACCCTTGCACTTGAACTGTCTACTTCACTTTTAACAACAAGGGAAATTCTCACTTTGTCTCTAACTAATATTCATGCAACATGATGAAGAGTAAAATCTCTGATATCAGATCTATTTGACTCCTTCAGCCAGAATGGTATCTGCCATTGCAGCAGAACTCAGCCATGAACATGCAAAGATGGATTTATGTGGTTCAAATTGCAATTCTGTTTTCAGTTTAAATTTCTGATGTGTCAGTGCAGCTGTTGTTGCTACTGCAGAGGAGCTGCTCAGAGTTCTCATGTATTTGAGAACCCCAGTGCTCTTTGCACTGGTGAGCTGCCAAAGTTCTCTGCACAGCTGCAGCAGCCAGGTCTTTTGCAAATATCATAGAATCACAGAACCGTAGAATGGTTAGAGTTGGAAGGGATCTTAAAGATCCCTTTACTTAGAGGGTGAAAGAGCACTGGAACAGGCTGCCCAGAGAGGTGGTGGAGTTTCTGCCTCTGGAGACATTCAAAACCTGCCTGGACATGTTCCTGTGCAAACTGCTCTAGACAGACCTGCTCTGGCAGGGGTGCTGGACTTGATGATCTCCAGAGGTCCCTTCCAACCCCTATCACTCTGTGATTCTGTGATCGCGTTCAGTACTGTCCTCCCGCTTTTAAGTCTAGATCTTCTGTAACCTCTAGGTCCTAACCAGGGTGAGACAGTTGTCTCCAGAGTGTTAGTCATTATACTTTAGCTTCTATTCTCATACATCAGGAGAGATTTTTTAAAGACAGATGCCTGATCTTTAAAGTACCTTTTTCTATAAGCCAGCGGAGTCTCTCTACAAAAGGAGAGCATAAGCTCTATCCTCCCGTGTAGTCTGTAGTGCACCGGGTAGAGTTTCCCACAAGAAAATCATTGCACGAAGTTGAACACATCCATTGTAACTTGTTGCGTGTTTTAAAAACAGGTAACACTATAAATACCATGAAATCCAGTCTTTATTGTCCAATTCAGTATTTCTTTAACAGAAACTCCCAGAAAGTTCAAAGTAACCATCTAAATTCTGTACTGTTTGAGATCCTCTCAGTCAGCTACGAAGGAAAGGGACATATATTACTCAGACAAAAAAAAAATGGTTCTGGAGTCATTAGTTATTCAGTTATTGTTCAACTGTTATTAATTATCAAGGAATATTCATTTCTTTTTCTTGCATTCACAATATAAATGGCACAAGAAATATAGGACCTGTCTACAGGAGAAGTTTTCAACTCCTTTACTACAGTCCTATAAAAAACAAGTTGTAAATAACAAAAAAAAGTTTTAAACTCACCAGATGAAAATGCAGGGAGATGCATTACTGTGTATATAAGCTTGAGATTTTCCTTGTAAAAGGTAAAAATTCATAAACATTAGCTCCAGTATCTTAACCAAAACAAATTCTGTAACTTGGACAACCACTTGCAGGACTGAATTCTCTGCCCCAAATAGATATGGTTTAATCTGATCAAGCAGAGAAAGGATTCCTACGATTTCCAGTAGAATGTTAAAGAATTCCCTTAAAAGTAATTGTACAGTGAGCAGAAGGTAGGTGGGTGGGAGGACCTTGGACTGAACTCGAAAGTCCACAGGCACAAGAAGAGTGATTCAACCTTAATAGCAAACAAAAACAGCAGACAAGTCAAGAGAAGTATTTTAAGTACACAATCAACAATAAGTCTGGATTTTTAGACTGTATTGATCTTTTGATACATTCAAAGTTTGCCCTTGCAAAGCAGCCTGGCTAGCCTAAGGGAAAACTAAGAAGCACATGGAACTTCACCCACCCACTGTTTTCTTGGTCTGCTGAGCCAGCAATAAACTCCAAAGCTGTCTACTCATGCAAAGATCTCATGAGGAGCTGTAACTACAGTAGTTGCTGGCCCAGGAATCAATACTTTCAAGCTTAATGCTTCTGCAGATGCCCATTGACCCCATTTTGGAAATGCAGTACAAGAAGATCTTGAAGGGATGGAAATGCAAATCTGAGTCTATTTTCCTAACCTCTCTACTACCATTACCTTCTTGCACAGATGTACCAACCAAAGAGAGGGTTTAACCTTGGTGCTCTTCTCAAGGCCAGCTTTTGCAGCTAGGTTTTGTGCCATGTCATTACTGACACTAAGGCTTCTCTGAGGTTACTCAATTTTTCTGATTTTGATGAGAAAATCCCACCCAGAACTTGCAGGCATCCCTTCAAAAAGTCTTTCTTGAATTCTAGTACACTTTTTGCAAAAAACTGTCATTTTCACACACACATTACCTTGTCTCCTTTGAACTTGTCCATTCACATAAGCACACTGTTTGGTAGGAAACAGAACATATCTTAAGAAAACTCCATCCTCTTGGTCACTAACAGTCTGTGGGTTACTTTTTGAATTACTATCTCAGCGGGGCTGAGATACTACATACTGCATACTTACTTTCCTTTCTGTCTGATAAACATTGTATGCTTTTCTAACTTAGCAAGCAGTTTTCCAGAGCCCACTGTAGAAAATCCTAGTGCAATTTTGCAGAACTGTGAAACACCTGGTATGACTGTAATGTGTTGACAATGATACTTCATGCTATTCAGCTCACAGGGAGGATTTTATCCTGGTATGCCAAATTAAAGCTGCTGTGAGCTGTGGGAACACTGGAGCTTTCCCTAGCAGGTCATGAAATGAGTCATCAGGAAGCCACAGTCCTGAATGAATCTGTGTGTTAATGGATCACTTGCTAAGGGAACACAGTATTCTCACTGAATAATTTTCACTCCCTGAGAAAAAAAGCAAGTACAACATTTTGGTGATTCTGCTAGCCACAGACTTGGATTCAGCCTCACCTGTACTCCCCCTTTCTTCCTGAACCGATCTTATTCCTCACTGGCAGAAAGAATAAATATAATTTACTGTCTGTAATACATCTAAAGATGTACCTCTTCTGTCACAACTAAGGCACTTAGCCTGAGCCTTATGATCCCTGTGCTTTACACAACCAGGCCCCACACAATAGTGTGTGTAGCCCACACACTGTAGTTTCTCTCTTACCTCATAAGCCTCTGTTTTAAATATAAGCTAGGACATAGCAACATCCAGTCACAGAGTTCGAGAAAAGCTAAGACTCTGCAATGTATTTTCAAACCGTGTCTGCTTGGTTTCATCTGACAGTGTCCCTGTCAGACAAAATTCAGAAAATGAGGGCTTTCTTCAGGTCTCTTGAGACCCTGCCTAATTTTTCCGTCAGCTTAAAGCATGCAAACATACTGAATGTATAAAGCAGCCCAGTCTTTTAGTAACTTGAGGAGCCAGAAGATAGCAGACTTGTTACCTTCAAGAGAACTCCACATTGAAAAGGCACATGGAAAATAAGGAGCTGACCGGTGACAGCCAACATGGCTGCAGCAAGGACAAGTCATGCCTGACAGATTTGGTGGCCTTCTATGGTGGTGTTACAACATTGGTAGATAAGAGGCGAGCAACAGATGTCATTTACATGGATTTATGTAAAACATTTGACACTGTCCTGCATGACATCCTGGTCTCATAACAGTATGTAGCATTAAGGTCCAGAACATCTTCAGTGCTGTTCAAACCTTCCTTCCACATGTGGCAAGGAGTATAGTGTTTCCCAGAGTCCATTTAACAGGCCCTAGTCATGCTTTAGGTGTACCATTTCTCTCCTGTTGCTCTGCTGGTTGACGTTCCCAGCAAATTTTTCTCAAGATGCCACAGGTGAAATTCAGAACATTCTGCCTCCACTGTGTCCCATGCACACCACAGTAATGCTGGTGCAGATGGGGGAGAGACTCCTTTCTTCTGTAGTAAGCAGATGGTTTCTCTGAAGACACCTTTGCTGCTCTCCAAAGGGCAGAAACAGATTCACCGTGTCTTCTGCTGCTTCCAGTGCAGCACCAAGCAGGTCTGACAAGGCAGAAAGAGAACATGTAAGAAAGAGGGTTTATTTTTAGTACATCTTCTGCTAATAGTTGATGCTTTCAAGCCCAGTAATGTCTGCAGCTACACAAATCAATACTGAATTATAATGGCTTAAAGAAGAGGGAAAGGAATAAGGACCAAGACAGTCACTGTCCCCTGTACTGCAGTCTTGGGAAGGGAAAAGTTTGCCTGATGAGTCTAGAGAACTGCTTCTCCCTCATGTTGCTCTGTCTGTCACTTGTAATATACAGGGTTTTTCGGTGCTGCTGGAATAGCCAAGACCAACAGGGCATTAAAGGAGGAGTCTGTGCCTCTTACTGTTTGAGCAGTAGGAGACCAATTAGGAATAGCACATGCCACTTGATGCCCTTACACACTTGATTTGCTGTAAGCTGTGACTTTGACCTTGGGTTTTATGGTTTTATCTGAAAAATGATTTAATTTCTCCCTCTCTAGGACTTTGGCTGGGATGTGCAAATATGATCCTTAGGAGGAAAGGTGATAGTTCAAACCCAGGCTGTAAAGTCAGCCCTGCATCCTGCTTCTTTTTGTCCTTAAGCACCCCATTAAGGTCACCACCCTGAAATGTCATAGTCCTCAGTCTGTCCATCAGACTCCAGGCAGAGGAGAAAACATCCCCAACACCAAGCATCAGATGTTTTATCCTATTCTTCCAAAGCCTTAGCTAAATCCTACGTCATAAAAATTCATCTGCAGTAAAAATCATGCCTTGGCATCCTGCCCGGTTTTACTGCCAATTTCCACTCAGGCACAGTTTCAATTAATACTGATCTGCTGCCTACACAGGTGCTCTCTTCGCAATGAACAAGCTTAGTACAAAATGTCCAGCTTCCACTGTTAAACATGTAGCCAGGCTCTCCTTTGCTCAGTCCAAGTCTGTTTACACATGTTTCTGGCCAGTTTCTGGCCAGTTTCAGTCGTGACCTGAGTGCTCCAAGTCACCCAACAGCCACTGTACAGAAAACTACAGCCTAAAGGCATAGCCTTTGAGCATGAATCTTTGGGCCCTGCCCAAATTATTTGCAAGATGCTTCTTATCAGGCCCTAGCCTAAATCTAACAGGAACTAAAATAATCCCAATCCTGTTCTAAAGATCTCACCATACCATAAACATGCTTCCTGTATTTCTAATATTTATTATCTATTACCATAGCACCACCTGTATCTTTAGCACCCCGGCCAAAGCTATAGTTACAGCCATCTGTCAAAGGGTCCTCCAGGCCTGCGTTAATTCTTTGCCCTCTTTAGACCCACATGGTCTCAGCCCTCACACCTGTATGTTAGTGTGCTCCAGTGGAATCAAAGTAAAAGGAGAAAACAGATGTAAACCAGCAAAGCCCAGAGCTTAGCTTAACGTGAATTCAGATGTAAGCAATGAGATTTTAGGCTGAAAAATTTGATCTGTAGGCTTCCTCTAAATCTATCACATAACATTCTAGCATTAACTATCCCATGATAACTTGAAAAAGGTAGAAGAATGCTAACAAAAGAGTGTTGTGAATTCAGTTGCCAAGACCAAGGAGGAAATGAAAAAGATAAGTCTGCAGATACAAAGTTTAGTGTGGAATTTCTGGACAAACTTTCTGCAACACAAAAGCCTTTTACAAATTTGTTACATTTACCTGGTTCTCTGTATTTTAAAACAGATTTTTCTGAAGCATTTGTTGAAACTATAGTTTGCATTTAATCTTGAAAGGTACCTCTTTGTTCCTAGAGAAATCCTTTTAAATAATGCCAATTTTCAGTATCTTGTTCAACCTGAATTTTTGAATTCCCATTTTATTTTATTAAAAACTAATTTTTATTTTTTTTTGCAAATGAAGAGCAACTTACCCTGACCTTCCTCTCCAGTGCCATTCCACCCCTCTCAGCCATTCTGTTTCCATTTCCTCATCGTTCTAATTAGCTGGAGCTGAAACCATTTCCAAGATCACCTTGCCTCCTCCAGTTACTTGTATTGACTCTTCTTTCCCAGGAGGCAGAAAAACAGAAGGGCTGTTGGAAAAAGGAGTCTTCCCTCATTAGTCCAGCCTCAGAAGTTTTAGCTTTACTGGCAACTTACTGAGCTCCAGCAGCAAAGTGCTTCTAGCAACTGTAAACAACAGAGAAAGCTACAAGAGCCACATCCTCTGCACTAGTCTTGCAGGGATAATTCAGTAGGAAATGGACATTCCCTCTGTTAATTCCAGCAAGTAGAAAAGGCAGCTTATTAATAGAGCCCATTGTAGATACGGAGCAACCCTCACCTCACTCCTTAAAGTGAGGCTTTAATGTTGAATCAGGTGGTCCTTGTGCTTTCAAAAACATGAAGGCATAATGGTTTTGTGGAGTTAGCAGGGAGAAAGATTTGCCACTGAGCAGTGGCTAGTGGGCATAAGGAATTCGTTAAATTTACAGAAAAGGTATTTTATAGAAGATTAGCTGTAGAAGCAGTCTTATGTTTGTCTTAAGAAAGAATTAACTGAAGAAGAAGTAAATATTTGTTTTTTCATATCTTTCTCCCTCCCTTAAGTCTTTTAACTTACATAAATAAACATGTGGTACCTTGTGAATGATATTTATAAGACATAAATGCATACAGCTAGGGCAGAAAGAAATGCCAAGATCAGTATTCATGTCACTCAACAAAAGGCAACACAGGTGGAGGGCTCTGCTTCTGGTGTTTTACAGCATGACCAGCAGCTGCTTATGGAAATTCTTGGAGCTCTTCACAGAGCGGCCTCAGACTGGTATGTTGCAGCAGCTATTTGCAGCAGAGAATTAAAGTGGAGTTTGAACTGACTGAACCTTCCCTATTTTACCATCAATCAGATATGTTTCTGTGGAGGAGTTTGACATAAAAGCATATTGTAATTGAATAATGGTGTGAAGCAGTAGAAATATCTGATAAAATAGGCTTCCTTTGGTGGAAAAATTCCTTATCTTTAAAAAGGGTGATGTATATACCTTAGTGCATCTACAGGAACATGAAGTACCAGTAGAGACTTTCTATGACTCTGATTTTCCTTTATCTCACAGCTGTTTGGTGATTGTGGAACAAATAATGAGATTCTTTAGAGGGTCTTTCAGAACACATGGCATTAAAAAGAGTAAGAATATTTTCTGGTGTTAATAGAAGACAGGTTGAAAGAACATTTATTTAAGCAAATTATTTTGTATATATTGAGTTGGGATTACCCAAAATAAAGCCTTCTTGAAAAGTTACTTTAATCTCTTGAAATGGTACTTGATTCTTTTCAAAGTAGACATAAAGAAGAATGTGGCATTATATAAACCTTTATGAAATGCCGAGATTCAAAATCCCTCCCACCAGAAAGTCAATTATTCTATACTGCTTTCATGTTCTACGAATACCTAGTTCTTTTGCAGTGTTTTTTGCCTATAAGTCTTGAAGAATATCTATAAAGACAAGACTCTTTGCTCAGCCAGGTGGGATTTCTCTGTCAGCTCATTGAATGTAATGTGATAACTTCTGAGTGAGAGCTGCAGGAGTTTACTAAGTTGTCCATGTAAAGGCCAGTAAGCTCCTTGTCATTTGTTCTCCTTCTGAGCAAGGTCTCATGAAGACCTCTCCCTGGTAATCAGAAAATCCATTAAGATCTAAGCCATCAACAGAAAAAAGGGCAGCACAAATGTCTGGGTGCCAAGGAGCTGTGTATGGTTGGACTTGGTGATATCAGAGGTCCTTTCCAACCATTAAGATTCTGTGAGCTCCCATCTAAATGTCTCTTAGGGTTTAACTAGGTGCTATAGGCAGAGGGGGGAGACCACTCCCCACAAAATATGCCACAAGAGTTTACATCTTCTCTGCATGAAGATCTTCTTCTTTAGGCAATTCTGCCTGTTAATTACTTCCAGCAATTATGTTAATACATAGAGACACAGATATAAAAAGAAGATAATGTGATATCAGCTTCCTGTATATTTAGAGTTTCACTTGTCAGATAGAGGAAGGAGAGGTAAATAAAAAGCCAAGCAAAGAAGACAAAGGGCATTGGTCATCAAGTATAAGAAACTAAGTATAACAAACACAGCACCACACAATTAATACAACTACACACCTGTATGATGTGAAAATGCAAGCCATTCTAGTGGAAAACATCAGCAATTTAAATTCCCTTAGCTACATTTGCCTCTATTTTTCTCTGTTAAATCAAGTCAAGGTTTGGAGCTTCAATAAAAAGGGTTTAATTAGCCTGTTTATCTGAGGTAAGGATGAGGTTGAAGTAACGATACCAGACTGAAAAGATGCCTTCAGTCGCCTAGCATTGTTGTGCCAAATATAGACACCATGTGTGACATTCCAGCCCAAGTGATCCCAAAGCATCTTCTTCTGTAAAGTTCTTTTTAGTTTGGAAAGGAAACAGCTAAACACATAGACAGCTGAGGAAAGGAAAAGTAATTTCCACAGATTCTGACCTATCTAAATTTGGCTTCTCCAAAAGATAATGCCTATTGAGAAATGAGGTGTACATGTTACTGGAAAGTTACAAAAAAAAAATTCCATTTTTGTAAAGAATTTATGGGTTTCAAAATTAAAAACACCAATATTTATTTTAAAAAAATAGAAACAAATGTCATTTGTTTTCCTTTTTCTCTGAAACAAAAAATAAAGAAAATAAAAGCAAAATGCTTGTTAATAAGCTCTCAGAAGATGAAAACATTTGCACTGAAATGTTTACTAGCATTGAGAGTCAAATTTCAAGGCTGCTTAATAGATAATCTAAGAAATTCTGGAAAGTGCATTGAAGGACATAACAGCCAAGCAAGAGGCAGTAAGGTCTTTCTGAACACATAATGAAGCATTCACCACACATATGAACTACGTCAGAAATATACTGGAGGCTGTCTGTCTCTCAGTAACCATCCCCTGACTTCCAAAAATCCCAGTGCTCCATTCTTACACTTCCATCAACCTGTACACAAACTCCTATGAGTCAGTTGCTTTTGAGATTCAAAATAGAGTATGATAAAAAGAAATACAGGATTATTCTTTCTTTAGCAGTTCATAAGACAACTTGCCAATTACTGACCCATAGCAGGTTTTTATAGATGTCCTTGGTACTTTTCAGTGTGCAAAATACTTTTTAAGGTACATTTAAAAAACTGACACCTCTGTCTTTCCTTGGATTGGATCTATCTGACAAAGCCCAGGTACTGAGCACACTGTGAGCTGAAATAATCGAGAGTAACAGGAGGAGGTCTGAATAGGCTTGATAAAATATTTCCTTGTGAACACTTAGGAAGCTTATGGAGGTTCTCATTGTTGGTGGAACAAAGTTAAAATCAGCTCCCTGATATCTTCTGGGGAGGAAGAGAAGCAAGAGAGAAGGAGAAACCAAAACTGAGATCCCCTTATAGTTGAAAACATGTTAAAACAAACAAAAAATTTGTTTATAAATGCTCACAAAACCCTTATTTAATGTACAAATTCAGAACCTCTCAAGCTATTCCAAAAGAGAGCTGATTCTCCCACCTTCATCTGAACTACTATGAGTCAGTCACAGCATCACAAAACTGTCTACGTGTTATAGCTGCCTTTTAACACGGAGATCAGTCTGGCTTGTTATACTTGAAATTGGGGGTGAATTTTGTGCCTTTACAACAGACTTAATTAATTAATTCCTAATTCCATCTAGTATTTCAAGAAAATCACAGTGACATTTTTATTTTGCTTGGATCACATCAGCTTCTTTAGTTTTACTATTTTTTTCCACTTTTTGGCATAAGGTGTGAAGTACACATGACGTAGAATGCACAGAATCAAAGCAAAAACGGAAAATTAATACCACAGGATTGTTGTCAACAACCTAAACCATGCACACATAAATATATTCTTCATCATGAAACACTGTAAGTGCAAAGAGGGGCAGAAAATGTTCAGAATTTCCTTTCCACACAACTGTTCCAGGCTGTGGGTGGGTAGTCACATCCTCTGGATCCTCAGTCCCCTGTGATCAGTACTACATTTCGTCTATTGATAGTATCAAAACTGGGGGCAGGCCCCGTCTACTGCTGGAAATGGGCATGCCTGAAGCATGTTTGTGACTACATCCTTAAATGTCTTATAAGGCTATGAAGCACTAGCAAAGATGAGTTCTTTGGTAAACCTCATTCAGAAATACTTCATTTTGAACATTCTTTAACATCTTCATCAATGATCTGGACGAGGGGATTGAGTGCACCCTCAGTAA
>JAOXJM010000019.1:48853015-48871796 GCA_026413425.1 Tringa solitaria | reverse complement strand
AAGAGAAGAGAAGAGAAGAGAAGAGAAGAGAAGAGAAGAGAAGAGAAGAGAAGGGCTAAGAACTGAGTAAGAGCAAGATAGACCAAATCTAAGGCAGTCAAGCTGCCAGAGCTGTTCAGAGTGACCCATGGGGTTGCCAAGTCTTTGAGGGTATCTGCTTAAAAAAGCAACTTTTTACTTCACATGACTGCTTCAGAAATGTATGTCCTTTCAGCCTAACTTTGACTACAAAGAAACACTACAAGCTGGTGCTCTTCACAGTATCATGATAAGCCAACACATGTTGTGATAAGCATCACAACACCAATGTGTGGTCACAACTCAGTAGACCTGAATAAAAATGCATTTCAGTGTCAAGTGAGGAGCTTGAAGCTCCAGTTTCATCAGCTGAGTTTAGTGAGCACCAAATCTAATAAAATAGCTTGAAAAGTCCACAGTTCATAAAAATGACTAATACAAAGCTGATCTAAGCAGTTAGAATCGGCCTAAATAAAATTATTTGCTAAAATTAGGTTCACATAAGCAATGACCTTTCTTAGCAGCATTCATTAGCTGGATTCTAGATTGTTTCCTCTATCTTTGCTCAGTATAATTCTGTTAGACTTGAGTGAGCTGAATTGGCTTTTGAGCTACAGAGTAATTCATAAGATCACTGGAGAGGAGCATATGTCACTCAGAGTAACAATGATCCCATTGGCTCTTTTTAATGGGGTAGAGATATGCTTACTGCAGAGAAGTATCCGACTATACAGTGAAAGAAAAAAAATCTAGCTATCACAACTAGTGGAACCATAGGTAAGACAATTCTCTCCTAACTTTTCCAGTAAATATTATAGGGAGTTTCTTTTTCCACATGGAAAACTGTATCCACTAGGTATCTTTGGGTCATTTAGGAACAAAGTCCTTGAGGTCCTCTTAAGCAGTTACAGACTGTACCTTCCAGCAGGAGTTTGGGGAAAATCTGCTATCTGGTTTCTTTTTAAATCCTACACTTTCTGATGGGGAAGTGTCTGACTTTCAGCACAGCAGGAAACCATCTGGAATCCCATTGGACCATGCCTACCTGGAGGACAGGAGAGAATTGCTCCCAGGGAGGTGTTTTGTCCAAAGCACACCCCAGCAACTCAGCTCTTTCTGCTGTCCGCCCGGTATTCATTGCACTTAAGACCTGGCTGATCACTCTGTGGCTCTATGTCAGAAATAAGGTGAACTGTGAACTGCTTTCCTTTGTGACTCAAGTGAAAACATGAACAAAGGAGCAAGTTTGCATGTCATTTCTCTACACCAGTAAGTGAAAAACTATTTAGTGTTACTAGAGCAGCTCGTGCTACCTATTTTAGTACTATACCCTTATGGCTCCCCTTCCTTGAACTCTGTTAGCTGTCATACAAAACCAGAAAAAAATGTCATCCCAGCCCTAAAGTGCTTAACGTTTAAGCATGAGGCAGGAAAGAGCCTGCGGGAAGCATTGAAACATTTTTAGGTAGTCAATGTCAACAGCTGTGGTCTCAGTACAGCACAAGCTTCATAAATGTCAAATATATTAGTTTTAGCTTCCTCCTAAGCATGGAGAAAGGTCCTCTGTGAGGATGACTAGTAACAGGAGGAATTGTGACCAAGGAAGATAAAGGTGCTGTATAATCATGCAGGGATGGGATTAGAAAAGCCAAAGACCATCTGGAATTTAATCTGGTGAAGGCCAACAAGGAAGGATTCTACAAGAACGTAAATGAAAGAAAGGGTAGGAAAATGTGAGCTCACCACTAAATGGAGCCAGGACCATGGTGCTAAAGCAAAAGGTCAAGATACTCAATACCTCCCTTGCCTCAGCCTTTAGAGGTAAGACTAGCATTCAGGAATCCTAGGCTCCTGAGATCAGAAAGTGGATGAGGGTCATGTAAGGAAACATTTAGAGAAATTGAACATGCAGAAGTTAATGGGACCTGACAGCTTGCACTCACAAGTGCTGAGGGAAGCTAGCAGATATCATTGAGAGACCACTTTTAATTGTCTTTGAAAGGGAGAAATTTTGAAACTAGGAGAGGTTCTGAGGATCAGAAGAGAGCAAATGTCAATGCTATCTTCAAGAAAGGCAAGAAGAGAGAGCCAGGGAAGCACAGGCCAGACCAGCCCTCCTCAGTCTGCAGAAGGTGATGGAACAACTAATCCTGGAAACCATTTCTAGAAACATGGTGATCAAGAGTAGGCAGCATGGATTTACAAAGGGGAAGACATGTTTAACCAATTTGATAGCTTTCTCCAACAAGGTAACTAGGTTGGTGGGTGAGGGGAGAGCAGTGAACATTGTTTAGCTTGACTCAGGTCAGCTTTTGACATTGCCTTTCATAATATCCTGAAAGAGAAACTGGCAAAAAAACAGATTAGGTAAGTGGGCACTGAAGTTAATTAAAAACTGGCCAAATTGCTGAGCCAGAGTGTTGTGAACAATGACACAAAGTACAGTCACCAGTGATGTAGCCCCTGGAGTCTGTACTGGGCCAAATACTGTTTAATATCTTCATTAGTACTCCCATCAACCAGGTTGAGTGCAGCTTCAGCAAGTCTGCAGAAGACACAAAAGTGGGAGAAGTAGCTAATACACCAGATGGCTATACTGCCATTCAGAAGGACATCAACAGACTAGAGAAATGGGACAACAAGAATCTCATGAATTTCAACAGAGGGAAATACAAAGTTCTGCCTCTGAAGAAGAGTAACCCCAGACACCTGAGCAGATCAAGAAAGAGGATTCTTCCCCTCTACTCAGCACTGGTGAGGCCATACCTGGAGTACTGTGTCCTGTTCTGATCTCCTCAGTACAAGAGAGACATGGACATCCTGGAAAGAGTCCAATAATGGGCCACTAAGATGACTAAGAAACCGGAGCATCTGTCATATGAGGAAAGTCTGAGAGAGCTAGGACTGTTCAGCCTGGAGAAAAGAAGGTTTGGAGATCTTATCACCATGGGGAGTACAGAAGATAGAGACAGACCCTTTTCAGTGGTGTCAAGTGGCAGGACAAGAGGCAATGGACACAAATTAAAATACATGACATTCCATCTGCACACAAGAACAAACTTTTTTTATTGTGAGGGTGGCCAAACACGGGGACAGATTGCCCAGAGAAGTTGTGAAGTCTCATTCCCCGGAGCTTTTCAAGATCTGACTGGACACAGTCCTGGGCAACTTCTGTGGACAGCTGTAGAATAGGGAGGCTGTACAGAATCTGCCAGCTTTGACTACAATTTTGTAGAAAGGTGTTCTTCTGCTTGCACATAACTCACAATTTTCTCAAAGTAAAAAGGGATAAAATGTACTGATGATCAGACTAAATGGTTAAGCACTTGCCTACTACTCCAAGGATAAACTGCCCTATGTACAGCACAGCCTAACCCCTGTCTTCATCAAGGAGTTGTTACAAATCACCATCATTTCAATCTTCTGTTACTTGCTAGGGATTATAAACTGGGTACACCTAATTTATGGGAGTCATTTCCTTTGCACTCACTTTGTTCTGAAGATCTGATCTTTCATCTCCAAGAGCTGGTTTATTCTTGTGTAGTGCAAAAGATACGGCTGGCACTTGGTTCCACAGCTCCGAGGAGACCAAAGAAATTTGTTGCTCACGGTTTGCCTTGCATGGCTGAGAGAGGTGTGAAGGCAATGAATGAGTCTCTCTGTGGAGTTTCTGAGCACCATGTTACTGCACCTCGAATTTAATGTTCCTGCAAATGCACCAAAGGTGGGCAAGGAGTGGAGGAAGGTGGAATTCAGGTGAAAGGGACCATCCGAATTTAGCCGCCACCAGGTGTCACTGCTACTCCACAAAAGGAGCATAGTAACGAGGACCAGTAATTTCAGTCTGGAAATTCAGTTGCGCTCCTGTTGTCAGTGACAGAGACAGTACCGACCGGGCAGTTCAGTGACTTTAGCAACTGCTCAAAGCAGATATCTTTTTAAAAAAGACTGTGACACTTTGATAAGGAATGAAGGTGGGTTCGTAGAATCATAGAATTATAAGATGATTTGTTTTGGAAGGAAACTTAAAGATCATTGAGTTCCAGCCCCCAGCCATGGACAGGGACACCAACCATCAGACCAGGTTGGTCAAGGCCCCATTCAACCTTGAACACTTCCAGGAATGGGGCATCCACAACTTCTCTGGGCAAATTGTTCCAGTGTCTCACCACCCCCCCAGTAAAGACTTTCTTCCTGATACCTAATCGAAATCTCCCCTCTTTCTGTTTAAAACCATGACCCCGTGTCCTATCACTACATTTCCTGATAGAGTCCCTCCCCATCTTTTCTGTAGGCCCTCTTTAGATACTGAAAGGCTGCTATAAGGTCTCCCCACAGCCTTTTCTTCCAATCCCAGCTCTCTCACCCCATCTTCATATGAGAGGTGCTCCAGCCTTCTGACCATCTCCATGGCTTTCCTCTGGATTCCCTCCAACAGATTCATGTCCTTTTTTTCTGGGGACTCCAGAGCCAGATGCAGTACCCTAGGTGTGGGTCCCACAAGACCTGCACAGAGGAGAAGAATCACCTCCCACATCCTGCTGACCATGCTAATTTTGATACAGCCGAGGATACGGTTGACTTTCTGGGCTGTGAACACACATTGCCAGCTCATGTTGAGCTTCTTATCTGTCAATACTCCAAGCTCTTCTCTGCAGGGCTGCTTTCAAACCATTCTCCACCAAGCCTTTCGTTGTGCTTGGGATTGCCCTGACCCAGTTGCAGGACCTTGAACTTGGCTTTGTTGAACTTCATGAGGTTTACATAGGCCCACCTCTCAAGCCTGCTCAAGTCCCTCTGGATGGCATCCCTTCCCTCCATCGTGTTGACCTGCATCACACAGCTTGGTGTCATCAGCAAACTTGCTGAGGGTGCACTCAATCCCACTGTCCATGATGGCAACAAAGATGTTGAACAGCACCAGCACCAGGCCTGACCCCTGAGGAGCCACTTGTCACTGGTTTCCACCAAGACCATAACTCTTTGAGTGAGACCATCCAACATCCTTATCCACTGAGTGGTCTATCTGTCCAATCCATGTTTCTCCCATATCTCTTCAATTCAGACACAAGTATATCATGTTGGATAGTGTCAAATGCTTTGCAAAACTCCTGGTAGATGATGTTCGTTGCTCTTCCCTTACCCACCAACACTGCAACCCTATCATAGAAGGCCACCAAACTTGTCAAACATGATTTGCCTTTAGTGAAGCCGTGTTTGCCATCATCAATCACCTCCTTATTTTCCATGTGCCTTAGCATAGTTTCTGGGAGGATCTGTTCCATGATCTTGCCAGGCACAGAGGTGAGGCTGACAGGCCAGTAGTTTCCAGGGTCCTACTTTCTACCCCTTTTAAAAATGGGTGCAGTGTTTCCCTTTTTCCAGTCACCAGGGTCTTCACTTGATTGCCGTGACCTTTCAAATGTCATGGAGAATGGCTTGGCAACTACATCAGCCAGTTCCCTCAGGACTCTGGGATGTATCTCATCAGGTCCCATAGAATTCTGTATGTATATGTTCCTCAGGTGGTCATGAACCTGATCTTCTCTTAGAGTGGGAGAGACTTTGCTCCCCCAGTCGCTGCTTTGCAGTCCATCCACTCAAGAGGTTTGGGGGGAGAGGTTGCCAGTGAACAGTAAGACAAAAAAATTGATGAGTTGACTGTGAACTCCACCAGTGCATGCTCACCACAGTCCAGACTGCCTCCAATCTTGACATCAGCAATGACCTCACTCGCACTGCTGACCAACAAGGTCCTTTATTGCAACCCCTCTGATAGGGCTGTCTATTTTGTGGCTAAAGAAGTTATCTTTGATGTACTTCAGGAGTCTCCTGGATTGCCTACAGCTCACTGTGCTGCTTTTCCAACACATGTCAGGGTGGCTGAAATTCCCCAGCAGGATGAGAGCTTGCAAGAAAGTAGCTGGAGTAAGAAGGCTACATCAATAGGCTCCCCTTGATCGGGTGACCTGTACTAGACAACCAACAACAAGGTTTCCTTTGTTGCCTTGTTCTCTGATTCTTACCCTGAAGCTTTCGACCTGCTTGTGGCTATCCTTTGCAGGCAACTCTTCACACTCCTTTTCTTGATACAGAGGGCAACGCCTTCAGCCCTCCTTCCTTGCCGGTTGCTTCTGAACAGCCTGCAGTCATCAATAGCCACACTGCAGTCATGAGATTCATCCCAACAAGTTTCAGTAATGGCAACTAGATTGCAGCTTTCTAGCAGCATGGTGGCTTCCAACTCCTCCTGTTTGTTGCTCATGCTGCAGGTCCAGAGCAGCTCCCCTCAGCAACCGACATTTCAAGTGACTGCTGCTGAAGGACTCACAAGATGCTTCCTGGCATTGCCACTTCCCCATTCCTTGCCCACGATCTGCCACCACCTTTCAAGATTCCCTTCCTCAACTGCACAACTTCTCCTCCTATGCTAATCATGATACCAGAGGTGCCCAGGACTCTGTTCTTGACAGCCAAGGTGTTGCATCAGTCTAGACATGTCCATCGCTCAGATAGGAAAGTGACGGTCTGACAGATGAAGTGTAATGGGATGCAGTACTGCATTCCTGCAATCAATTTTTTTAGTTGTACCAAAGCAAATCTCAAAATGGCATTCAATTAGAGTAAGATGGTGGAATTTGTCTAGGTGGTGAATGAACTCAAGCCTGAGTGCTGTTTCTGGACTCTGTAACGTGAGAAACCCAAGGTGGCTGACACTGGCATGTACAGTGGAAGTTTTTTTTCTGACAACAGTTTAGCTCCACAGCTAAAAAACATTTTTTGGAGGACAAAGGCTACAGGAGACCTTGGCATCAGAAGTTACTGCTGTACTAAATAAAGAAGCATAAGGAGGCAGAAGAATCCAAAATGTAAGCCTGAAATTCACCCATAGAGCCCGCTTGTCCCTCAAAAGGAGCCAGCGTAGCTTCACTTTCACTAGTTTAGGTCAGCTCAGCCTTTTACTCCAGCATCTTTTGACTTTTATATACATACAGCCTCTCTCAGTATCTAATTTTCTTCTCTGACTGGAGTGTCTAAGTGTCTAAGGGCTTGCCAACTATTTCCACTAGGAAAATAAAGGACATGGGAAGGATGGTAACTCTGATTCCATTTCCAAGGGAGGTACAAAGTACCTGTCCTAGACCACAACAGGACATCAGAAATGGGAGTGTTAACCTAAATCCCTCACCTCAGTCAGTGCTTGAACTATAATCTCTCAGCTTCTTCTTGCCTTTCTCCCTAATCCAGGACTCTGCACAGCCCTGCCTTTCCCAGAAACTGCTTCCTGAGCTATGGGTGGGAATGTGTTCCTGCCTGGGGTGGATGCCGGTTTCATTCCAGTTTTCTAACTGCATCTGTGAGTGTGAGGCTGTCAGACAAGGGTGGTGACCAGAACTCTTATGAGGCCCAGTCTAGCCATTACATGGTTGGCTAAGAGCCACATTCCAAGTAACACCCAGGCCAGGGGGCCCTCCAGGATGATTGGTGGATGAAAGCCTACTGTGCAGACTCTCTACCCCTTCCATGACAGCAGGCAGACCAGAGAAGGAAGGGGCCCTCCACTGGGCTGAACTGTCTGGTTTCTGTACCCACTTTGGCTTGGTGCACTGTTGCATTGCATTTCCCAAGACTCAGTGTAAGATGAACCTTCCTGCTCCTCTTGGCTGCAGAAATGAGGATTACTTCTTTGCTCCTTCTTGCTGCAAGCCAAATGAGACATACCCACACTAAGTGTGCCAAGGGAGGCTTCAAGCTGGCAGGAACACAGTGGCTTATATTTTTCCTTGGATGTCATAAATGCACAACACATATCCCAGTGTCCCATTTGCTGCTCTGTCCTGTCCAGGACACTCTTCTCTATGATTTGCAAGCTCATCTCCAGACTTTTTCCCTGGCACCCTACACTGGCTCTAACCCCCATGTTGTTCAATGCACTAAGATAGCTAACACTTGGAGGGACCAGAATTACCTTTTCCAAGAGCAGAACTAAGACACACAGCACTGCTTGGGCTGACCTGTGCTTTCTCTTCTCTCTTGACAGGTCATAAGTGTGATGGGAAGTTCTAAGCACACATAGCTCTTCTGTTTTTCCACTAATGGAGGACTTCTCTATGTTGCAAAAAGGACTGGTGCTTTACGTCTAATAGCAGCCCTCCGAAAATAGTGCAGAAGATTTTTCCTTTCTGTTTTCTCTCCTTTGTGCACTCTGGCAAATGTCTCCTGGAGACATACAGAGTAGACAAGACCCTGTTCTAGCCTGTGCTGAAAGGTGGAGCTTAATAAGGGCTACAGGGCACACTTAGTTCCTGCAAGGCAAATGCTGAGCTATTGCAAGTGTTCCATCCGCCCCTTGGCTCTGTGGCGACAGGAGCTGCATGCATCAGCCTGGCCAGACACAGAGCAGATCAGTCACCTGTCCCTGGTGCACAGGGTCCAGAAGTAGAAAAGGCTACTGTACTGTGCAGCTGCAGAAAAAGAGGAATTGGGTTGTGAAAGTCTTGTACTCATTGAGTTTGCCAGACATGGCAGTTTCTAAGCAAAGGAAAAAATTTCTAAGCAAGGAAATTCAACCAGAAAAGCAAAGTTCAGTCCTGAACTTAGCTTCTGCAGAAGTGGCTAAGTTCCCCTCTCTTTCTTGTAAGGAAAATGTTCCAGAAAGCTGTTTCAGTGCAAGTAGACTTTCAGAGACTAGTCTGTGGGACACGTACTCTTATCCTGCCTGGTCCTCTAACACAATAACCTTCAGCTCTCTGCAACTGGTATCACAAATACAGTGAATCTTTAAGAAAATCCTAGGTCCAGTTTGGAGAACACTGGGTTTTTTAGTAAATAAAATAAACATTTTAAAAAAGACAAGATTTCTCACAGCTGGCAATGGAGAACAAGTTTCTGAGGGATCAGAATCAGGTGGGCTGAATGCCTTTTTTGAGAACACTTCATGGCCTTTTGAAAGCCTGAGGTGGGAGAAACTATGTGTCTGCCAGCTAGGCAGGAAGTCAGCTTTCCCAAAACAAGTAAGGAGTTTCAAATTTATAAAAACCAAAAACTGTCTTGACTCCTAGAAACAAAATGAAAAGGTCAAAAGCAGATTTGCAGTTGTTTCATTTTGCTAGAATTACCCCTTAAAGTTATTTTATCAATTTATGCACATTTCAATAATCTTCTTGATTGACAGGAGCTGAGGAATGTCCGTAAATGCTCTTTTCCACTAGTTAACAGTACAGAGTTTTGCTGACTGTGTCTCCCCATAGGTCTAGCACTTCCTGGGTCAAAACCACAGTGAACTGATGACTCTGCACAACTTTTGAGTGTTTTGCACTGAACATGGCTGTTTTCCATACCTCACCTGCCACCGGCATGGATTTGTTCATGTCCCCTTGATAGCAACACAGCCTGAATGAGCTCCACTCACTCTAAATCACACTCGACCATCAGAAAACCGGAGCAGCATTCAGAAGGTTGTGCAGTTTCCCCATGTTTGCCAAACTGAAGTCTGTCAGATCGTCTCCTGCCACCACAGCCTCATTGCTCTCTGTGTGTACAGAAACATTTTTTGTGCCATGTGGGCAGTAAAGGCCATCCCTAGTTGTACCTGCAATTTTAAAAAAGACTGGCACTAGTTTCATAGACTTGCACAGGAAGAAACTATTTGTGGGAAACAGTGTTGTTTCTTCTCTGTGTTGGGACATTCAAATGGGATGCAGGCTTCCACAGGTCTACTTTCTTTTGGTTATTGCCTTATTTTGATTGGATTAGGAGAGGGTTTACAGTATCAATAGTGTCTAAAATTTACACCAGGCTATCACAGAGCAGTCAAGCCAGTATAACAACAATGACAGCACAGTGCATATGATATTGACATATGTTCTGCACACACACAATGCTTTTATCTGTGTGAAGGCATGCATTAATTGCTTGAGGCATTCTCTGCAATATTGAGCACAATTGCATGCCATCTCTGGCCTAAAAAACACCCCGAATTTCAGTCACGTTTATCATGCAAACCTATCATGGCAAACACAGTTGTCTGCTGACTTAAAAAGAGAAATAAATTGCAGAAAGATATGAAGAAAGAAAAAAGTATCACTGTAAACAAGACAAAGATAGGCAATCTAACCTTTACAACATTTTCCTTTTTAAAATATTCCGTTATTTAATTACAGAATCCAGTTTGCAATAAAAAGGTTTAGTAAGTGAAGGAGATCAGATGTTTAGAAAGAATCTCATTACTCAAAAAAAAGAATGGGAGAAAATCCGATGAGAATGTATATGCCTAGCTCTCTTAGGACCCACTAAAAGACCGAAGGCAGTACGCACTGTGTAGGCTGAAATTGTCAAATGACAAGATGTCAAGGGTCCATCAAAAGGTGAAATCAACCCTTTCTGTTTTTCTCACAGGTCCACCTGGTTAAACACTGGTGTCCTGCCTACAAAGGCTACTTTCTCTCAGTCCCTGTTCCAGATAACCAAACATTTCCCCTTGCAACTTCTAGTTTGATTAGACATATGAGGAATACAGTACTTTCCTTGGAAAAAAGAGGAAAAGGAACACTTTTTGGCCTGTGGAGGACCCCTTCAGTTTCTGTCTCAGAAAACTATTTACCCATAAGAAGGTGTGGGCTATCTGTGCCAATTGACTGTCATTCACCAAAGAATACCAACAGGTTACTTATCATTCCCCTTGACAGCAGGAAGTCTTCTTCCCTTGCTGTGATGTTATGTCTGCTGAGTTTAATTTTCGGACTCCTGTAATCACTTAGGAATGCTGCAAAGCTCTAACTTCAAAGTAAGGTACCAAACACAAGAAAGAGTTGTGCTACAGTCAAGTGTTAAACCAGCACTCCAGGACTCATGGCTGTCAAAATCACCCTAGAGGTGACCTCAGTGTCACTTGAGAAATACTTCCCAGGCTCTACCAGTGTGTCAGATCCAACATGTTTGCACCATTGCCATAACTGTCTAGCCTGTCTGCTTTCAGAAGAGCAAGGTAACCTATGACAGCCTTATTTTCTACCCGAGTAGTTAGTTGGAAGTTTCACGCTG
The DNA here is from genome assembly GCA_026413425.1 of Tringa solitaria. Lineage (NCBI taxonomy): Eukaryota > Metazoa > Chordata > Aves > Charadriiformes > Scolopacidae > Tringa > Tringa solitaria. The sequence goes on along the minus strand of JAOXJM010000019.1, from coordinate 48,860,735 downwards.
CATGCTACTGCATAATGGATTTTGGCAAGGAAGGAAATACTCAAAATTATGCACACAGCATAAAAGGCTGTGAAGAAAGGAACAGCAAGCCTTTCTTGAGTGTTTCTCTCCTTACTCAAAGGACTTCAGCCTTTCAGGGCTTAAAATAGAAATCTGCATTAAGTATTTGTTGCAACATGCAACATTTGTTGTAAACATGCTGTTGCTCTACTTTGAAGTATGATTAAGTGTTTCACAGGGCCTTCATTTTTAGGAAGGCAAGTAGATTTTCAGGGTACCTTGCTATACTGACTCAGACCTACAATGAGAAGAAAAGCTATGCAAAACACTTGACATTTCATATCTCATATTCATCCCAACTTGAGATGGAAAACACTGCTTTGGAACCTTAATATTTTTTTTCATTTCTATGGATTCTAAGCACTATCCTACAACACTGATCTACTTAGTCTTATTTCTTCAAATGGACCTAGTCAAATAAAATGGATTCACATGGAAGGTCACAACTATTAGGGTTAATTTTTATTTAGATTTGGCTTTTTTTTAAACTAAATGTTGTTGAAACTATAGCGATTTAGTAGATCATTTGGACTCCTTCAAAATTTTATTGCCCAGAGTGTATTATTTTAATGGAAATGCTCTATCAAGATCTGCTTTGTGGCCTATCAGTAGAAACAAAGCCACAAGAAAATGTCTCTTCCTGCCTAGTCAACACACAGTGACATTCAGCTGAAAGCCTAAGCCACCAAACATACTGATTTGATTCAGAAACATAACTGATTTCTTGAGGTGGAAGTGTTATAGTGGCCTCAGACACAGCCTTAACACAAAACAATAGGGGAAGCATAGTTTAACAGAGAGGGTGGTAACTGAAGTCTAGAAATGCAGGACATGTTCCTGGTTCAATCACTAACTTTTCGGGCAAATGGTTTAATCTCTGTCTATGGCTTTATATGTCCCTTATGCTATTCCTCTTTTTTTTTTTCTCTTTTGAAGGAAAGCATTTTATGAAAGGGCTGGTTATGCATATTTATAGCATCTAGTACAACAATTACAAATTTCTGTTGCAGGCTTTCAGAAAAATATAATGCAGCACTAGAGATGTTCATAATATATCATAAATGATTTGTTGGACTTTCCAGACATCTCCCATTTCCTGTTGTCTGACTGCAGAAAGCCAGGGAGACAGGCAGTCTTTCAGCTGGAGTCTGCTGCTTGTAAGAGAGCCATCCAAAACAAGGATCACCAAGAGTAATAGTCCACAAGCTCTAGCAGGGAGGTTCAACTCTGGCAGTAAGGATTTTTCCATCCACATTCCAGGTTCTGTGATAATGAGAGTCTTAGTCCTAACCTACACCAGAGAGATGTAAAATTCCCCCTCCCCTCCGTTGAATAATATTTTGGAGGGAAACCCACTTATCTTCCTGGGAAAAGCCCTTTCCCACTCCTTCTAGATTGAAACGTGAATAGGGTTGTCAGTGAAGAATGTAGGAGGAATGGAGGACAGGAGCAAAAGGTCAAAGAGTCTAGTCCTGCTTCGACACTCCCACTAGCCTGTGGCCGCAACAGTGTAGTAGCAAGGGGAAGATAATCATGTGATTATAGTAATGAGGCTCAATTTAGACAAGGGGATTCCTGTCTCAGCTGATGTGAAAATGTACAAGGAAAGGCTGGTAGTATTCTCCAGTTCCCTTACAGGAGGGGAACACCTTAACCCCTTAACAGCAGGGTCACCTCAGCTCTCTGTTCAGTGAATGCTGGGAATGTCACAGGGTTTGGCTGTTTTTTTCCCACAGTCAAACAGGAATTTCTGCCCTATATAAAAAAGGAATGCTTTGTGCAGAGTCACTTGATTTGTGGTTTACACAACCAATGTCTGAGGCACATTGCCAACTCAGCAGAGGCACATTGCCAACTCAGCAGATAACTCCGGCCATTCCACGAGCTTGATGTGGAGCCTCAAATACACAGTCAGTAGTTTGAAGACAGAAGATTCAACTAACTATATTGGTAAGCACTGTGTTTTTGCCTAAAGTCCCAGCTCCTGAAGTCACATTATCTGACTTGGTCCTTATTAACCAAAAATTAAGGTTCTGACTTCCACAGTTGCAAAGCAAACCTTGAAAAAAAAGGGCACCCAAAAGACTCAAAGACCCAATGAAGACAGTAAGAAGGGTAATATATTGCTTTATGATTTTAAGTAAAAATTCGGGGGGGGAATGTAAAGGACTTAAATTACTTTTCAAAGAAAAGAAACTAAAATTACTTTGCAAAATAACTGAAGTGTTCTCAATTCTTGGGGAGTAGAGGTGCACAGTTTTTCCCAATTTCTTCTTAATAGGAACTGATTGATAAGTTCCACCAAGAAACTTTATAAATTGATTTGAACAGAACATGAGAATGAAGCACATTTTAAATACCCTTTTGATAGGGCTTGATGAGTCTTTCCTTTCCTCGATGACAGACTACAACGCATTCACAATCTTGGAGCAATACAGTGTTCTCTGGCACACGCTCTCTGCATTGTCAGTAGTGAATGTTCTTGGAACACCTGATGTGCAAACAAATCTGAACGCTAAACATGCATAAGCTACACCAAACCTCCTGAGTTAAATTATTCCCTGTCCCATCAGAAGGTAAAAAATTCTACAGGCTTCCTACTGGACTTGGAGAAATGAGATCTTGGAGAATGGTGTTACTGACATAGTGCTTGAGACTATGACTTCAGGAGCTGGAACTGTTGGCTTCCAAGATCACAGCAAGGCTGCAAACCTGCAGGATTTCCACTGTAGGAGCATGGAGCACTTCTTGAAGGAATACCAGGGTGCTTGCTGTACCTTTTGCCAGATCCAGCAATGACAGTGGAGCTCGTTACAGCTCCCATGTGACCTTTGGCATTATCTCCCTTGCCGCATTAACTGCTTCTTTGATACACCAGCAGAGCTACTACCCCAAGACCACTCCCTCACTGAAGCAATGACAAAAAGCCAAGTTAACTTGTTTCATCAGTAAAACTTTCCAGCACTTGGTGCAAAAGAATACATCTGTTTCCACTCAACAATCCCTGGTTGCTAGATGTGAAAGTGTAGCCAGGATTTGACTACAGGAGGAGGAAGGAAAGACTTGTGGGGGTATCGTGGCCATGTGCTACCAAGTTTCTATAATTTTTCCAAACAGTCTTCAGCCACGGGAATTTTCTCTGACCTCCCACTGTCTCACTCCATAGCTTCATCTCCTGGATTGCAAATCCTATGAGATAACTGCATGGGTTTTGTTTGGTTAATCACACATGGTTCTTTTCATTGCCAAAAGGGAGTTTTTTATACGACATCACCCTCCCTAAATTTACAGAGACTAGAATACAGCTCAGCAAGTCAGATTTGATATGCCAGGCAGGACTTTAGCAGCTGTTCCCAGTAGGAGCTCATGAATGTTTTCTTAAGCCCCAGCTAAGAAGTTCAGTCCAACATAAAAATTCAGTGGACTTTTTTTTTTTTTTTTTTGAGAAAGGAAAAGACTTCAGTGAAACAGTGAAACAATTCATTCGCTCCAATAGAAACCTATCTGGTAAACAAGAAATAAATGTTTTGGTTTTCTCCCAAAATGTCAGATATTCATGGTTAAAAAAGAAAAAAGTTTCCATTTTCAATCTGTAACAATAATTCAATACTTAAGTTCAGGTAAATCTTAAACAAACAAAAATGAGATACCTGTTTTGTTTTTGACTGAAACTTTTTGTCCCTGTACTAAACTCTTAAGGGCTTTGGGTGGTCAGTAAGACAGAAATTTTTATTTGTTTGGAAAACTTTCAGTCAACCTAAAAGAAAAACCTTTTTCAGCTTGGCTGGCATATTAAAATAAAAATCTGTTTATCTGTGAGGATGAGTGAAATACTCAGTTTCTAGTAATGTTCACCAATCCCAGGTCCACTATGGCTGGTCATATACAAGTCTGCAAGCTAAAAATAGATTATTTGCTCAGGAATTGGGACTCTATTCTGCTAACTCCCAGCAATATTATGCGGACCTTAAAGGAGCTGGAGTGACTACACTGAGGATCTAAGTGTTACCTGAAGAGAGTCTAAATTAAAAAAAATCTCTTCAAATGGGAAACCAGCCATATAGGTATAGATGAAAGAGATGAAAAGGGAAAATAAATGCACTGGTGCTTTAATGACATAGCTTCAGCCAGCTCTGAATACCCCATCAAGGTGTGATGAAGCCAACATGGGAAACAAGCATCACACAACATTTCTGTCTTTAGTAGGGACATGCCAACCTTGGTGTTTCCCAGGCACAGCCAGATGCATGTGGCGATTATCTCTGCTCTGCTCAGCACAAAAGAGGAGCTGTCACGTTCCTGCCCTCCTAACCCCAACATGGGCACAAGACCTGAGAGAGACTGATGCTTGTAGGCTGGCACAGGCAGGATGACAGCTAAAGTTCTGCCTATCTAACACAGGCTCAAACACCATCTCACCTCTCTGCACAGCCATAAAAAGCTGACAAAGAGCCAGGTTCAGAACCAGAAATTACACTTAAACTTTTAAACAAACATTTGCACAGAAATAATGACCTTTAAAGACCAGTTAAGACTGGCTTGCAAGGAAAATTTGCATGCATGACTGCCATCAATTCGAAAAACAGCATTTAGTTACCCAGTGTAAAACAGATGGTATTCTCAGAACTACTGTATTGTGTTTATTTTTAACTCACAGAGTTCAATAATTGACTGCTTTGAGCAGGTGGTTAGAAGAGTGGGAAGATTCCTCTCACTAGCAGTGGCAATCAGGACTATATATTAAACATTCCAGGCCCTGGAGCAGCACGGCCTGGTGAGCAGAGCAAGTACTGTAGCACCTGCTCTTCAGACAGTTGTGACTCTGACCTAGATCATTTTCACAACAGTTGAACGTTTCTTGGAGGTGGGAATGAACTGTACAAAATGTAGTATTTCCAGACAATTAGTCATTGGCTCCACTGTCTCCTGTCAAAAAAGCTAAGACTTTTCCTGCCAAGGTCCATATGTTAACTCATTCTTCTGTCCTCACTGTCTGGCCTAGCCACATGACGGTAGCTCTGATATTGAGTCTGTTTGCTGTCTGACGTAGGAGCTGTGCCCTAAATTTCCTATATGTACCTTGCACCACAGGGTAACATCATCACCTTCAGAAATATGAGAGCAGTAAAACCCCAAATGGAAAACAAATGTATTTATAAGTGGAACTGACTAATCAATGCAAAAAATCACAGAATCGTGGAATACCACATTGGAAGGGATCTCAAGGATCATCTGGTCCAACCACTCTTGGCAAAAGCACAGTCTAGACAAGATGGCCTAGCACCCTGTTCAACTCAATCTTAAAAGTTTCCAATGTTGGGGAATCCATGACTTCCCTGTGAAGATTATTCCAGTGGTTGATTGTTCTCATTGTGAAACGTTTTCCTCTTGTGTCCAATAGGAATCTCCCCTGGAATAACCTGTCCAGCCCACTGCCCCTCATCTTTGCCATGTGATTCCTTGTAAAAAGGGATTCTCCATCTTCTTTATATCCACCCTTTAAATACTGGAACATGGTGATAAGGTCTCCTCTAAGCCTTTTTTTTCTCAAGGCTGAACAAATCCAGTTCTCTCAGCCATTCCTCATGTGGCAGGTTTCCCAGCCTTTTGATCACCTTTGCGTCTCTGGATGCTCTCCAGCCTGTCTTTTCTGTACAGCAGGGACCAAAACTGTGTTCCAGGGGTGGCCTGACAAATACTGAGTACAGTGGGATAATGACTTCTTTATCTCTGTTGGTGATGCCCTGTTGATGCAACCCAGCATCCTGTTGGCAGCATATTGTTCTCTCATATTAAGCTGGTTGTCCACCAGGACTCCCAGGTCCCTTTCCACAGAACTGTTCCCCAGTCAGGTAGATCCCAGTCTGTGCTGCACTCATGCATTATATTTTCACAGGTACAAGACTTTACATTTGTCCTTGTTGAACTTCATAAGGTTCTTGTTAGCCCACTCTTCCAGTCCATTTAGGTCTTCCTGCAGGGTGGCTGCAGGTCACCCATCAAAAGATAGATTTAAGTATATATCTGAAAAACATCAAGGAAAATAAAATTTATGGAGAATGAAACCACCCTTAATGTATTACCATTTTTAGCACGTGCTAAGCAAGCAAACGCCTCCACAGGCTCACATGCAGGTTTTAGCATGAAGCACTCTGCTTTCCTAGAAGATAAAGTGACAGTTTGAGTTACTCAGGATAGCTGAATTTATCATATATCTCCACAGTTCTATCACATCTTTGCTCATTAACTGTCCTTGAAACAGTAGGAAGGTGATTGTGAAAAAACCCTAGGCCTTACAGCCCATCAGCTCCAAGTACACACTGTCCTCCAAATACTGTGAGACTGGCACTTAGACTGCTAACACTGACAACACTTCTTGGTGCCCGTGCTTCTTGTTGACTATCCTTGGAAGCAGCACCTCTCCAAATCCAACACAAATTTCCCCAATGTAAAAGACAGCTTGATTTAGATGAACCAGCCTACACCTTCCCTTGATACCTGGTCTTCCTGTCCATAACCTGTCCTTTGATCTTCTAAGAAGGCCTTGTTTACCTTGATGTGTCATGATACCCATGTTGGCTTCAAATGTTATACATGTAGCAGTGAGACAAATAGCTGTGGTGAACTCTTGCAGGAAGAGGCTACTAGCCTGTGCTGAGCCATTTTCACCCACATCAGGGAAGAAGTAACAGTGCCAGAGATAGGCAATTTAAAGGGACTTGGCTTTCTCTATTTAAAATTGTTACTTTCTGGTCCCTTCATTGCAGCTGCAGATGAATTCTGAACACTCATCTACAACTCTTGGTCCTTACACATTTCAGTGCCACTTTGACTTCTTGCATGCTAGCACACTCTATTTGGCAAGGCCTAAATAAAATGTACCATGAAGCTTCACAGAGTGAGACAACCCAGCTAATCCATGTGAGTACCTTCCCTGTTCCTTTGCACCAGTTTTACTCCATCAACCCAGTTGTTGTAACTTATTATAGAGCACCTCAAATTGATGAGGAAGTCCCCACCTTATCCTATCACACAGCATTTCTCAGAGCCAATCTTTCCCTGCAAAAGGGACATTCATGGCCTTCCTAACTGTCCCAAAGCTTAGTCCATTAATGAATCACTGAATGACTCCTTTATTCTTGCAACTGTAGGTATACAGACTTCCAGGACAACACAGGTTTTCTCTGACAGTTTCCTTAAATCATAGGATCCTTGCAGTCTCAGGAAATGTATTTGTGTTTCTTCTCCCAAAAAGAAAGTAGGCTCAAATAAGCTGAAAGAGAGCAAGGGAAAGCAGACAGAATCCCAGATACTTTACTTCCATTGTCTTATTCCCCAAAAAGGTAATAGAGGATTTTGACACCATGTATTTTAGATTTTCTTAATTTCTAGAGAGAAAATACCTCCTGATCTCTGTTAGAGGATGTAATACTTTCCTGAACCCTTCTGAAAGATAAACAAATAACAAATACAACACACCTTCATCAAAGCAATGGTTGACTAACAACCATTGGGCTGCATCAGGAGAAGTGTGGCCAGCAGGTCTCGGGAGGTGATTGTACCCCTCTGCTCTGCATTTGTGAGACCCCACCTGGAGTACTGTGCCCAGCTTTGGAGTCCTCAACACAGAAAGGACATGGACCTGTTGGAACGGGTCCAG
>JAOXJM010000019.1:48823031-48844309 GCA_026413425.1 Tringa solitaria | reverse complement strand
GGCCGGGCGGCCCGAACCCTCCCCGGGGCGGGCAGCGCTCTCCCAGCCCCGGCGCGCAGGCGGCCCGGGCAGGGGCAGCCCGGCGGGGGAGGGCACCCGGCGTGCGGGAGCGCCCCTGCCCACTGGGCCGGCATGTCACGGCAGGTGCCGTCTCCAGGGCCAGGGCGAGACCGGTGTCGGTACGTCCGTTTCTCTACCTGGACAAGCGACCGTGCCGGCTAATGTGCTCGGCGTTTAGAAGTTCTGCGGAGAACGGTGCTAAATGGTTGCCCGTTCGTGCCCATTCTGTCTGGATTCTCTTTTCGTTATTCAGCCCATAGCGAGCTATGGGGAGCTGGTGACCTTCCCAAAACTAGCACTCTGTTCCTTATCACTGTGACTTCTTTGCCTGTTATTTGGGAGATAAGAGATGAGGTTTGAATTTATCCACGTTGGAATACTACCTGGAGGGTGGTCTCAGCAAGGTTTTAGGATTATTAATCAGTTTTATTTTGCTGATGTACCACTGGCAATGAGGAATGGCCCCACCATGTCACATGCTGTGCAGGCACAGTGGGAGCAAAAGTATGGACCCTCAAAGGATTCACATCCAAGCAGGATATGAACAAGAGGTGGGAGAAGAGATTAATAAGGGAGACCTTACTAATGCTTACAAGTATCTAAAGGGTGGGTTGAAGGAGGATAGAGCCAGTCTCTTTTCAGTGGTTCCCATTGACAGGATGAGGGGCAACAGGCCCAAACTGGAACATAGGAAGTTCCATTCAAATATGAGAAAAATCTTTATGGTGAGGGTGACAGAGCACTGGAACAGGCTTCCCAGGGAGGTTGTGGAGTCCCCTTCTCTGGAGATTTTCAAGACCCGCCTGGATGCAGTCCTGAGTAATGTGCTCTGGGCAATCCTGCTTTAGCAGGGGAGTTGGAATGGATGATCTCTAAAGGTCCTTTCCAACTCTGACAATTCCATGATTCCATGAAGAGACACAAATGCAGGAAGGGTAACAAGGGGGCTTGAACTCTGTGGTGTAATTTTTTAGGTAGATTTTCTCAGAAGGCATTCATCTAACAAGCAATATTGAGGGAAAGGCAGAGGAGAGGCATACAGCGGGGAGAAGAAGGACAGCAAGTCCATGAAGGTTAGTAAGGTGGCACTGGAAAGAGCCCCAAAGAGCCAGCCAACCCCCCCCCCCCCGAGCTGATCCTGATTCCTTGCCCCTCGGCCAGCACTCCCACTGCAGGAAGTAGGACCGCTGATGCTGTTGCCCCAGGCTGCTCACTTTGCCACCTGTAGAGCAGGTTTTGTGGCTTCCTATCATCTGTTTCAGGCTACCAGCGGATATGGCTCTCTGCATGCAGGAAGGGTGTGGAACAGGCATCGTAGGTGATGTCTATCAAAATACAAAACAAAAAATGTGTGCTTATTATGCAAGGAAGGCCTGTTCCATTTGAATCTGAATGTCTTGCCAGGTCAGCTGGAAATGCCTCTTTCTCTGAAGTGTTTCTTCACATATCCTCCCTTTCCTCTTGCCTCCCAGCCAGCTTTGACTTCAAATTTGGCTCCAGGTCTCCCTGAGATCTGGAGGCGTTGAAAAATATCATCACCTTGGATATTGTTCCATGGAGGCATCCATATAGGACTTAGATATTTTTAAAGAAATGGTTTTCCAACAAGCACTGAAAATATGTTTGTTGTCCTTATTTTTAAGTAAGAAATTAACTGACAACACTTTTTGCCTTCTTCTAACAGTGTTTCTCTGTGTTGCTCTAAGTCTAGATGTGATACGATGCAAGTACATCAGATGCTAGAGTAAACCCACTTAGGGACAGAAGTGAAAATTAACAAAGCTCCCCATTCATATTAAGGAAACCAAGGGTGTTGATGGAAAACACAGAACATTTGCATGTCCCCCAAGGCTTTAAATTAGAATACTAGTACACAAAAACTAAATGGACTTTTTGACTTGGGAGCACTCTTCTACCAGAAGATTTCTCACTTCTTCTCAGATTTTCTAGCAGAAGATTTCTGCTGCATTTCTCCTTTAGCATATCATAGTTAAGTCTGTCTGCAGCAGTAATAAGGTTGGCAGCCTGCATTAGGGGAAATAATTAAGGAGATTCTCATCAACACTGTGCTGCTTAGGGAAAGGGTACTTTAATGGGTTATGTAAAATTGAGACTAGGCAGTAAAGGAACCCTGCAATCTTTTCCATAAACCATGTGGTAGAAGCCAATCATAGTGATTTTCCCACTAAGTACTTAGCTTTGAAAATGCAAAATGTCTTTTGGAAAATCCTGTTCAAATGGGATGCTTTTTCTTACAATTTCATCGTAAAAGATTGAGATGGATCATAGAACTTTGTATAAGAAAATACAGGTGTAAGAGCATGCTACATAGTGTTAGTATTCCATAATCGCCTTTCAGAGATACACAAGGAGGTTTCAGAAAGCATAGAAAAAGTAAGAGAGAGCCTCTTGCAACATGGAGTCTCACTAGCAAAATGGCAGGGACATTCAGGCTGAGTTTCTCATAAATACTGCTTCAGCAGCCAGGCCAGTCAGAAAGTCATCTGTAACTATGATTTTGAGTAACCTCCTACGTCCTGGAACATAGAGGGCCTTGGGAAAATAGACTGCTAGTCTCCCAATGGCATATGGTCTTTGCCAAAGGGACTCAGCATAGCCTATGGACATGTGTGTTGAAGTTAGAACATCTATCCAGAGTTGCCTTTCCAGAAAAATCAGGGAATGTTTTAGAAGTTGCTTTTATTTCTCTGTACTTCTGGACCATCTGGACCATTAAAACATCCAATATTAAATCCAGGCTTTAATAAAAGAACATGGATAGCAAATCCAGCTGAGAAAATTAGACTATCCTGAAAGTTAAGTCAGAATAACAGCTGACTCAGATGCTCTTCACATGACTTTTTTTCCAGATAATTATCAAAAAGAAGGAAGGAAAGAAGCAAATGGTTATATAATATGTGAGGGTGTTTTTCTTTCCTAAATGTCATCCTGAACTCCAAGGTTTGCTCTTCATCATTTACAAGGTCCTGTCTTCCTGTCAAAGTAAAGCACATTTACAGAAGGTTTGTTGGTTGAAGGCTTTCTATGCACTTTTTAGAGATAGTACCTCTTTTAAAATTGTGTGATTGTTTTCAATTTTCCTTGACTTTTGTTTCTTGTTAGGAAAAACAAATATTTCTGGAGATTGCTGGTAATGAAAATAAGAGCTATAGATACTCCAAACAAAAAAATGAGGACATTTTATTCTTGACCTAGAATTAAAAACAAAGACACACTTTTGTGTAATGCCTGATAGAGAAAACACTGTGCTTTTGACTGGCATTTGAGCCTTCCAGTACATCTCAGCAAGCTGCTTCTTCAAAGGAAAAATCTGAAATGGTTTCAGGAAATTCTAATAACCATGTAATAGTTTAGGATTTAAGATTGGTCTAAAAGTCACATGATTAAAAAGACATTCAAATAACTCACCTAATGATACCTAATGATAAGTGTGTTACAAACTTCCAAAACAAGAAGATATTTTAATAGCTCAGCTAATGATACTTAATGATAAGTGTGTTACCAACTTCCAAAACAGGAGGATTTACCATTTGCTTAGTGAACAGCTACAGTTACACTTCTTTGCCCATTTTATTTTATCTGTTTCTCAAAATTTCATCTGTCTTTGAAACTGTAAACTGATTATATATTTGTACTGTAGCCAGTACAACCACATTTTCTTCTTTCATAATGTTTGTCATAGTGCAGTTAATAGCCAAAGTAAAAGTCCACAAACTACCCACAAAACCAATTATTTTAATATGGAAAAAAAGTGGAAATACGTGCTTACTGTTATTATTCTTTAGTCCTGAGATTAGATCTCTGCTTAGCAGATTTTTTTTTTCACAATTATGTAGTAGCATTATTACCCCTTAAAATTAGAAATTAGGAATTTACAGTGAGGACATAATATTTCAAGTATTTATCAGTCCCATTGAAAACACAGCTGCATGCAAGTGGGATGCCATAGGGCCTCAGAAGGGAAAAGAAAGATGTAAAAAAAAAAGTAGTAGTTGGACAAGAAGAGCGAATAGGAACATCCAGAACTGTTTGCAACACAGGAGGTATTTATTAATCGTGACAAGAGGTGAGAGTTTGATGGAGTATTCTTCCTTACTGTCAGCCATTTAACTTTCTTTTCAACACTGCACGTCAGTTTTAAGTGGAAAAATTAGGCAGTCTTATCACTAGATGATTGCTTCTGGCTCCTCTCTTCCTTTTCCTTTTGCCCTGTTGGACTTAGTGCTCCAAGACATCACAGCTCTTACACCTTTGTTAGAGCTCGCAAGCCCCCACAGACTCACATGCACAGCTGCTCCTTTCTGGACAGACAACACAACCCACCCTTAGTCTCATTGTACCCACTGAAACATGGTAATTTTGATATCTTCCATCTTTAAAATTGTGATAACACAGTAGGAATAAAGCAGAAATGACGTAGGTTTATCTTCCACTGAAAGCTGGATAGAGAATTCAGCTCAGTCTTGCAAACTTGCCTCTTTAGAGAAATATAAACAGCTTATTATTGTGATGAAAGCCCAAGTGACAAGAACTGAGAACGCTTAAAAGAACTTGCTTTCTTGTCTTTCACATATGATAGCCATTTGCATCCAGGTAACTTGGCTGTTTTTCTCCATGGTTTCCTCGACCAAGTATGCATAACAGATAACTATCCCACCTGTAGCTGAGGTGGAAACAGATCTGGTATTTGGCAAACTTACACGCTTTTCTTACCTACAATCCTACAGCTTCCAATCAAGTTGATTCCTCTCTGGCTTTTGTCCAAATACTCTGAATATGTACGGCAGCTCTATTCATTCCTGTTTGAACATATTCCAAGATACTTTAAGTGAACCATGTTGTCTACAGATCAAGGGGTTTAGATGTGCAGCACAGGCATCAGCACAGTAAGAGGAAGAACTGCACCATAAGAATCACCCCATTATAGGCTGACATCATTGTTCAAGAGCAACTAGTTTGAAAACAGCTTGGGAGTGGTGACCTGTGTCATGTTCCCCAATGGAAATTTGATGCCTGTCAACAATATTTATTCATGCATGAGACTGAACATGAGTGGAGCTTCAGAAGAAACAAACCATAACCTTAAGAGCTTTTAATACAAGTAAAGAAAAAAGACCCTTTTGAAGTATTAAACAGATCACACAAGCAGAGTGAATCACAACATGACAGGAAAAAGTGGGTCAGATCCACTATTTTATTTTTAGAGAGACGGAGTGTGAAATAAAAGTTTTGGGTTTTTTCAGCTGAAGTTAAGATAAAGGCTCAAGTTGTTAGAGATTGAATAAACTGGGGAAAAAAAATAATCCTATTGAGGTTGCCAGGATTCTTTCCAGTGGTTTTCATAGGTTTCAGATGGATACTATTTCACCCCCTCACCTCTGACCAAGGAATCCCCTAGAACAGAGGTTGCTTTTTATACCATGCCTCTATTGCATCTCACAACTCTAAGCAGTTACTGGAAACCTGACTCAAATTTTATACGATATAGGCAAATGCAATTATGTCATAAAGCACCAGACATCAGCATCTTTCCAATAAGAGACTATTAGAGGACATTGGCAGCTGTAAAGAAAATCCTGTGATATTTTTAAGCTAATTCCTAGCTATTTCAATGAGACTAGCAACTCTGCTTGTTGCCTGAGGGTTTGATGCACCTGATTTTAACATAGAATTGTAGAATCATTTAGATTGGAAAAGACCCTTAAGATAATTGAGTCCACCACTAAACCATGTTCCTAAGTCTACACATGTTTTAAATACCTCCATGGTTGGTGACTCGACCACTTTCTGGGGCAGCCTGTTTTAATGCTTCATAACCCTTTTGGTGAATAAATTTTTCCTAATATCCATCCTAAACCTCCCCTGGTGCAACTTGAAGCTGTTTTCTCACCTTGGGGAAAGAGATCTTGACCTTGCTACAGGTAGTTATAGCGAGTGATAAAGTCTCCCTTCAGCCTCATTTTCTCCAGGCTAAATAACCCCAGTTCCCTCGGCCACCCTTCATAAGACAGCTCCCTTAGACACATATTCTCCCCAAGACAAACAAGAAATTTTAAGATAGTTTTGGATTTCCTCTCCCTTGGCCAGAAATTGCCTAACAATCTCATCTACATGCAGGTCCTATTTTTGTTAGTGTGAAACACTGAGCAAAGATGTGAGAGATCCGTGTTGTGGTGAGGAGACAATAAAATCCCAAATTTCCTTTTGGAAATGCATGTATGACGTTGGTTTACCCTCCATCTCTTCTGAATCATGAGATACAAGCTGCTAGCCCATGATGTGATACTGGCCTAGCTAACACCCTGCTGTGGTTGCTTACAGTTACTATTAGCTGCACAGCTCGCCTGGTAGTTTTAACTGGGAAAAACAAAAAGGAAGATGTAGGAAGATAATAACTTGTTATGCTTTCCCCACTATGTGTATCTGCTGGTATTCTCCATATATCATGTAGTATGTTACTTGGTCTTTTCCTACAAGAGATCTTCATAATAGAGTGCATTCAAAGCAGCTGAGCGCTGCTGTGCTAGAATCTTTGACAGTTATTAGTTTGGCTATGTCAGAACCTGCCCTTCAGAAAGCTCTATGACCCTCACCTTTAAAATTGAAATTGCTTTCAAGTGTTTTAGGCTGGGCAGTATGGAATTGACGTGGACATCTGCTCCAGTTGCTTTTGAAAGTCTTAGCCTAAGTTTTAGAATCATAGAATCATAGAGTGGTTAGAGTTGGAAGGGACCTTAAAGATCATAGAGTTCCAACCCCCCTGCCATGGGCAGGGACACCAACCACTAGAGCAGGTTGCTCAAAGCCCTATCCAGCCTGGTCTAGAACACTTCCAGGGATGGGGCATCCACAGCTTCTCTGGCCAGCTTGTCCCAGTGTCTCACCATCCTCACAGTAAAAACTTTCTTCCTAATATCTAATGTAAATCTCCCCTCTTTCCATTTAAAACCATTACCCCTCATCCTATTGCTTCAGTCCCTGATAAAAAGTCTCTCCCCATCTCTCCTGTAGGCCCCCTTTAGGAACTGCAAGGCTGCTACAAGGTCTCCCTGGAGTCTTCTCCTCTTCAGGCTGAACAATCCCAACTGTCTCAGCCTGTCCTCATAGGAGAGGTGCTCCAGCCCTATGATCATTTTCATGGTCCTCCACTGGACCCATTCCAAGAGGGCCATGTCCTTCCTATGTTGAGGTCTCCAAAGCTGGACACAGTACTCCAGGTGGGGTCTCACAAGAGCAGAGTAGAGGGGCAGAATCACCCCCCTCAACCTGCTGGCCATGCTTCTTTTGATGCAGGAGTTTGCACTTGGCCTGGTTGAACTTCATGAGATTTGCATAGGCCCACCTCTCAAGCCTGTCCAGGTCCCTCTGGATGGCATCCCTTCCTTCCAGCATGTTGACAGTGCCACACAGCTTGGTGTCATTGGAAAAATTGCTGAGGGTGCACTCAGTCCCACTGCCCATGTCGCCAACAAAGATGTTAAACAGCACTGGTCCCAGTACTGACGCCGGAGGAACACCACTCGTCACTGGCTTCCACTTGGACATTGAGCCATTGACTGCAACCCTTTGAGTGCAGCCATCCAGCTAGTTCCTTATCCACTGAGTGGTTCATCCATCAAATCCATGACTTTCCAATTTTGAGACCAGGATGTCATGTGGGACAATGTCCCACATCGGACAGTGTGGGACAGTTTTTACCTTCTTACACTCACAAGCTGATTTTGCCATAAATAAAATGGATGCAAATGAAGATCTAAGGAAGGAAGTAATTAAAGCTCCATCTCATACAGATGTTGATTTAAAAAGAATATTCCTTTGCTTTGAAGAGCAAAGAAGTAACACAGTGCTTAGCCACAAGTGCTACTGATTCTGTCTGCCCACACTATCCACCTCCTGGACATAGTCATGCACTGACAAATCCCTTGTCAGACCACAGTTTAGCTCCATTCCCCTCTTTCAGGATGGAATTTCCAAAGTCTGATCATTGAGCCAGCTCCAA
Source organism: Tringa solitaria (assembly GCA_026413425.1). Taxonomy (NCBI): domain Eukaryota; kingdom Metazoa; phylum Chordata; class Aves; order Charadriiformes; family Scolopacidae; genus Tringa; species Tringa solitaria. The sequence goes on along the minus strand of JAOXJM010000019.1, from coordinate 48,836,229 downwards.
ACCAAACCAGATGATCTTGGTGCTTCTGTTAAGCAGCAAGACCTCTCTGGAAAGAAGCTCCTCATCTCCAGCATTTCCGAGCACCTGGTGTATTAATGTCTGTTTAGACCTGCAGGGCTGTTACTATATCTGATGATTTTTCATGAGGAGGGGGCCAATGAACGAATGCGAACACTGAATCCTTACTCCACTCCCAGTGCTCCTTCAGGGCTTGGCAAGGACAGGAGGCCATCTTCACAGGGTCATTAGAGATTTTGAGCAGCAAAGGTTAAGGCTAACTGGAGCAGGCAGATTATGGGGTGAGGCTTCTCCTCCCTTGTCATCTTTTTGAATAGCATTTGTCTCTCTGCTGGAAAGACTTGGGGCAGGGCTCACTCGGTAACACAAGATAAATTGCATCCTGTTTATGTAATACGTGAGGTTTGTGAGGGAGAAATAAATAAAAGGAGCATAAACTTGCCCCTTTCTTCTGCAGCTTGTGCTGCAAGATGCTGAAATACCATTAAAACATTTCTGGAAAAGAAACATCAAGAGATGCACCGATGCTGTTGTAAGAATAATTAACTATGTAGTTGCTTCTAGCAGTGTAAGTACTAGTATGATTCAGAATTTGAAAATATATATGCACTTTCATACACTCATGCTCAAATATGAGTCAAGCTCATCTTCAGCGTTTTGGTTCTGTTACATCAGCTGTAGATATACTGGTGAGCTTATCATAACCCAAAAGCATTTACAGGAGCCAACTCAAACTTACTTACAATGACATTTCCAGAATGCACACGGATTTTTAAGCAATGTGCAATATGCATGAGGAAAATCTACTGATGCAGAGAACAATGAAAACAATGAAAACAACTGAAGTGGGACATGAATTAACACAAGGTGCCTTCCAGTTGCTATTACTACCTCTGGTCAGTATTTCAAGTTAAGATCCCTGGTAATTTGAAAAGTGGGTGTGCTGCAATATTCTCAAAACACTGAGGCTTTGAGGAGGTATGACTCATTGGACCACAGCTGCCTGAGGACTTTCTGAACATCACCATAAGATATTGTTTCTGTCTGTCTTGGGAAACAGTCAGTTCAAAATTCCCAAGGGCAAGTCTTAAAGGTTTTTTACTTTTAAAATTACATTGCCATAATTTCTATTTAAGATTTTTTTTAGTTGAAGACTTCAGTATTGGTTCCTCAAAGCTGTTCTAAAAAAATATTTGTAACAGGTAGAAAAGTCAACTTTTTCTCTCGTAAAGGGCAGGGATGCAACCATTCCCATTCCTTGCATCTATTTTTTTATCTATGTCAGCCACAGGAGTCACTATTAAGACTAATTTTTCTGAGAAGTAGAGGGCAAAAGCAGAAGGGATTTGAGACACCTCAGGTATTATATGGATAAGCAAAGATACAGTTTGTACTGAAAATCTATGTCAGACTGGAGGTATGAAACAGCTGAATGTGGCACAGGCATGATCAGGATGGCACTACCACATTAGACTGTCAGGTTTCAGCCACACAAATATGAGATCTATAAGAGAGAGAAAAATGGGTGAAGAATTCTCATTTGACTAGACACCAGCAGTCTGACACCAGCTACCAAAATGTTTTATTTAGGTACTTCCATACCAAAACACAGTTGCCTAGGGTACACATGGTCCCCAGGTTACTGAACACAGTACACAGTACTATCACTAAAAAGAGACCACTTTGACCTTATACATTGAGTGTGAGGAAACAACACACATCTCTTTTACAATCAACTGAAACACGCAATCAGCATTACTTGACAGCTGGTTTAACAACTTTCTTGAGTGCGTCACATGCCAATGAAGTCAAGAGGGTTTAAGGCAATGCAGGCATTCTTGGCTAAATTAACACCAGTCATAGAATTCTGTAGCACACCTAGAGACTCTTCATGACCCACAAGCAGGAACTCTAACCACAGGGACTATACATCCTGCAAGGTCAGGCAACCTCCTTGTTCTTCCATGCATTGCTGTGGGCTGTGTCTGTCCTCGCTTGCCATTTCCCACAGGCGACCTCGCAGCTCGCCCTCACTCTGAAAGCTGCAAGGTCGTCCAGCAGTTTTAGCTGGATTGCTCTGATGCAAAGCCCCATCGGGTTGTCCCACGCGTAAACCGGCAGCAAAAGGCTGTCCTGACGCCAGGGTACTCGTCAAGAAGGCAAACCAGCGCAGGACGCTATCGGTACCAACACGGACCACCCCACGCTCAGCCCCTCGGCTGGAAGATGGCCAGCTCGACGCTCCGCCCGCGGCAGGAGGTGCGCGGGCAGGAGCGAAGGAAGGCCCGGGCCCCGGCCTGCAGGGCGCGGGGTCGGCTCAGCGTTCTGCAGGCCCAGGGCAACCTGCTCCTCAGCAGGCCGCGGACCCCCGCCGCGGGGTGAGGCGTGGCGGGACCGCCCCGCTGGGGGCGGAGCGCTCCTCTTGGCTCGGCCTTTGATGCGCTGGGCTAGAGTGCCGCTGCTGTGGCCTCGGCGTGTGGTGAGGTGACTGCGGAGCGGGGTTGCGCGCCGGCTTGGTCGGCCTGGCCTGGCCTGGCCTGGCCTGGCCTGGCCTGGCGGGCGTGTGGGGCGGCCGGAGGCACCGGGCCGCTCAGTCCGTGCTGCCGGGAGGGGAGAGTGCGGTGGGAGCGCAGCGGGGGTGGGGGGTTGCGGTGGGAGCTGTACAGAGCCGCCGGTGGCCACGCCGGGACGCAGTGGGGCCGGAAGGGCTGCGCGGGGTCGGTGTGGGGCGGTGTAGGGCTTGGGGGGTAGGGGCGCATGCGCCTGGGGCGCCGCTGCGGGACCTGGGTGCCGGGCGAGGTTGCGGCCTGGGCGGCTGGGCGCGCAGGCCTGGCGGGGGGGTTGCCGCGGGGAGGGCTGTGAACACGGCTGCCTTTGGGGACTGGCGCTTCTTGCGCAGGGGAGGGTGGCGGGAGCCTTCCCCCGGGGAGCGGAGATGACGGGCCGTGGGGGTGTGCAAAGCGGGGAGAAGGGAAGGGTTGTCCACGGGCGGGCAGGCCGGCCGGCGTGGAGTTTTGCGTAAGGGAGGTGTGTTAGGGGAGTGCCCTCGCACAGGCGGGTGTAACAGGCCGGCAGAGGAAGTGACCCTTGCCCACGCGTGTGTTGCGTGGCGGAAGGTTTCTCTGTGCAGGGGCGTGTGTACTAGTGTGTGTGTGTGTGTCGGGGGCGTACGGAGGGAACGGCACCGTGTAAGTGTGCAAGAGAGAGGGTACGGGGGAGCACATCCTGCACTTGGGTAGCAAATGTATCTATAGACTTGAGAGGTGCAGACGGGGCGATCCCACGAACGCACAAGCAAGAGGGACAGTTGATCCTATTTTTTGGAGGCGGGGGGGAGGAGGGAGGAATGGTGGGCAAGGTGTTTCACCGCATCATAGGGTAGTGTGTGTGCAGGGTGATGCTGAGAGTGCTTTCTCCCCTCGCACAGCGTGGAAGGAGGTTGTTGAAAGGCTTGCTTGTGCAGATGGTCACTTGCATGGGGCTGCAGAACCGCACAGGTGTGTGCGTGCAGGCGGTAGGGAAGCAAAGGTGCCATGGATACAGAGGGTGGCAGGAGTGCTGGTGGATGGTGTGGGAAGAGTTTTGGGCAGAATAACCAATATGGGCAGAATAACCAATATGCGTCCCATGCAGCAGAGCAGGTAGGACGGCTGCATGATTTTACAAGCACACTGGTGTAGAATATACAGGTGATATAATTTTTTTTGTGTGTGTGTGAAATATCAATAAAGCAGTCTCTTTTGCACTTGAGACTGCTAACAGAAACACTGGCTACTTGATTGCTGTAAAATCTGGCCCAGAATTCCAACTTGTATCAATGGATGAATTAGTATGTGTCTACAATTTGGGGCTGCCCTTGTGTATGCTGTTCATGTTACTTGCTATAAAGATTACTATTAATACTGCTGCTTTTTTTTTTTTTTCCCCTTCTTGTTTCAGGAAGTGTATTTCAAGAATCTTTCAAAACAGAAACAAAAGGAAGTCATGGAGAAGAATGGAAACAACCACAAACTTCGTGTTTGTGTTGCTACTTGCAACCGTGCTGATTATTCAAAATTAGCTCCCATTATGTTTGGTATTAAGGCAGAACCACAGTTCTTTGAGCTTGATGTCGTAGTGCTTGGTTCCCACCTGATTGATGATTACGGGTAAGGCAAATTTTTGTATCTCTGCCAATCTGTTTCTGAGGTGTTAGCGATAACATCATGAATGTTAGGTAACAAAATCCTTGCCATCATTAACGTACACAGCAAAACTTTAAGTGTATTTTTCAGATTTTATTTAATTTTGCAGCTCCTTCTGAGACTGCATGTTTCTGGGTTTTTTCCAACGAATCTGGGAATTTTAGAAAACTTTGTGTAAATGCTGTAACTGAGATCTTCAACATGATCACAGACTTTATGAAGTGTGAAGCTCAGTTCATTCAGATTTCTGTAAGAATCTGGTGATTATCAAATGAAAATGTGCTAAAGTTTTTAATTTTCACAGAGAAAAGGTAATCTTCAGTCATTTTAAGTTGCAATTCTCCCGCTTTGTGTAGTTATTGGAGAAAGTACTTAATATTCTCTTGGGAAATGGAATATATGTTAGTTCTTACTTCAGGGATTGTGGGAGAAGGAAAAAGTGGTTGTCTCCTTCTGACAAAATTAATAACTGATAGAGATATTAGGTATGGTTTGGCAGGAGAGATTAGGGTCCCGTCCATAACACCCTATAAGTAAGCAGTCAGATCACCTGCCTGGGAGGATGGAATGTCTTCATGCAAATCGCTTCGTCTGGAAGGCCTTCCCACATCCCAGGTGAATATTCATCTATTTTGTGGGGAAAAGGCAAAAGGAATGGCAGGCATATTCTTGCTGGGGTTGTGGTCATTGTTTGCTTGTACAAGATTGGGCCCAATAAAGTGAAATCGATTGGAAAATGCTGTCTTGCCAAGTCAGAATTTAGGATTTGGCTTGCGGCATATCAGCATGGTTGAAGTTTTAGAAATACTATGCATATCTTCAAGTAAATACACTTTTTGGACTTTCCAATGAGAAATTTTGGCACTTTATAAGTTAGGGTGTGAGAAAGTTATACTATCACAACTACTAAGACAGGAAGTTCCACTGCTGCCTATTCTCAGTACAGAATCACATGGGGTTGGAAAGGACCTCTGGAGATCATCTACTCCAATGCCCCTGCCAGAGTTCTGTATATTTATACATAGTGCTCTGTTCCTTGCTTTGGACATTGTTTCCATCTAATAACATGGCAAGGTGAATTCAACGTCACAAAACTAACCTGATTTAAAAAAAATGAACTTCTAACCAGCTTAGCATATTGAATTACATCCTGCCTGACTGGAGAAATAAGTTAATCCCAAATTAATTTGAGGAAGAGGAGAAACATGGCCCTGATTTTTCTACAGTTCTGAACCCTTTACTGTCTGCAGAGTTTGTGCAAAGTAATATGAAATACTGCTTTTCCAATTGAAAGGTGTTTTAACACCTGTCTCTCTGATGTAAATTACTTCTAACACACAAAGCAATACAGATTTTGATCTGACAATTGTTGTTGCTATTAGTTGCTTTGTGGTAAACATTTTTAAACCCTGGCACTGCTTTGGTTTTCTTTTTCAGTACCTAGCCCTGCAGTCCTTAATCTGTGGGACTCTAGAGGATTAGTGGGTCCTCAAAATGTATGTGTTCTAATTATTTGAGTAGGGTAATCAGAATTCAAATGATAGTGATCAGTTTCTTACTGAAACGTTTGGATGATAGTAAATGAAACGAAACACCAAAATGCAGTCTTGCTTGTTCCCTAGATTTTGAGCTTTCAGAAGGGAAAGAATATAGAAGAAAATAGAAGATTTTTTTTGAGATAAATGTGCATAGTAGGGGAAGAACAAGGGTAATTGAAATGGAGTTGGCAATGTAATGCGGTTTATGCTATAAAAATCTAAGCCACTTTACTTGGTCACATAAAAAGGATTTGCCTTTTTTAAAAAATCAAATTACTTGCCAAGTTACTTGTAGGAAAATATCCTGTGTGTTACAGCAGTGAGCAGAATTGAATAGATAGGTAGGGTTTTCTTTAGTTACACAGAATGGAGATGGCTTCTTTACTTGAGGTGGAGCACTTTATAGTTGTGGCTATCTTTGCTAAGCTTGCAGGTTGTGAGATTTCCTTTTGCAGAATGTGAGTAGCAGGGTGGATTTAATAAAAATTAAATCTGATTTAAATCAGTTGAAAAGTGAATGTGTCAGATGGGTTGAAGGCAAAATTGGAAAACTTCTTGAGTTTTTTCTTTCTTTTTCCAGCCAGAGCATGCAGGCTGCTTAGGTCAGGTTTAGTGAATGTGGAAGACGAGTAATGTTATACAGAGGTGTGAACTTTCATATTTCAAATACATAACTGTGAACAGCAACAATTGTCAATATTCAAGGAATGTTTTAACTTTCTCATTATGGAATGAAGCTGGTAGTATACACAGACAATCTTTTTTCATTAGTGTCGTCTGAACTTAAGGTCTCTTTGTGCACTTAATTCTATAAGTGTCGATACATCTCAAATACAGAATCTGAAAAGTAGATGCTAGCTGCAGGATGTTTTCCTTGAACATACAGACCTCAGCTGTGCATCATACCTGTTGTATTTATACATTTGTCCAGCAAAGTCGATAGATTGGTAAGGAGTCAACATACCTTTCCTGAAAGGAAGTCATGCCATATCTGTTCTCTGAAAGGGTCCACAAACACATGAACAAAGCATTTGATTTCTGAAGATTTCCAGAACATATTCAGCAAAGCTTCTCATTAAAGGTGTCTAGAAAAACTTGATGCTTGGAGTATGAGGGAATATCCTCATATGGATGAAAACATTCTGCAAAATTGTAAAAACAAGTTTCGTCAATGAAGGACCTGTGATAAGCAGGCCTTTTTTTCAAACACAGTACAACTATTTTAATATGTAGTTATTTTGTCAAGCTATGCTGCTGTAAAACCACATTGTATTTACTCTAACTCTTTTCTTACCTTCAGTAATACCTATCGTATGATTGAACAAGATGACTTCGATATTCATACAAGATTGCACACCATTGTGAGAGGGGAGGATGAGGCAGCTATGGTGGAGTCAGTGGGCCTTGCATTAGTCAAGTTACCAGATGTCCTGAACCGCCTGAAACCTGACATAATGATAGTTCATGGGGACAGATTTGATGCTTTGGCTCTGGCCACATCTGCAGCCCTGATGAATATTCGCATTCTTCACATTGAAGGGGGGGAAGTCAGTGGGACCATTGATGACTCTATCAGACATGCTATAACCAAACTGGCCCATTACCACGTGTGCTGCACAAGGAGTGCAGAGCAGCATTTGATAGCCATGTGTGAAGACCATGACCGCATCCTTTTAGCGGGATGTCCCTCATATGACAAGCTTCTCTCTGCAAAGAATAAGGACTACATGAGTATTATACGCGTGTGGCTAGGTGAGCAGTACACTTCTTATGTTTTTCATATGACTTTCAGTGCTATACAAACTCAGTAACTGGGTTATCAGTCTGTGGTATCTGTTGACTAGTGGCTCTGAGAAAAGTACAGGAGAGAAAGAGATGGACTTCTTGCTAATAAGCTTGTTTGCTTAATTGGAGATGATTACCAAGCATCAACCCACTTCTCCAAAAAAGCAGTATATTTGGTAATACTATCTAGTGTTTCTTTCTTTCTGCATTTTCTTTTTCTTTTTTTCTGTGTTCTACCACCTATAGCTGGAAAGCTGCAAATCTGTCCTAGTAAACGTACCTGGTCCTTTTGCCAAATCAAAAAAGTAACTCCTTAAATGGGTAACTTTTCTGAGCTGAACAATTTAAAAACAAAACAGTCTTACGTGAACAGTTATTTTGGTGTGAAGGATGTAAATAGAAATAGGAAATAGAATCAAAGAAAATTTAAGTAGAATCAAAGCTGTTCAAGGCTAATATAAAAAAAAATCAGTGGGAATTTATATTAGGAACATTCTTTTGAGGACTGCACTGCAACAATGGGGTTCTGTGTTTGCTTTTTGTCTTTGACAAAGTAATCTTCTATATTGACCTGTGTAGTTGGAACCTGGAATTTTCTTAGATGAATAGCTGAATATTTTGCAGATAAACTTCATTATCAAATATTCTGAAATAAGCATTACAGACTTTTTTAAAGCAATGGGAATGAAGTCTTTGATTGAGGGTGGACAACTGACAGAAAACCTGAGCAGCTTCAGGAGTTTCACGTTACTCCAGATTTGCACTGTTTTGAGAACAGGCTCTTGACTCTGGTACAATCTTGCAAAGCTTTAAATGTAGGCCTGCAAGTTAATAGTTTGTTGGGGTTTAGGTAGTGGTCTCTAAAGTTATGAGACTTGCTTACAGAGGCAAGTAACAAGATAGATCCTTCCGTCACTGCCTTCAGTTTTATTGTAGCATTAAAATTTATATGTTGGATATCCCATTCAGTGCCTTGACTCTTCAGGCTTTCATGTCAGTTGTTTCAAAAGTATGTCCTCCCTGCCTCTTACTGTTCAATGCCAATGAAAAAACTTTTCTTGGGCTCCATTTGGACAGGTGAAGATGTCAAAACCAGAGATTATATAGTTGCTCTGCAACATCCTGTAACCACAGATATTAAACATTCCATAAAGATGTTTGAGCTGACACTAGATGCACTCATCTCCTTCAACAAGAGAACACTTGTTCTGTTCCCCAATGTGGATGCAGGTGAGTGAAACACCTTAGTCACAGAGGGACATATAACAGATTGTCTTTAAAGCATACATTGGTTTTTATGGAGTGCTTTTATCTCAGAACCTCCAGCCAGATGGAAAGAGCTGGATGGTCTCAGCATCAGGTGGGCATCTGCTGCAGCTCCGTGTTCGCATTGCTGGAGGACATTTCAGCTTTTCAGTGTGGGGAAGAAGATGAAGGGAAACAATGTGACACCTAGAAGCAATGTTAGTGCCTCTTAACTAAAAACTACAAAAGACTTTTGCGGTGGATTTTGGGGTCAAATTTGGGCTTATGTGCCCAGCTCTCCAACTTACACTGTGAGGATAAACACAGAACAAAACCAACTCTGAGCTGGCAACTCAATGAACAGCTATTTGCTCCTTTGGATGTTTTGACTTTCAAGTTCTGTTGTTAAACTGAATCATTTATTCTACTTCTTGTTTTTCTGCAGGAAGCAAAGAGATGGTTCGGGTGATGAGGAAGAAGGGCATTGAACATCATCCCAATTTTCGAGCAGTAAAGCATGTCCCATTTGACCAGTTCATTCAGCTAGTTGCTCATGCTGGTTGTATGATTGGTAACAGCAGTTGTGGTGTCAGAGAGGTGGGAGCATTTGGTACACCTGTCATCAATCTGGGGACACGTCAGACAGGAAGAGAAACAGGTCCAAGTTTGCTTAACTACTTTCATTTCCCCATGATTCTGAGGTTTTTTTTTCTTCCACGAGATAAAGTCAAATGAATGTTTGACAGAGGCTGTCTTGAAGTATCATTGTAACATAATTTTTGACCCATTTTAAAGCTCTGCTGGCTATTCCTGTATCATGTAAGATAATGAGGCTATTATCTATAGACAAGTTAAAATATATTTGCAGTGGATTCCATTTCACAGAATAGCCAACTAATTGTTTTCCTTTATAGCTAGTTTGATGTTTTACATGTATGACAATTTCACTTTAAAAAATATAAACCCTTCGCCTGTTTAGGAAGTAACTCTATTGTAGTATTTCACAGATACGCAGATGTGACACAAACAGCTATTTACCTCCTGTTTTCATTTGTGCATTTTTAATTTAATAATAGAATTCTGCTGAAGGCTAGCATTCTACTCTGTAGTGTTTTGTAATGCGCAACAGCATATTATAGGAGTCACCACTGCTTTACTGGGAGCAAGGGGAGGCACATAATTGATGAAGAGTGATGTTGATCTGGCTGGAGTCTTTCCTGCTCAGAGGAAACAAAAATAATTATTTCTCCACTTCTGGAGAAGTTCTTATCCTCTAATGTAATTCGAGGAGCTGACCTGTTCTATTATGTTAACATTTGTAATCTAGGTGAAAATGTCCTTCATGTTCGTGATGCAGATACACAGGATAAGATTCTGCATGCTTTACAGTTGCAGTTTGGTAAACAGTATCCATGGTAAGTATATTCTTGCTTCATTGGAGGGGATGTTACAGCAGTAGATTAGTCCTGAGGTAGTTCATGATATTGGATTGGAGTGCTTTTAATGCATTAATCTGAGGTATGTGAAATGAAAAATAATTTATACCTTTATTCAGAATCATAATGCAGTATCTGGTATGCAGATTAGCATTTGTAGACCAAAATGTTACTTGTAGTGTTTTGATACAACTAGTAATTTAACATCCGATGGAAAATCAAGAAAATTTATACATTAGCTTAGTCCACCATGACTTAAGAGAGCTTGTTCCATAGGAGCAGCATGAGGGAGAACATTCTCTCTGCCTACTTATGACTTATGCCTGCATGACACACTACTTTATAGCTGGATTGACCTCAAGCATGTTATGGAGAGAGTCCTGAGTGCAAGCTTCCAGGGGAGCTGCAGGATTATAGCAAATAGATTTTAGTTATTCTTCAGCTATACAGTACTGACCCCCAGTTCTTTAATGTATAAGCTCTTACAAAATTCAAGAGATAACAGTTGTCCAATTAAGGACAAGAATCCAAAGTATATTTCTTAAGAACCTCAACAGAGTAAAAAAAAAAATGAATTCTGTAATGCCAAATGTCTGACACTGTGTATGATGATATTTTAAAATCAGACTTGCACATTGAAAACTGATGTGAAATTACAGTTTATTACATAGTTGTCATCTATGTGGTAAGTATATTTTGTCTGGACTTGTAGCACATGCATAAACTTTCTGTAGTATAGAGCTTTATCATGTTGGTCCTTTCATTAAACTCTTATTATTTTTTTTCATCATTAGCTTTCCAGTTTTCTACATTCCATGCTTCCAAAATGAAGCTAATGCCAAAATTGCACCATCTATTGTGTGATCTTCAAACTACTGATACTTATCTACCATATCCCATAACAGACTTGAGTAGTGTGAGCTACAGTATTGTTAGTGTAGCCATATCATAATTTTATAAAGACCTAGTGTTACAGCCTTCTGTCATATGAAGAACTTTATAGATTGCAGTGTTATTTCCAATTAATTTTTTTTTATATATTGTAGCTCAAAAATATATGGAGATGGCAATGCTGTTCCAAGGATTTTGAAGTTCCTTAAATCTATCGACCTCAAAGAGCCATTGCAAAAGAAATTCTGTTTTCCTCCTGTCAAAGATAATATCTCTCAAGATATTGACCATATTCTAGAGACACAGAGTGCTCTGGCAGTGGATCTAGGTGGAACAAATCTCCGAGTAGCAATTGTCAGTATGAAGGTAAATATTCTGTTGTGCTTTAAGATATACTGCAAACTCTATTGGGCTTTGTGGTTCTATTCCTACAGTGGAGATCAGGGTTTATGATGCAGGGTTTATGAGCTCCAAAGCAAAGCAGTCCTACTGGCTTTTGCTGTTGAGGGGTAAAGCAGATTTTCCCTCATTTGTTGCTTTTCACATACAGTCTTGATCCAACTTGCCTGCTGGTTTGATCTTCTAAGACAGCTGTTAAACTAGCAAACCTCATTTGCTGATACATGGTCCTTGCTGCTCCCTCTCTGTGGGAAGTCGTAGAAACCTCGAAGAATAGGACAACTTTCAGATGTGTTGGTTCCCTGTAAAAGGTGACTCGGTTCACTCTGCAACTTTTTACATGTCAAGCAAAAGAAGATAAAAGCTCCAGGAGTGGTCTTTTTACTTCCCCCTGCCTTATGCAGCTATGTAAAAGACACAGAACCATTTTGAGCAACAACCAGCATCCAGCAAAGCAGTTTACAGAGGGAGAGTGGTGTGTTCATGGTGGGTGGGTTCAGGATACAGAATTTTGCATGTCTTCTACCAAGAGAAGAACAGCCAGTAATCAGAAATTCTCAGTATCTTCCTGCATAGAAGCATAACCAGTAACACAGTACTGAGCCTCAGCTGGAAGAATGTTCACTGTAATGCCTCACACCAGAGTGACGTAGACCAACTGGAGGAGAAAAAGCAACAATAACCATTACAGACATGGAAAATGGGAAGAAGTTGAAGAAACTACAGTTGTTTAGTCTAGAAAAGAGGAAACTGACTGGAAAGAAGAAAAAAAGCCTTAAGGCATTTAGAAGCCTCTTCTATGAAGAAAAAAATCAGATTCACTTGTGCATAAACAAGTAGTAAAGTCTTAAAACAGTGGAAGGGAAAATTATTTTAAAGTTTTTATTGCCCAGCTTAGCCATCAGTGCAAGAGAATAGCATTGATATTGCATCTTTCCAGATGTTAGAGAGAGTTTGGAAGGGTATGGTGTCTTCATTGATATTGTCATAGATAACATACCATAAAAGTTTGGTAGCTAACTTAGAATGATGAAAGTTCATGCTTGGCAAAAATAACAAACTGAAGTCTTAAAAAAACAGCAAGTGGGGCTACCAGAATGGTATCAGTATCAGTCTGGTGCCAGATCACTTGCAAAGGCATCTTATAGTGAAGCAAGTAAATATACCCATGACCATCAGCTGATTATCCAGATCAGTATATTTTTTAGAAGTAAAATTGACACTACGTTTTCTGCCAACATAACCTGTGAAAAAATGAGTTATAAAAAACCCTGTCCATTTTGCAGAGTGTAGCTTGACATGGCTTTTATAAAGTTGACATGTTAGCAAATCAGAGGGAAAAGGATCAGACGTTCATATTATAATTTACGCAACAGATGCAAGCATTTAACAGGAAATGGGAGAGTTGAAGATGTAGTTTTATTTTCATTAAGAAAGCCATAGAATCATAGAATTGTCTAGGTTGGAAGGTACCTTTAAGATCATCTAGTCCAACCATCAACCTAACTCTGAAAAAAAAATAATAATTATAATAAAAACCACCAAACCATGTCACTAAGCACTATGTCTACCCATCTTTTGAATATCTCCAGGGATGGTGCTTCAGCCACTACCCTAGGCAGTCCATTTCAGTGCTTAATAACCTTCTCAGTGTAAAAATTTTTCCTAATATCCAATCTGAACTTCCCCTGGTGCAACTTGA
>JAOXJM010000019.1:48797784-48814953 GCA_026413425.1 Tringa solitaria | reverse complement strand
GACTCGATGATCCCAAGGGTCTTTTCCAACCTGAATGATTCTATGATTCTATAAGATGTGAAGATTTTAACTGTCTGTTTGTCACCTTCTATTTCTTGACTTACCACATCACTATGTTTTGTTCTTTTGGCTTTCTCTCCTCTTCGAACAGAGGATCTGCTTTTAGTAGAAGGAATGTCAATGAAGAAGGAGGAGGTTGTTAGCGCTGCACATCTCATTCAAGCAGCTAAACTTGGGAACACAAAAGCAGACAGCATTCTTAGAACAGGTGAGAATAAAGTCCAAAGGGTGGAGCCTTCCTATGATTGTATTTTGGGGGTTACAGAAATGGTAATGAACTGTAACACTACAAACACACAACTCTACATATTGAGGACCTCTCTATATAAAAATTACTATGGGTAATGAAATGTTAAATATAAATGTTGGAGGAAGAGTGAGCAGAAGTGTATGTTAAAAGTGTCTGTTCTAATAAATGAAGACGAAAAGCCTCTGCAAAGGTCAGTTCAGAAAAAAGTGAGGTCTCAACATTCTCATATTGGGAAATTTGGGGACACTTCATCGTAGGCAAGTGAATGGCTAGAATGAGCAAGCAAAGGCAATTTACTTATTACTTTACATATGGTAATTTACTCTTTTTACTAGCTTTAAACACAGTCCTCTTCCTCATACACTAAGATGGTAGCGTAATGCTTTCCTATTCTTTCTTAGCTTACAAGTGTTGTAATGTATTGCTTTGTCTTTCACATCCATATCATTGGATAATGCATTGTTGTGCAATAAAATTGCTTTTCTTTTACTCTTGAAAGAAAAATTAATGGCAAACATATTGTTTGATAACATAAAACTCAAAACTGTCTGCCATGTGGATTAGAACACTTTCCTGACAGTGTCATTTGCTGCTAACAGATCTATTTCAAATCCTGATGCCTGGACTGATTTGAGTATTCTGCTTAATTTCTTTTTACTTTATCTTTTCAGCTGGGACAGCTCTAGGCCTTGGAGTTGTGAACATTCTGCACACCATGAACCCCTCTCTTGTGATCCTTTCTGGAGTTCTAGCTAGCCACTATGTTAATGCTGTCAAAGATGTGATAAATCGACAGGCTCTGTCCTGTGTTAAAACTGTAGATGTGGTGGTCTCAAATCTAGCAGATCCTGCTCTTCTTGGAGCTGCTAGCTTGGTACTGGATTATACTACACGTAGAATACACTAAGTACCTGGAAGAATTATAGAAATGGACTATTCAAATTCCTAATGGGTGGAGGGACTACTTTGCCTAAAATTTTTCTTTGATGAGAGCAGCTACTGAATCAGAGTAGTGTTCTGAATAGTTAGTGACTACTTCAGCATTTCCTAACTGAGGTACTATCTTTTTGTGTTTTTCCCAAATTTCATTTGACTTCATAGGAACTGATGTGTAATTCTGTTGTTTTTATTAACCTCTGTTGGTAAGACCCTATGTTGCTTTAAGTGTAGCTGAATTATTTTTGAGCATATCTTGATGTATGGGTGGGGAGTGTGTGTACGGTGTGTCAAATTATAGCAAATACTTGGGGATACATATCTCATTTCCCATCTATGTGAAATGAGAAGTCTAGAATGTGACCAGCTTTTCAGTTTCCAAGCTTCCCCCCACAAAGTAAATACTATGTAATCACCAATAGCAGGTAGTAATTTCAGTGGGTGGAAACAAGGGAAATTGCCTCTACAGTCAAAAAGGCTGCATTTTGAAATTGCAGTTCATTAAGAACTTGGAGGAGGCAGCTATTTATTACATTATCTTTAGAGGGCGGAGTCTCATTTTAGAAGCTTTGCATATGTAGAAAAAAGACCATAGTCTAGTGAGTTTACATCTTGCAAAACAGTCCAAAGAAACATACAAGTGTAGTGGTGACCATCTTTGTCTTCTGGCTATAGCCTACAGTAAATTATCTGAATTTTATTGTTTGGGGTTTTCTTAAGGGACTTTGTTTACTACTTTGTCTACCAAATTAATGGAGAGGGGACTGTTTATTCTTACATAGCTAGTTAGCTGAAATTCAGCTATGTGGTGCATCTGATAAAGAGTCTACCTTTTAAGAAAACTCTTCTGCTGTTGAGTGACATAATGCATCTCCTGAGCAGTTCTGGTGGCTGCATGTACACTGTTCTTTTCCTGCATTCACCATCAGGTTGCAGGATGGAAAGTCAAATCTGATCTTCATCCTCACCTTCATACATTCAGAAGCCTGGGAGCAAAGCATGTAAAAAACCAAAAGCTTGCCGAGGTAAACCATGGTTTATGTTTCTTTAACTAGCCCTTCTTGATATACAGCTGTGTCTATCCAGCTCTTTTTAGCACACTTTCAAGATCCTGTAGTAATAACTATTCATCACAAAGAGAAACTGAAAAACAGACCCATCTAAGTGATCAGCTATCCCAGAAAAAAAGATACCTGTGGAGATATCTATCCTCTGTCCTGCATTTAATGGCCTATTTTGACAGCTGACTCAGTCACAGATGATATTCTCAGAAGCCTAGTAATGTACTGGTACAGGGGAATAAAAGGGGTTATTTCTACACTCAAACACCCTTCTGCAACCACTGCCCTCTGCTGTACAATAATCTCAGACTGAATAGCTGTTAGTATAGTGAACGACTCCACTAGCTAATTCTGGGATATGATTACACAAGTTGCCTTCAAAGGAATGCTTACTGAGAACTCACATCTTCCTAGCAGATTTTAGAAACACACCTGATCTCCTTCTTGCTGTCTCCAGGAATAGTTGTGCAGCCTCTATACTGTAGTTTTTCTCAGAATCAGCAAATACTGTTTCTTAAAGCCTACTACAACTTTGCACATGGTATGTCACCAGGGTTTCTTGGGTTTCTTTTCCTGTGTGTCTTGGTTTACTTGTGTTTCCTGCTAACTTCAATACTAAAGCAGTATCTCTATGTGCAGACCAAGGAGAAATCAGCATTGCTCTACAGTAATAGTAGCTTAGGTCAGGAGTAACAGTATTGATGCTCTAACAGAAAGAATCCCTGTCATTTGATCTTTCTATCACAAGGAATCTGTATCACAAGGAATGTCTGACTAAAAGTGGGACCAAGCTTTTGTTTTCCAGACCTCTGGAATCTCTATATGTTTGATACATCACTATCAGATATGGGTGGTGAGCAGCTGAAGGGAGGATGCAGGCACAGTGAAAAGATGAAAGATTAACACATTTGGAAAAATTTACTCTAAATACCTTTGATGTCTAGTGCTATTAAGAAAACAGTTCTTCAAATGCTTTTGAAAATGTATTTTCTGTCAACTGGACAAGAACCTGCTGCATATGTGCAAGTGGTGCAGAAATATTGTAGTTTTCCCTGAGAGGCGAGTGGGTTTATAAAATCAGAAATAAAATATCACATTTAAAAGCATATTGTTTGTTTCTCCTTCCTTGCCTGTTCAGAAACCTCCCTCACACTTCAGGCACATTATTGTGGACTAGAGGTCTTATGTCCACTAGCTCCCAATCGTATCCAGTCCCAGGGAGAGCAAACAGCAGATGTTTACAGAACATCTGCACTTCTGTGCCCTCAGGTTACTTGATGCTGACCCTGTGTCTTTTAGAGTAGCCCATACCATGAAAGTCACGGGCTCTAGTGAGAACAAACCAGCCTTTACATCCATTATTGGGAAGGAAGAAGAGGCGCAAGTTCACAAGACAACAGCTGAACTCTCCTTCCCCAGCTATTACCAGCATTTCACAGCCTAAAGCAGCAGAGCATTCTCATTACCTGCAATGGCAGCATCTGCTAATACTAGCTGTTGGAGGAGGAGGTTTGTTTTCACAGTGTCCCTGATTAGTGTATCCTAATTAGTTCCCTATTAGTTAGTATCATAACTGCTGAAGCCTTAGCAAGAATGCCACTGTCCACCCTCTCTGCAGATCTGCATATGACACTCAAGAGCTCAGGCAGGAGGAGACTCCTCATGGACATGTATGTTTATAATCAGCATTGCATGAGCAAGCACCACTCACACTTAAATGACAGAATGGCAAAAGGTGGGAAAATGACTTAAAACTGCATTTCTTAATGCTGTAAGGTATAATTCATGTAATCAATGTTAAGACCTCTATGACTCCCTAGTCTTCATTGTTCCTTATCCTTGCATTTTGTGGAAAAAGACTGCTTTGCCTAAACATAGAAACCAAACCAAACAGGACTTGGCACCACAGGGAGGCCAGCTGATCTTACAGATCATTGTTGATGCTTTGCATATAATCAGTAGCTAATACATAGCTAATCAGTACAACAACACAGTCTGGAATTTCTTTTTGGTATCCTGAGCAGCAAGTTTAGTTATTCAGTATTTTGAGCCTTTGATCTGCCACCTAGACACCCAAAATTAACAAATGCCTTGGACTTCTGGTGGTCTTGAAGCACTGTCCTTTGCCCATTTAAGTGTATCAAAACTGTCAGAAAATTGGGCATACCACCTATAGAGGCAAAGTCAGGTTTGTATCACAAAAACACAGACAATAAGGTGCAGGTAGAGTCTATACTCTGATCCAATTTGCATTAGTGAAATCCGATTGCTGTGGAGAGTTCACAGGGATTATTATGGGTAAAACATCCAGCCTGTACAGCCCTTGGACCATTCCAGATAATTGTGTTTATTATCTGGCTTATCAAAGACACATTGGAACTCGTGCTTGGCAGCTGAAGTGGTGGTGCTAAAGCCATGTATTTAGTACAGCTGTTTTGGTCTGACACCAAGCAGATGCCTCACGTTATGGGCACATAATGTGCTTTGGTAACAACTAAAAACACTCAAGAGATTCTGAAAACAAGCCAAATTTTTTTTTAGGCCTTTCTTAAGTTCACACATAGTTGTCATGCTTCTGGGTTGGTTCATTTGGCAAGTTCACACAAAGCAACATCAAACCATATACCTTGATAAGGTGCCCGAATCACCCACTGCTTGTACATTGCAGTTTGCTGTAAAATCAAAGATGACTGCTTTTCCAGATTGAGCAAGGCAAGGAGAAGGCAAGTAACACAGCAAGTTCTTTCTGCTGCTGTCATAGTTGAGGGAAGCTTTTGAGTTCACAACCTCCTGACCTCACAGTTACCAGTTATATCCATAACAAATTATAAATTAAGTTATTGATGCCAGCTGAAGAAAGCTTTGCATGCTTGAAACCACACGTTTTTCTCCATTAGTCTAAAAAGAGGTAGGACATAGCCACACCACTTTTGCCTTGCTTATACTCTTAGACCACCATTGCTGTAACTCTATATCTGCAGATGACTGAATACTAGGTCTTCTGCCTTTTTTTTGCAGGAAGCACATTAAACAGAAATTTTACATGCAAATAAAGTACCAAATCTGTGCTCAATTACTGTATGAAGACTGTGTTTAAGGTAAATTTTTTAATAAATATCCTGAATTTTTTTCCCCAAAGGTTCCTTTATTTTTAATTTCAATTTCACAACTCCATCATAAGTATGGGTATAGCATTTTTTTTTAAAAAGCTAGTAAGATTTCACCTCATGCCTTGAGCCTGGTAAAATTTCTGCTCATAGTAACCAGCTATGCCCAGTAAACAGCAACCTGAAGCAAAAGATTAAACATGTGCCTGTAACTGTAGCCAAATGCATTGCAGCACTGTAATCACACATAATTGCAGTACTACTACAAGATCTCATGAAATACTACCTTGTTGAACAGTGTTGAATAGCCCACACTTTCTGAGACTAGAACATACCAGATCATGTAAATGGCCTACCCCCTAGAAAGCCAGCCCACAGAGGCCAGTGTTGTCACTAACCTTGTAACATCTGGGGATCCCACAGATCTGGTGCGGCTCCAGGCACACTACCAACCACCCAGTGCCAGAGTGTGCTGCTGCAGCACAACAGTTCTGCAGGGGAACAAACTTGTCTATATGACCAGTGGAATTCCCACTGGAGGAATCCTCTTTTAGCAAAGACAATAGATGCTCACCTTGTCCAGTCTGTAATACAAGCCAGTAAATGTTACATTTCCCTCTTCACCAGCTGCTCAGAAAAAAATAATCAGCAAGAAACAAGCAAGCCCTAGCATGTTGGTTTATGGCTATTTAAAACTGTTACCATGTCACAACATCGAAGTACCTAATAGAATTCTCAGAAAGTCTAAGCAGAGCACCGGTGAGGCCACACCACTGGGGAGGCCGCTTCTCAGCAGTGGTGAGGCCAGATTGGGGGTGCTGGTTCCACTTCTAAGCTCTGCAGTATAAGAGTGAGGGACATACTGGAGACAGTCCAGCAAATGGCCACAAAGACCATTAAGCAACTAACACATCTCTCCTATGAGGAAAGGCTTAGGGAGTTGGGATTGTTCACCCTGGAGAAGGGAAGGCTCAGAGGGATTTCATAAATGTATACAAATACCTGAAGGGAGGGTACAAATATTGTAGAGCCAGACTCCTTTCAGTGGTGCCCAGTGACAGGACAGAGACAATGGGCACAAATTGAAACACAGGAGGTTCCTCCTGAGCATCCAAAACCACTTTTTCACTGTGAGGGTGCCGAAGCATTGGCACCAGTTGCCTAGACAGGTTATGGAGTTTCCCTCCTTGGAGATATTCAAAAGCCATCTGGACATGATCCTGGACAACAGACTCTTAGGTGGCCCTGCTTGAGTAGGGGAGTCAGACCAGATGACCACCTTCAAACATCAGCCAGACTGTGGTTCTGTGACTACACTTAATAGGAGGTAGGAGGGAGACTGAGCTAGCATACTTGAGTATAGAATTAAGGCAGAAGAGAGAATCTACAAAATCTCAGAACAAGAGCTGGAGGAGGGAACCAAAACCCACGGAGCTGCTTGTTAAGTGTTCCAGCTAGATGGTGTACACACAAAAAACAGCAGATGCATCATTAGCCCCTGCAAACCCAGCTTATAAAACACTTTTCACTTCTGTAACATTGAGTCTTTGTCCATTTTGTTGGATTGAAGCTCAAAACCACGGCCTTAGCACTATGAGATAGGACAATGTAGTAATTAATCAGTTCCATAACTCAGTGTGAAGGAAACCCTCTAATCTGGTGAACTTTCAAACCACACAAAATTCAAATTAACATTTTAAACATTGTATATTTAATGCAGTGGAGTTTTCTTTATTAAACGACCAATTCATTCTAGAAGCTTTTGTTTGTAGAGCTTTGGGGTGAGTAGAAGAACAGAAGTTTTCAGTCTAGGTGAATGCATAATTGAGTAGGAGTATTCTATGAACTCGCTCTGTGTTTTAGTTCTATTAAACTCACCTGTGGTACCCCTGTGCAGTTCAGAGAATAGGTTGCTGCTTCAACCTTCTACAGAATTAAGCTTCCAGGCATGTAGTCTACTATCATTTTCTTATATACTTACCAGTAGTGTGTGAATACACTTGCAAACATAAGAATAGCTCCAGTGACTATAGACAACAATAAGGTACAGCTTAACTATCGAAGCGCAACTGGCAACCATTTATTCAGTATCTTATCCACCAAAGGGACAGAGCTGCTAGTAAGATAGCTGCTGTGCAGCAACTCCCTGAACTTTACTAAGTTTTCATCTGCATCTGCGGCCATCTTCAAATTGCCTGGACCAACCTAGCAGCTTATACACAACTATTACAGCAATTTTGCTACACAAGAATTAAGCTACTGTATTTTTGATTTAAGTGGTGAAATAATGTATGAGACTGAATAGACCACTTTTACAAAATAGACAGCTAAGGTAAGTCTTACCAGAGCAGGGCTAGAATACAGCCCCTGTGAATGCTGAGTGAGATTAGAGAGCCAAGGAAGCAGCAGAACAGATTTTCTGGATGTCTGTTTAAAATCCAACCACTTTAGCAGACAGAGCTCCAACCCAGTTGATGAGCAGCAGTAAGAGCAAGTCTTCCCTTCTCTTGCTCTCCAAATCTCCCAATTCACCACCCCAGTGAGAAAGAGTGTCTGCAGGAGTCAGTAAGGACAAGGATACAGATCAAAAACACCCAAACAGCCTCTGCACAACAGGACTTTGCATATAAAGCCAGCATTAAATACATGTGAGAATAGAATATGCAGTAGAACATCAAAAGTTTTAACTACTCAGTGCCCATCCTGCATTTCTAGCCTAAGATCTGCAGCTACACAGAACTGTGCTACACAGAACTGCTTACCTACAGAAGGCAGTGTCCTCAGTTCCACTAGAAGTGAAATAAGCTCCTTAACAAGCCTGCTGCTCCAGTTTCCTAGATCTTCTATCTTCTGTGATAAATTGTATTGGTAAGCACTTTTTAAACTAAAGCTCTCAAGAGCTTTAAGAAAGCTTATAGACAAGCAGGATAGCTCTGTCTCTCAAGAGCCCAGGAGCATTGCTGGCTGGTCAGCCACTAGCAAGGTGAAATTACTAGCAATTAAAAGAAACATTTTCTTACCATCAATTCAAACACATGCTGTCAAAAAGGAACAGAAGACCTCCTTCATTCATCCAAAGTCAACACATTTTGCTGTTTAACAGATCTTTAATATCAGTAATGTGGGAAGTGACACCTCAGTGCACAACAGCACAGAGACTACAGTTTTGGAGGTTCTCCCATTTCAGACACAAAAAGGAAACATGAGGAAAAACATGCAATCAAACAATGATCAGTTCTAGATACATCATGAGGTTTGGTCCAAAAAAACATTGAAACAATTAATCCAATTACTGCAAACATAGCTTCTCTGAGTAAGGTTAAGATATTGCATTTGTAGTGTTTCCATTGTACTTTCCTTCAGCGAACCAGCGGAGCCTGCTTGAGTGAGATGAGGACTGAACGCATGCGGGACACATCTTTTGCCTGCTTACTAGACTTGGGATTAAAGTCACAGAGCTGAGCCACACGTTCCCACTCAGTGCCCGGAAAAACATCTTCTGCATCATTCACAAAGGCTTCTTCAGCTGCCCTAAAAGCAATGCAATGCACCTTGCGTTAATGCCCAACAAATAAGGCACTCCTCTCTTACAGGATGCAGTTTCTTTCAGCATGTTTTGTAAGAAATGTGACCTGACGGCTGCTTGTGGAAATTATGGCTACTTAAGCTCCCACTGCCCCAACCCTGGAGATGAAAGTAGGTTGCAGTAGTATGCTATACACAAGCAGTGCAGAGGGTTGCTGTGTAAAATGTTGGAATACAGGTGTTTGGTTTTAAGAGAAGTTATTGAGTCTTTGCCTAAGGAGTCACCCACAAACTGGTCAAGAAGTAAGGTCCTATATAGGCATTTTATTTACATAGAAATGCCCAAGCTTTAACTACTTAAGGCTCTGCCACTTGATGGCTTACACTGGACACTTGCCAACTGGAAATTTAAAACTCCCTGCAAGCATGTCTCAAAACAGATTCCACTTGAGGATTTAATCAGCCCCAAGGCCCACAGGTCATCAAAAAACCCCCAAAAAACTATCTGCTGATGATTCCCAATGCTGTAGT
This sequence comes from Tringa solitaria, assembly GCA_026413425.1. Taxonomy (NCBI): domain Eukaryota; kingdom Metazoa; phylum Chordata; class Aves; order Charadriiformes; family Scolopacidae; genus Tringa; species Tringa solitaria. Next base: position 48,805,483 of record JAOXJM010000019.1, on the reverse strand, counting down.
GAAGCAGCATAAAAAGTAATTTAAGTCATGAATCCCATGCTTGTGGGTAGTATAGACTAAAGCACATCCTGGCAGAGGGGATGACTCATTTGAGGTCAGCTCACAGGATAAACACATTTACCCTGCTCTCACCCTAAGGAGACTCTAAGGCTCTAAGGAGGCTTTGCACATTATGACAGGTTAGTGTCACTGGCTTCCCAGCTGTATCCTTTTGAGGCAATGTTGTTGGCAGCATAGCTATGTCAATGCAGGAATAACACTCCAGCATCTAGTTTACATGAACTGTGGGGCCCCTGGTAGCTGCCTGAGTGCAAGAACAATAAGCATCAAGAGGTCAAACCAAATCCATCTACTCCAACAAATAGTACAGAAAAAGCAGTGAAGATGACTCTCCTATGAGGGTTCAGCAGTTCAGCACTGTTCACAGGGATGATAAGGTTACAGACACCACTGAAGACAAGGGTCACTACGACACTGCTACTTCATGTGACATGACACTTTTAAAGGGCAGTGAAGATTTTTTTACTTAACTGTTCTAGGCTGTAGCAAGGATGATTTATGTTTGTGCTTAAAGGTGAAGAGAAGAAAAGAAACAAGGAGAGAAAGTTTAAGTCAGATATAGAAAATAAGAATGAGTTTAATGCAGATGATCAGCTGGCTGAACATGCAGTAGTAGTCTAGCCTACATTCAGCAAATAGGCTGTCAATTTTATTCTGCAGCACTGCACATTTGCATTGGATATAGGAAAACAAGGGATTTATAGGAAGAATCTATCAAAATGACTGCAGGAGACTTCAGAAAAGTCAAACACCACCTGTAAATCTGTCATTTCACAAGTCTTGTTTTATATCCACCTACAGTTAGGTAATGAATTCCACACTGGACCTTCAATATTAACTCACTCAAAGCCACACCATGGCTCACAATACACCTTGTAAGGGTGTCACCTTAGAATCTGTGACTTGGCCATCTTTCAATTCAAGTCTAAAAATTAAGGGAAGAAATTAAAATACATAAACAAGCCAATGAACATTGCAATCCTTTCACCCCACAGAAACTAGCACACTCATCGGGGCTCAAAAGTCACAGTTGTATTCTCATTGATCCATTAGACTAGTGAAATGTCTACACAGAGCTCTTCTAAATGTTCTCCCAGCAGCTAATGCTCATCTTCCAATATCACCTTCTTGTACTTTTCATCTGTTCTCTAACAGCATCCTACTTCTACATGCCCGCATCTCTTCTACCTGCTGCAAGCCAGGGTAGTTCCCTTCTACCTTCCTTGGCTTGCAGAGCTTTATGTGCACACATTGCTTGAATATTTTTCTGATTATGTAGGGAAATGAGCACAGAGCAGAAGCTCAATGCCTATTACAGAGAATGCAGAGTTAAACACTGTGCTTCTCTGTGGAAGTGACTAGGACTAAACACAGCAGCCACGTGAGACTGTAGACACTAACCCACATACCCAGCAAAGCATCTTGTTAAGCAGTGTTCACTGGCCTGAAAAAACTGTAAACCCCTACATCTAAAGGCTACTGAGGTCATTACCAAAATTTCAACAGTATGTATACTACATGATTTAATCTGAAAGTGCAGTGAAGTGTTATGCAGTGTATGGGATACTTACAGAAAAACTGCACTCAATACTGTAGATCAGAGTCAGTCCAAAAAGTGAAGGCTATTTACTTATACTGCCCTGAAATATTCAGAAGTCATCTTCAGACATTCAACACTATTTCTGACTTTCCTCGTTAGCTAGTTGGCTAGCAAACAGAATTAGTAGTTAAGCAACATACACATAACCAATCACGTCAGCGAAGGGTTGTTTGTAGAAAGCTTCATCTGCCACCCTAGGTAGCAAGTAGTCCAACAGGTAGGCAAGCAGGCAGGAGAAAAGAGATAAGGATAAGAAGTAGGGAACAGAGCAGAAGGCAGTTTTAACATGCACATTAATCTTGTATCACCTAGATTTACTGTAACAGGCAAGCATGTACATGATACAGAATGTATCAATTAAGCCACTGCCTCAGAGGGGCACACAGAAGCTCTGCTACATCCTAGAAGTTGGGATGGTCTAGTTTAGGACTAGAGTCCCAATGTTAGCATTAGGCTACTTCCAGTGGACAGAAGCTACCATTAGGAAAGAGATCTCTCCAAGCTGATGAGAATGCCAAACATTCCTTCTATGCAATGCTTGCTAAATGGACTTTGTTCCAGAACACACACCCTGCACTCATAAACTGGCCACAATAAAGCTGTGGGGGTAACACAAGCTCTGGACACCATTAATTACATTTCCCTTTCTTGGCCCAACCAAAAGACTGTACTTCAGTGAATGGAACTGAAAAATCCATAATTCTGTAGGAAGTGTATGCCTCCATCCTTCCTTTAGTAAGAAGTAGGACTTTACCTACTCAAGACAATCCTGTTTCTCTTAAGAAAAATGGTGTTTAAAAAAAACCACCCAAAACCTAGTTTATCTTGAAGTCTGTGGATTCCTAAAGTATAAAGCAGTCTGAAAAAGCATAAAGTATAAAGCATAGCCTGAAATTAAAATTTCACAGGGAACCTCTCAGAAGATGTAAGAGCTTACTAGACTAGCAATCAAGTCATTAGTTTCTGACCCAAGGCCCATAATTAGACAATGCAAACCCAACACAGTTAGCATTTAGTTATTCACTAGCAGAACTGCTTCGGGTTATTTCTCAAATGCTCCCAAAAAGGAGAAGGTTTTAAGATATCTAATGAAACAACTTGCAGCAAAGACTAACTAAAAGCCATTTCCATGTGTTCTAATGATAGCAAGTAAGAATGCTAGTCTCGAAGTAGATAATTACAGTCACTGAAGACCCGTGCAGCTGAGAGCATGCAAACAAGTGGGTAGACTAAAGCTTTTTCTGGCGATGTTCAAACTTTGTGTCTTATGGAACCATTAGTTCATTATCTTAATGCTTTGTCTGGCTATCCTTGGACATTTAAAGAAGATTCTAAGAAAATTTAAAAAGATAACCTGCCACAGGAGACCCACTCCTTAGAGGGAGAGGTTATTTTAATGATCTGAAGGACTAGCGCCTTAGGACATGCTGGAAGTACTCTAACCTTCCTCCCCCCATTACTTTCATATCCAGTACCATAACTCTTCAGGTGGCTGGAGAAACCTTACCTGTTGCTGGCTTTTGTTTTCTGGAGCTTTTCATCTTGCCTTGCATACCACTCCTCCAACTCCTTTATTGCTTTCTCTTTCCATTCTGCTTCCTGCTTTCTTGAGTTCGCATCTGAAGATTAAAGAATTGATTTGTGAGTCATGTTTGCTCCAGCTGAATCTTGTCATTTCAGCTGATGGCTCAGGTTGCACTCTAGTGCAAACAGTTGCTGTGTCCACTCAGAGTGAGTTTAGGAGATTTCCTGATTTAGGCTGTAAGAACTCTACATACCACGAACATTCAGAGGATTAGCTAAACAGAATGCCTATTCTGCACAACTGGGACTGTCCACTTCAGTTTAGGATAGGCATTTTTAGACTAATTCACATTCAGTAAGTCTGTTGGGCTGCATGGTGTTCAAAACCAGAAACAGTCACCTTGCTATGCTAGTGCTAGAACAAAGCTCAGTAAAGCCTCTGTGCTTAAATAAAGCAAGGGAGCCTGGCACTAAGCATGCTTTTACATCTAGTCTACAGTTCAGGACAAGCTCATGTGCTGTAACTAGCCCGGAAGAGATGCAACAGGCTCAGCTCTATTCAGAATTACATTGTACAGAAGGTTCTGTCCTAACAATTTAAGGCAAAGCCTCCTCCCTAATGCAAGCGGAAATCATACCAGTTTGTAGGTTCTTAGAAGCTGTCCACCATTAGGTATTACTGCATTTGACAGCTCTATTTAGTTTAGTTACTACTCCGTGACTTACCTATTAGATTAAGATCTGTGTGACAAAAGATGGACTCAGCAACCACAAAATGAGCAATCTTTATCCTTTGAAAAAAAACTATGATAGCTGCAGTATTTATTCACTCTTTTCTGCTGATAAAACTGTTCATTTTCTGTCAGCTTATTTGTAAGTAAAGGGCAGGACACGTGAATACTCTTGAGGTTCAGAGTTGCTGACTCCAACAACAGCATTAAGTCTGCTTACTGGAAGACTCACCCAGACTTACTACTCAAACTCAAGCACGTTAGGTTCCCAAAAGCCAGAAGCCACTGTTGAGAAGCCATTCTGCTGCTTAAGAAGCTGCCACTAAGTCACTCACAAGAAAGAGTACTACTACAACAAACACCCTCCTTACCAAGTTGCTCCAGGCGCTCCTTTTGCTCCTCTCTCCACTTACGAATACTCTCCGGTTCTGACTGCAGTCGATCTACTTGGGATACAGCCACACAGTTTGTTGGACCATTACTCTTCTTAAAGGGAAGGAACAGTAATGTCATTTGTATATGACAACTGAATATTTCAGATAACTGCCTGCGAGCTACACAAAATTAGAATTTGAACTGAGCATGTAATGCATTCATCTGATGTTATATCACATTTCCATAACCACATTTCCATTAACATGAAAAATATCTTGCCACAAATTACAGCAGGATTGAAGCAAATTGCCTCTAGCAATTGAGGATCAAACAAATTCCAGTTGACTGGCAAGTCAAACTGTGTGAGAGCTCTGCACCTGAAGAAAGCAGAAGACAATGCCTAGCCCCTCACTATGTAGTTTCAGGCGTAGAGATCCTCCAGTTCATTTCACTTAAATATTTAGATGTGAAAGGGTTTTTTGCTTTTTACAATTTTGTGCATAGGAGTTTAAAACATTTTCTGTAATTTTTCTACTTCAGAGGCATTTGCAAACTTAACTGATATTAAAAACCAATGTCCTTTAAAGTCATTACAGAATTTGAATTGCTGTATGCAGCTTAGAACACAAGAGGCATTTCTACATTTAAACATAAAAACTGTATTAGCACACATTTTACTATACAGTAGCTCAAAGACTTGCAATGAATAGAGCTATCATTAATTCACCACATTTGCGGAGCTAATTAACATTGTGCTATTTGCCACACACCATACACCATGTCCAACAACTTTCATAGGTTCACCTTACTCTTAACAGACCTAAGAAATACTACTCCTGACAGTACCAGATGGATTGCAGCTATTGACAGATTTCACTGTGTCTTGCCCCTCTTTGGGCCTCCTATAGCCAGCCCTCAATGAAGGAATAACGCAAAAAGAAGGAGTTAGGCCAGTGAAACAGCACCAGGCTTCACATTCAATTCAAAACAAAATGAATTGGCCAGTTAGAAGGCCAAACTAGTTACCAGTAGCTAAAACAAAAGTTACATATAGCCCATTCAATCTGTTCTTCCTCATTAAGAGGAACGTCTATCAACCAAAACAGCTGGTCACTAAGAACTGCAAACACAAAATCATGGTATCTCATCTACTTTTTTGTTGGATAAGGAATCACAAAGCACCAGTAAGATACAGTTTTCCCATCAATCTCACAGCAATGGTGAGGATATAAAAATGTTAGCAGCAATAAAAGTTGTTTACTTCTCCACAAAGCTCAGTGTTCATTCAAAAATCTACGGAGAAGCAGCTCATACAGTGCCCATTTTCCAAGCACTCATTTAAACAGGGCTACCCAGCCAACTCTGATACCAGGCAGCGACAATGCTTAGCCAAATTGATGTGAAATTCAGTTACAAAGCAGTGATTGTCTTAGCATGCCTCATTCTTCCCTGATGCTAATAAAGCAAGTATCTCCTCCTCTTGTCATTACCACAGCTGACTAATGTGTTTTCATACTATGATTGAGCTATTTAGCTCAACTTCATGCAACTTTCTGTCACTAAGAATTGTATAATGTTTTCACTCAGCTCCTTGTAAGACCCACCTTGATGAGACAAATCAGGATGCAGGAATTATCCTTAAAGAACAATTCAGAAACTGCTTTGAAGTAGATACTGCATGCTTTCAGCTTATTAGCCAGTGGCAAGTCAACATTCAGTCATATCACAGAGCCTGCTCATTCTGCTTACAGTGGTTATGTCCTACTAAGCTATAATTCAAAATGGACACCTGCTTTAAGTTGCCTCTAAATTCAGAGGAGGGGCATATTAAGAGCATTAACAGCTTTATGAGATGAGCTACCATAATAGAATCTTCATCTCTTCAAAGATGAGATAAAAGTACATTAGAGATAAGAAATGAGAAGTATTAGTCTAGGTTAAGGTAAAGTTCTCAGGGTAGAACAGCATATTCTAAGTACAGAATACTTCTATCTTACCTCATAGTCATTTCTGCTAACCACTTCATCAGCAGCATCTGTAAAGAAGTGACTGTAGTTTAGCCATTTAAGAAAAGACAAAACATACATTTACTGATTTCAGTAACTGGTATGGAAAGCTTTACTAGACTATCTAATATAGGAGCTATGCAAATGAGTGTTACTTTATACTTTGCAGGGTCACTTCCTTATCTCTGCAATTTTCCCCAATAGGTACAAGAAGCCAAGCAACCCCATATTCTGTAGAACTAGTAATACAAGATTATTTCTTCATCATGAGATCATGATTCAGTCTACATAAACAGAGCTGATGCTGCTGAGAAGCTGCTACAGACAGTGTTCTTAAGTTACCTTCTCCTCCCTATCTTAGAAGGCTTAGTGACTACTAGACAACTGTTCAGAAGTTAAGAAGCATGACTTACTGTTTTAGTCTCTACCTGGAAGATTAACAATCCTGCAGCCAACACGTAGCAATTCTTATCCTAGTTTGGTGACCTCCTAATTTCTAATCAGCTCAAAAGATAAAGGTAACATTCCTAGCAAAGTCATCTTTCTGCTACATTCTGTGATAACATGTTTGATAGCTTCTTATTTCAGCTGCAGCATTACTCCCTCTAGAAGTGACACTGGCAGTAGAGCTTCAGGAACAGGATCGGCTAGGAATCTTTGCATAGAACCCTCAGATTTCCTTATTAAAAGACAGCCATAGGGAATATATGTCAATTGTGAGAGAAACATTTAAATTTGTGAAACTACTTACATCTACAGACTACACAAAACACACCAATATTTAAAAAAACTACTAAGTCTCAGCAACACATCTCACTGGAACAGTGAGATGTAATGTCTGTTGACATTATATAAAAATCATAAGAAATCATGTCTCACCCATGATCCAAACCTTTGTATCGCCCATAATGCTACCATGGACAAACTTATCACACAGAAGTGTTTCTGCCATGTTAGTAGACTCTTCAATGAAAGAAGAGACTGTGCCAAAGTCACCAATAGCAAGCAGAAAATCAAGTTATCTTGCACCACCTTCTTAAGTAAGATGGCTATTTCACCTACAATTACATTATGCTGCAATATCCTCAATGTCTTTGTGGCTCGGTATGCCCCATTTTCACACTGGTAGTGTTAACGACACATGAGAAGCTCTTCATACTCCTTTATCTGGGAACTAGGCAAGTATGTATAAGTCCTGAGCCCTGAATAGCAATCGTTAACTCTATCAGGTAGAGGACTGTAAAGTCATCAGTTCAAACATAATAATTAAGTTGGAAGATGCTAGTATCCAAGAACATAGTTACTAGCTTCAGTAGAGGAGGACCCAAGTTAACAAAAAAACCCTAGATTTTCAGTTATGAGAACCTAGTATTTTATAATTCAACTCCTATATCTGAAAGATG
>JAOXJM010000019.1:48755222-48782696 GCA_026413425.1 Tringa solitaria | reverse complement strand
CATTTATAAATATTTTACAAATGGACTAGATCTTGATATTTGAAAGGAATTGCTGCTGGTAAATGGTCATCAGCACTGGCTCATCATGGTATTCTCTTCCTACAAACTATGTCAAAGCTGCAAGCACATTACCAACTTCAAGGACCTCTTCGAACCTCTTTTATCATACCAGTCAAGCTTCAAGACAGTATAAAAGTCTGTTTGTGTCTGAGTGCATAAACTACACTACACGCACTTGTCTCAAGCTCTGTAATTCCCGAATAAAGCATTACTGCATGTATATTCAGTTTGGCTAGTGTGATAACAGTGTCCCAACTATTGTACTCTGATCAGCCCTGAAGACAGCAGGCAGTCGGACTAGATGATCCCTTCCAGCATTCTGTATTAAGGTTACATACATTCCAGCTGTTCTGTTCTATTTCTATTAAATAATTTCTATTCTATTCTATTCTATTCTATTCTAACGTATACTTCTCATTATAGTGCACGAATATATCCATAAAATCCCCAGTAAGAGATGGCTCTCCCACTGAAATCAAAGACAAGCGTCCAACAAAACCAGGGGTTTAGACACCACAGTTTCACCAAATACAACCTTGGAATAGGTGTGGCCACATCCCCATCAGGAAGTAAGTGGTAGGTAGCATAAAGCTGCCTGAGTAGGAATCGTTCTTCTACTGTTCCACAGTTTCTGTACTTTTATTACTTGTTTCCTGCTTTTGTGCTTTACACTATAATTATGTATGTATAGCTGCATATCTTCCAATTCTACTGCTTTAATACAGGATAAAGAAATAGCACAGAGGCACAATCTTCTGTCATTTTAGATTATGACAGGCAAAATTATGTTCTGCCATTGTAAAATTATTCCAGAAGTTAATTATTTGTGTGCTGGAGGCATATATTTCCTGCTTCTTTACCTGATGGTTGAACAAGGAACTTGCCCCAAGAAAGAAGGGTGTGTCAGTCCTGTGACGCTGGTGGGAAGCCTTTGTGAAGGAAGAACCTAAAGGACCTAATGAACTTTGAGGAACTAGATGGGCCTTTGGGCTGCAAGCCATACTGTTTAGGTGGAGAAATGTCTCATGTGTAAGTATAGTGTATTACAGTGTAAACTAAAATTCAGTGAGACATAGCACATTAGAGACTCACTTCAAATATTACAATTAAGAAATACTTTCTTAATGAACTGCTCTTTCAGCCAGCTAACTTTTGGGGTAAACCTCATTACAATTACTGTTAGCAATTATATGCATTCTGTATTAAGGTTACACTCATAAGCTGTTTTGCACAGCCAATAATGAGTGTGCCATGTTTTAATAAATGATTAGTTAATTTTCACAGGCTTCCAACCCTGTAAAATTCTTGGAATTATATTATTATGGCCTATTATGGGGTATATCAGTACTACCTGCAACATATGTTTAACTTTTTATTTTCTCTCTAGAAACTGTTCATAAACAAAATACGCGTTACACAAAATGCAATCATTTTTGTAGGAACTGTATTTTAGTGAGATATCTTTCTGTAACTGTGCTTCAGGACCCCTAAATAAGCTGTGCCTGCATTTGTATCTTCCTGTGACTGTAGTAAACGTAATTTACCAGCAGAAGTGGCTAACACAGCTTCAGTTATCATTAAACTTTCCTGGCTATGAAATAGCCTCCAGATTGACCTGTTTGTAGAGAACTGCTTGGTTTTGTATGGATACACACATACTTGCTTTTTATATTTTCTGCAGTACTTGGGCAGACAAAGCAAAAAAATGTATTTATACAGTGTCCTCTTCCCACCATCATTTGCAGCTTTCAGTGCTTTATAAAAACTAGCATCCATTCTGTGTCTCACTTCAGCACATGGTATATTGCTCCTCAAGGCCATTTCTGCTTTGAAATTGAGGCAATTTCTTAGGCTGTCTCTTGCATAGTACTATACAGTTGACAGTACGGTGGTTGGGTTCAAGTAATCACCCAGGAGGATGCAGTTCTCCTCAGGGAACAGCCAATACCAGCAAAATGGCTTACTACAGTACTGTAACTGCAATTGTGCAAAGGACAGTATGCAGTGCTAGTATTTTGTGTAGATGACGCCTTAAGATCAAATTCAGCTTCACCCCACAAAAAAGACATGCACCACAGTATTGTAATAAATGCAATTACTGATTTTCAGTTCCATTAAAACCTCACAGACAGGCCCAGAATGTCAGAAGTGTCTGTCAGAGGATGATTTTGGAATAACATACACTCAGAATCGGCCTTTGTCAGAACACAGAAGTATGTATAAACTATTTCTATTTCTCCAGCTCCTCCACATTGCCTAGTTGAGGCATCAGTCCAGGACTGCTGAGAAGAATGGGCTAAATCCCTGAACGTGCTTGTTTTTGAAGAGTACCAAAACACAAGGCACATATTCAGGTCCTTGGAGATAGCAAACCTTACCCTTGCTTATTTGATCAACCAGTATAACTCTTCTAAATTAATGTTCTTCCTCCTGGCCATGAAAATATTTTTAAGAAGAAAATTATGTCCTCTCTTTTCCACCTCAATAAGTTTTTTAACCCATTTCCTTATCATAATGCTGATGGCTGTATCTTGAATCTCTTGTAAGATTTCTGATGTATTTCTGCATTTGTGTGGGATGGGTGCAAAAAAATGTGTTAAATACTTCTCTAGTCTTATATATGGGAAATCTCAATTTTAAAAACCATAGCTGTATGACCTAGCAAAGTGTTAATTTTCTCTGGGATAGTAAGTTTCCTTACAAAATGAATTGATCACCATCACTTGGAATACAAGGAGAAAGCAAGCAAGAACATCCTGAGTGTGAAAAAGCAGAACATTCTCTGGTTAGAAATATTCAGTTTTCAAAAATGTGTGCCAGACAAAAAAGCAAATTTCTCACCTTCCCTACTTTTCTGAGAGTTCTGCAGTGGTAGAACTGTTGAGACAGCTGCAGGCCTATGTTTTATATCATTCAGCAATATTCTCACTCTCTCATTTCCAAGTTTAACCTTACTCTGATCACCAGAAATCCACTGGTGTGGTCTTCTTTCCGTTCTAGGAATCCAATACTTTCAGTCTCTCTGTGTTCTTTGGTCATATCAGGGATTAATGACTAGGGTCAACAGAAAGGACTGTAAGGACTCTCCTATCTTATTTTGATTGCTTAAGTGAGCTGGCATAACCAGTAATTTAAACTCCATACCTAACACAGTCAGCAGCTTCCAGTGGTGATAAATCCCTGTCATATACACATCTCCATCATACCTGAAACATTAGTTCTTAACTTCTGGGGTTTTTTAACCAAGTCTATTCCACTAACACATGGTGGTGCAGCTCTCCAGCAGCCTGCTTCAGGTAACGATCATTCACTTTGCCTGTCCTTAATTCACCACCTTTTAGTTATCGAAGAGATGAATACCTCAACGATCTCAACAGGGACTGTTAATAACCTTCCCAAATAGTCACTGGCAGGAGAGCTCTGTAGTAAACGATTTCATATAGCTGGTTCCATGAGATGTGGCTACTATTTAATCATCTCCCATGTGTGCCAGTAATGCTACTCTTGAGTGTTTACAAATTATGTTAAGAGTACAGAAGATTTTTCCAGTTTGTGTTTTTACAGGCCTGTGACTTTTTTAAAGTGTGAAGGAGATACTGGAAGAAGACAGAAAGTAAGCCATATATTCCCTGGAGGAATAATGGGAATGTGGAATAACTAACCATGCGAATACCTCTGAACATAGAACATTTCTTTCCTCAGAGCCGTCAACTCATCATTTTTCTCCAAAGATGAATACCTCTGAACACAGAACATTTCTTTCCTCAGAGCCTCTCATTTTTCATCACTCATCATTTTTCTCCAAATATTTGTATTAAAGAACCACTGCAATTCAGTGTTTTCCAGCCTTATCAGGTTCAGCTGAGAGAAAACTGGCAGAAAGGAGAAATGGGAAAAATTTATCACATTTTTTTTGAGATCACACTCGTGGGCTCTGTCCATGCAGGTTTGGTTTGATTTAATTCCTGGCTGAAAACATTATCTTAAAATAGATAGTTCTAGTTTTGTTTTTATTAGAGTTAAAAGGTAGTTAATCAATGGTTATGGTGAATAAACCACTACATGCAACAAATGCAAACAGACCGCTTATTAAGCTATTCTGTTAGTGTAGCTGACCTGCAGAACCTGCTTTCATTTACACAGAAACTTGCTCCTCAAGCTTAACAGCCAACTTTTTATTTCACACCTACAAATTTTCATTACAATATTCTTTATCCTTAAAGCTCTGGAAGAAGTTAACTGCAATCTTGGGCAAAGTGTCACATCTAAGTTGCAGGTAGTTCATGAGGAAATCAAAAGTTTTTTGTGGAAAGAAGAGAGATGTGTATAGCATTACTTAACTTTGTTGTTACAATCTTTTTCTGTCATACAATGGTGTTTAGTTGCAATCACAGCAACACATCCTATTTTGAGTCAAGTTTGCTTCAAGGAAAAAGGAATTATGACTTTTTCCCCCACATGCTCCATTTGATTGTTGTTAGAACTGTACACTTATGTTTTACACTTTTAAATTATTTTTGTCTTACAAATAGTCTTACTTTGCTTATTGATATATTTTGAGGCAAAATAATGCAGTCAGCTAGAACACTGAAAATTCTAAACATTTTTTTCTGTGCACCTCCTTGAAAATGTGTAAAGCCTTGAAATTTTTCACTGAACAGAAATTCTAGTTTCCGCAAGGTGTAGTTCTATGTAAGGATAGAAGACAATAAGCAGATAGATGAAGAATTTGTAATTAATTTGGGGGTAATATATTAAACAGCCTTTGCTAGGGTCAATTCCATTTAATGATATCCAGCACAGTAACCTATGCAAATCCAGACCACGTTATGTACTTCCTTTAAGGAAAACAACCTGGGTTTTTTTGGCATGTCACAAAACAAGAAACTCATCTAGTTGTAAAAAGCATGAAGCCGGAAGGGTATACTGAGTAATTATCAGGAATTTTTGCAACGACGTGGCCAGGTGTAATGTCTATCTTGTTTCTGCCCATCCAATTGAAGCTATTAAATGAATGGAAGGTCAGGATTCCGGCACACAGCTCTACTTCCGTGCCGAGACCCGCGGGGCTGTGCCGACACCTGGTAGACGCGATGCGGGAGTTGGCCGTAAGGTACCCCGCCCGTACCTTGACCCAAACACACCGCTGGGCGCTTTGTAATTCATTTGGGTGTGCCTGGCAATGAAAATTCTGCCTAAGCCAAGTCCTTCCTGTGAACTCCCTCTGTATCCGTGATTACTCGGGGCCTCTGCGGTACGGCACCCGCACCTGATTCGTGTTTCCCGGGAAAATCTGTTCCGCCGCCACAGAAAGCGCTGCTGTGGCGAGGCTGGCGGAGCTCCTGCAGGGGCTTCGGGACCGGCGACTTTCCCGCGGGCCCCACCGGGCAGGTCACCGGCTGAGCGCCGCCGGGGGCTCCGGGAGGACAGCTCGCTGCTCCGGGGTCGCCGCCCCGGAGCACCGGAAAGGGCGGGAGCAGGAGCAGGGGGCGGCTGCGTGTCACCAGCGCCGCAATGGAAACCTCCGCCATCCCCGGCGCCCTCAGCCACCCTACCGGGCGCCGCCGCCGAACCCCAGAGGTGCCGAACCCGCTCCTGCCAGAAGCCAGAGGCGGCCCCGAGGGCCTTCGGGCGCCTCAGACGCCCCGCGGGCCCAGGACGCTCCCTGACTCCGCCCGCGCACACAGCGCCACCTGGCGGCCCGGCCGGCGGGAGCGCGGCAGCCCCGCCCAGCTCCTGGGAGGAGCCCAGAGGGGAAGGGGCGTGTCCCGGCTCCGCCCCCCCCCGCGCGGATTGGTCGCCCGCCGCGAGGGCGCGGCCGGGGCCTGAGGAGCGGCGGCGCAGTAGGGCGGCGGCGCCGGAGCCATCATGTCGCGGGAGTTCGAGTTGTGCCCCGGGCGTCGCATCGGCGGCGAGCAGCCGTGCTTCATCATCGCCGAGATCGGGCAGAACCACCAGGGCGACCTGGCCATCGCCAAGCGCATGATCCGCATGGCCAAGGTGCGGCGCGGGGCCGGCCGGCGGGCGGGCAGGGCTGTCCCCTCTCCCTCAGCGCTTCCTGCGCCGCCGGGAGGGCAGGCCCGCTCCGCCGCGCCGAGGCAGGCAGCGAGGGGCGGGTGAGCGAGGGCCCTAGGGCACCGGCGGTGGCCCGGGAAAGCCGGGGGAGGGCGTGAAGCGTCACGCCTTCCCCACAGGGGACGCTGCGGTCGGGGAGCGTCGTCTCCTGGGCGGTGGCACGGCGTGGGAGGAGTGGGGCCGTTTCCAGGAGGAATTTTAGAAATAACGTAGCGGCAGGGAGGCAGCGGTAGCGAGGGCCGACAGCGCGGGTGTTTGATGTGTGGCCTCCGGGCCGTGGCTCATAGCCCGCGGGCACATGGTGCGCTCCTTCAGGGAGCCCCTGCCCGTCTCAGGGGCCCAGGCGTGTGCGGGCTCCGGCGGGCCGTGGGGTCTACGAGGGCTCACAGTAGCCCTTTTCCTGTGCCGAAAGCTTGTGGGGACGTGGGAAGAGTCAGTTAGCTGCTGAGCCTCCAATTTGGCTTGATTGCATTCGCGTTTTTTGAGGTGGTGGTCTGTCCTCGGGTAAAGGCAGCTAAGCTGTTTTAAAATCTGGTATTATGTGTGTTAGATATACGTTAGAAAAGGGCGTATCATCACTTGAGGAAAGCCCCGGGCATAAGGCATTCAGAGCCGTGACTGTGGTTTCAGCATAGTGATACTTTAACCTCACTGCCTGTGTCACCTTAAACAAATGTCAGGTTCACACTCCTTGTGCTACAGAATCCTATCACTTTTTTTCATGTAAAATTATCATGTGACAGCTGAGCTTGGAAAACATTACAGAAGTACACTTTTCAAATAAGTGGCATGCATAGCAGAAGGCAGTTTGGTTTCGTAGTTTTAGTATGATTTCTTTCTAGACCGCTGCTCTGAGTGCATAGGCATCCTGAAACAAAAGGGCTCGTGTGTGGGGGTCCTCTGTCATTCTGTGTTCGTGCCATTCCTGTGATTGCTACGATGATGATGAAGTGAAAACTCCACTGCAAGTGATTGGATTAGTTACACAAATCCAGTATTCAAACTTAAAACGAGTGCAGTTTCACTTACACTTCCGCTCAGTGTGCACCAGCTTGTTTTGCAGGACTGCGGAGCAGACTGTGCTAAATTCCAGAAGAGTGAACTGGAGTACAAGTTCAACAAGAAAGCCTTAGAAAGGCCTTACACCTCTAAACACTCCTGGGGAAAGACCTATGGGGAGCACAAGCGTCACTTGGAGTTTAGTCATGACCAATACAGAGAGCTAAAGAAATATGCAGAGGAGATTGGTATTTTCTTCACAGCTTCCGGCATGGACGAGGTATGTAAGCCATACTGAAATGACAAGCAGAGTCCAGTTCTTCTATCTATTGGTTATTGGCACAATAGTTATTACATAAAAAGAATACAAAATATGTGTGGACCTTGAATTTGTAAATGAGGAAACTAGAGTAATTGTACTTCTGCCAGTTCACTTGTGTCTCCGCAATGGTTGAGTAGATGGCTGAACATTTTGGAGGAACTGCCAGGTATGCTGAGGTATTTATGCACAGTAAATCTTTAATTAGAGACAAGGCCTCAGTTGAACTCCATAAACAGTCAAGGCTTTGAGAGTTTAGAACAAGACTGCAATCTTACCCCTATCCGGTGTTGTCTGTTATACTGACTCCAAGAATTTCAAACTTCCCTCTGTATTTAAACCAGATTCATTTCTCAAATTAATCCCTATTATTTACCTCTTGCTTTTTGTTGGTTTGGCGTTTTTTTCCAGCTGTTTACTAGACCCCAGTTCTGTTTCTAAGCAGCAGAAATGCTTATATTCCTTTCTCTTTTACTAATCTCATAGAAGGGGTCTCCATCTCATAGAAGGGGTCTCCATGTTGCCCTCTTACTCCTGAAGCATTTACTGATTTTTGTCAGCGGGGGTCTTGACAAGCCAGTCACCAGCTTGTACGCTTCATGAAGCTTATCTGCTGCTGGTCCCCCTTACAAGATGTATACTTTATCTCTTGCATGTTGCCTACCTTAAAGTGATATTTAGTTACAGTATTAACAAATGCAATGCACAACTGAAATATGTAAACTGGAAAGATCAGATAACAGCTAAACCTCAATACAGATCGGAGTTTACAGATTGTCTTACTTTTCTTTGTGGCCTGGAAAATACAGAGCACCAAACTGAAAGAGATCCCCCAGAAGTAAGCTAGCAACTCTTGCATAAGGCAAGAACAGCCATGCCCCTATTTTTCTGCAAGTAGCCTTATCTAAGACAGGACAAGGATGGGATCTATTTAACGTTTTAAGGCGATCTTTCAGTGCCTCAGTCTCTGTACAGAGAGAATTGCTGATGTGTCAGCTTAATCTCCTTTCTCATTATCTTTTGTCCTGCCTCATCTGACATAAAAGTTCATGCTTTTCTCGTATCTTCTCTCTGTGTATTTGAACACCGTTATCACATCTGTTTTCTTCTTTGTATTCTCTGGACTAAGCAATTTCAATTCCTTCAATATTTTTATGCTGTCTTTTTCAGTCCACTGGCCATTCTCACTGCTTCTGTTAACTTACTGTCCTACTGACCACAGTCCTTGAATTGCTATGCCCCAACCGAGATGGTACTAGCAACAAATACCATAAAAAATTACTTCAGGTGTCTGACAAACAAAAAGGCACTTTGCATGTGTTGCAAAAGCCCAACACCATGGACTCAGATCTGTGAAAAGAAGATATTGTGAGGTTTCTCTTATTGTTAGCTTCATGTCTAGGAGACCCTCTGAACACCACCTACTCCTTTAAGAAAACAGTAATTAAATCCAGTAGCCTTGGACTTCTGTAACTGGGATCTTAAAGACCAATATGCCTTTGAGGGGAAAAAATTACTCTTTGATGTTAAAACCTCCAGCTTCTAAAGGCTATAGTACAATGCAGAACACCTTTCATATGCAGGAGCTAAAATTACTTTCCACCTCTGGGATCCCTCTTTTTCTCAAGAAGCTGTGTTCCTTGGTGTGTGGCCTCATCAACTAATTAACACTTGATACATGGTTGTGCCTTCTTTTTTGAACAGTTAATTACATTACACAGCTCATAGGATTTCTGTTGGCATTTCTGCAAGGCTGACTTCTGTAAACTTAGCATAATCTCTGGAACTTCAGCTGTGTCGAAGAGGTTAAATTGTGTGTTTAACTATATGAGGAAATCAGTGAAGTGATGCATGAAGTAAATATAAAGGCTACAAGTAATTCCTTTATCTGCTCTTTTCCTGAGTGTACTGGAGACAGAACAGGATCCCATTGAACCACTCCCTTTAATGTCATCCCTATTGTTTGCTATTACTTCCTGTTCTTTGAATCTCTTGCAGAAAAGCTGCCAATTTTCAAGATATATTTCCCTAATAAACAGTGGCATTACATACGAGGTCTATCTGTCATATTTCATTTTGTGCAATCTCTTTAATAAATCTTTTTAGGATAGTGTGTTCATTGTCTTTGTTCACAAGAGATCTTGGTAAATAAACTACATTAAAGAGATGTTATGTATCCTAGTACAAGAAAATTATTCTGCGACAAAACGAGGACAGAAAAATTAGACTGAAGAAGATGTGATTCTCTTCTGAACATTAGCATTCTTTCTCTGGCTCTAAGTAAATCTGACTGCAACAAGGAATGAGCTGAAGAAATTAGAAGTGTTTGTGGGTAGACGAAGGGGGACAAAGTTAAGTAACTATTTCATTGTTTCCCCGAGCATGAATGGAGGATTTCAGTATTTCTTGCCTGTGATAGGTTTAAGATTTTTTGCCTTAAAATACTAATTTTTGAAAGGCAACTTACTGATGCAATACTGATTTTCATGGAGCCTTCAGTGATTCCTGAATGATATTCAGTATAGCATTTTTAGGAGAAGGCAGAGTACAATTAACATTTGAATAAAGTGGTTTATAGTCTTTTCTTTGGCATATTTTATATTTATTTTCTAGCATCTCTCCTAGAAGAAAATCCATTTTGGATTTCCCTTTTTGGGCGCTTACTTTTTTTCATGTTCTTACTCAATATAGTCATACTTTTTTTTCCAGAGTGACAGATCTATTCAGGAAAACTATCTGTAGTTTTAAACACTCTGCATTTTAGTATTTCTGACCTGTGGTATGCAGCAGGAAGACTGCCTGCGTGCCTGCAGTACATTTCTTCTTCAAGAGGCAGGCTCCCATTTGCAGGTAGTTGCTCTCTCTGTTGGCCCACAGCGTTCTTCCTTTTTTTGGCACCACAACCTCATCTTGCAAGTTAGAGGAACAGCAGAGCTCACCTGTACTAAGCAGCTGTATTTACACCTGGCTTGACCAGCTATGGCTGAGAGACCAAAGAGACTGCTTTGAGACAGGGATCCCAGTCAAAAACCTGTGGAAAATCTGGCTCTGTAGTAGAAATATAAAAGAAGCCACCTCAATAATACTTCACCTGGAGAGAAGTCAGAAACTAATACCCTTGGAATAGTAAATGTTACTTCAGGAACAGTGTGTTTGGGGAGTAGACCTATATATATGACTTATTTAATTAAGCTTTGCGTTTTTTCCATTTTGAAGGGTTGTTTATATTCTTTGATCCAGCTAAGTGGTATGTTAAAATGCAGTGATTTTTCTTCCTTGTAGATGGCTGTGGAATTTCTACATGAACTGAATGTTCCATTTTTCAAAGTAGGATCGGGAGATACAAACAATTTTCCATATTTGGAAAAGACTGCAAAGAAAGGTAAGCATATTCTTTTGAGCCATCTTGGATCACCGTGTCTCAGTAGATCAGTTATTAGGTCTTTCCTCCAATTGACTTTGGAAAAAAATCTAAACTACCTTTAGAAGGAAATCACGCTCAGAATTGGGAAAAAAAAAAGTTCACCCATTTTCTTTGTCTAGTTTAACTGAATTCATTTACTTAAATAATTTAATTTAATCTTGTGTAGCCTTCTTACAGACCAAGGACAAAACATATGCATGTTTTTTAATGGCTAGGTCGCCCAATGGTGATTTCCAGTGGGATGCAGTCAATGAACACAATGCATCAGGTTTATCAGATTGTGAAGCCCATCAACCCAAACTTCTGCTTCCTGCAGTGCACCAGTGCATACCCACTTCAGCCAGAGGATGTCAATCTCCGTGTTATATCGGTCAGTGAATAACCCAGAGTGTTCCATGGGTAGAGCACCAGAGAAGGGCTATGCACTTTTATTGAGGTACACTTCCAGATCTTGGGCATACTGGAATTTACTTCTGGGAAGTTAGAAGACGTGTCATGTTTCTCTAATTCATGCGATTGTTGAAGTAAAAATATCCATTGGATCCTCTTTTAGCAGAATTCAGCTTTGAGAAATACGATAAAGGATATTACGGGAGTAATCACAATTAAACAGAGGAAAATATGACATGGTTAACAGGTTAACCCTGCACTTTGTAGTGCAAAGAAAAACTATGTGGCCTATTACCATTGAGAAGGTATATGGAGATGAAAACATCATTTTAAACGGGGCTAGACTGGAAACTTGTTAAAAACACTTCATGTGAATATCAGAGCAATGAAGAAAATGGCTTAGGCCCTTTTGTAGTTTCCTTCGCTGAAGATAGTAGTTGTATATGCCTGATAACGATGCAAGAAAATTTTCCCAAATTGGAGTGTTCAAGCACTTGCCCAGATTTATGCACACATAGTATGTTCTTCTTAGTAGAATGGGACATGGATGCATTTAATTGCCTTTAGGAGTGGGTGACTGTCCCTATGTCTGGCTAAAAGGATTGCTTCAGATTTTAAATACAGGGTTGAAGAAATCTGCTCTAGATACAGGTTAACCAAGTTCCTGGATGAAAATAGAGCACTTCTGTCTTACTGTAACTTGCAGTAATGTAGGTTTTGATGACCTTGAGGAGTAAAATTGAATTAAAGGGAAAAGCGTAAGAGAAGTTGCAGAATGGAACATACCTTCTTTTCCTTGTCAGTATTGATAATCCTAGTGAAATTCTTAAAACATGGCAGTCAGTAATGCAGTGTGACTTGTTGAATGTAAAAAAAAAAAAAAAATCTCAGCATAACCAACTGCTTTTTTTTTGTGACACAGCAATTGTCCATTGTTTTTATTGTGATTAGCACTGTTAATTTTGCTTTGTCTTTGAAATTATTACCGTGGTAATTCAGACCAACTCTGTCATTATTCAAGGCGTATCAGTCAGCTTTTCCTGATATCCCTATTGGCTATTCGGGGCATGAAACTGGCATAGCCATTTCAGTAGCAGCTGTTGCTATGGGTGCTAAAGTAGTGGAACGCCATGTGACTCTTGACAAAACATGGAAAGGAAGTGACCACCAAGCATCCCTGGAGCCAAATGAACTGGCGGAGTTAGTGAAAGCCATCCGTACTGTGGAGAAAGCGATGGGTTCACCAATCAAACAACTCTTGCCCTGTGAAATGGCTTGCAATGAAAAGGTAACTTTGGCTTTTGATTTGTGTGTAGCTGATAACCTACAGCTAATAACTATATTCAGAAAAAATAGCTTGCTAATTGTTTATTGCAGTAGTGTTTCTGCCTCTGCACCCAAAAATGTCTGCTGCTAAGTAGCAGCACGCACAGTGTTTATGCTTAGCCCACTGTAACATTAGTGTTGACATGTCATTTTCTATAAACTGCTATTTCTGGCAGTTGGTAAGTATTTTTACCAAAGCATGACATTGGCAATTTTGAGTATAATGGAGTTCTGTGTGTATCATCCAGTGGTTAACTAAGTTGAGTAGAATTACAGAATCATTTAGGTTGGAAAAGACCCTCCTGATCAAGTCCAGACACTGTTGAGCCCACACTAAACCACATCCTTAAGCGCCATGTCTACACATCTTTTAAATACCTCCAGGGATGGTGAATCAACCACTTCCCTGGGCAGCCTATTCCAGTGCTTGATAACCCTTTGGGCGAAGATTTTTTCCTAATATCCATCTTAAAGCTCCCCTGCTGCAACTTCAGGCCACTTCCTCTTGTCCTATCACCTGCTACTTGGGAGAAGAGACTGAACCTGACCTTGCCAGAGCTTCCTTTCAGGTAGTTGTAGAGAGCAGTCTCCCCTCAGCTTCCTTTTCTCCAGGCTAAACAACTCAGTTCCTGCAGCTGCTCCTCGTAAGGCTTGTGCTCTAGACCCTTCACCAGCTTTGTTGCTCTTCATTGGACACTCTCTAGCAGCTCAATACCTTTCTTGTAGTGAGGGGCCCAAAGCTGAACACAGTATTCAAGATGCAGCCTCACCAGTGCCGAGCACGAAGCACTTGGTAGTAGTAATAGGTCTCTATGACTGTACAGGCTGCTTTTCCACTAAGTTAAAATACTAGTTAGTCTAATCAGATTTTCTCTGTTCTGAAAAATTCCTGTTAGCCATTACTGAATTTCAGGAATGATTTGGATGTTCCTAGCAGCTGAGTTAACAGTGAAGGTTTCCATGCTAACTCAGCCTTCATTTGGAATAAGACATAATGGGAGGGCAGTTCCACACAACCTGTTCCCAAGTAACTGCACAGTATTTTTTAGCCTTTTTTGGTATACTAAGCCTAGGAATATGTTTGACTTAAACTTTTTTTTTTTTTTCTCTTTAATTTTTCCTCTGTAGCTGGGAAAGTCTGTTGTGGCTAAAGTTACAATCCCCGAAGGTGCAGTACTGACACTTGACATGCTGACGGTGAAGGTGGGAGAGCCTAAGGGATTTCCCCCAGAAGCCATCTTTGATCTGGTGGGCCAGAAGGTTATTAAAAATATTGAAGAAGATGAAACCATCACTGAGCAAGCAGTGGAAAATCATGTCAAAAAAGTGACGTGCTGAACCAAAGCACTTCATTCCATATTTCATGATGTAGTACTGTGCTACTGCACAACATATTTAAGTACAGCAGCATGGTAGATCAGAATAAAAAGGTGTAATTAGGTTTCAAGCAGGTTAGAATTTTCAAGTTCTCATTAGCAGGTAGTTTGTGAAGCAAGGGGATATAAATTACAAAGAGTAATTTTATTAGAAACCATTATAGCATCAGGTCTACAAAATACCATGCTCCTTCTTTCTCCATTCCACTTAACCTAGACTAATTTGGAGTTTTGTCAAACCTAAGATCACAGTCTACTGCTTTCCAGCTTCCCTTTTCCAGTAAGAATATAATACATCATAATAATTTTGTCTACACTTTGAATTGTTCTAACCCCATATCTTTTGATGTTCCTCTCTCTTTCTGCCATTTTCCTCACCCCTGTGATAACAGGATGTTAGTTGGAATTGAATGCAGATAAGCTAAAGTTTACATACACTGAACAGAAACCAACATATGCAAGCGGATAGATTTTTCTAAAGGTAGAGCTGTGGGTTGCAAGAATCTGCACTTGGGGGAAAATGAGCTCCTTGAGAAAGCTAGGTTCTCAAGAGACAGTACCAAGAATGGAAGCAAATTGGGTATGTAGAAAGGTCCCATTTAAGGGGCTAAAGAAAGCGCCTTTTTGCACTTTTTTGTGAACTGAAAGGCAAAAGGCCAAGCCATATAAAGTAACAGGTTAAAAAATAGATGTGAGATGAGTAAGTGGAAATAAACCTAACCTATGCTTAAAAAAAATGTTAAAAGCATCTGTTGTGAGCCGAGTGAGGCCTGAAATCTTAAATCAATTCTGCAGTGCATTTGGATATCTGCATTTGTACCAGGGGGCAACTTCCCAGGCAGGAAACCAAACGCTGGTGAAAATTCAGTAGCCTCCTTCCTGTATTAACAAGCAAATACATTGGGTTGGGTTTTTTTCCACCGACAGTAGTGTTCAAGGCAACTGTCACTGGCTGCCTGACTAGATCATGTTGCTAGGCTTCAGCATGATGGTCAGTGCTCATCTTGTGCGTTCTGCTTTTGCCTCACAGCTTCCCACTTTTCCAGTAAGAAATGCAATCCCACTCCTGTCAGCCTGTGCTCTTCCCTTTGTCCAGGAAGGAGCCACATGGTAGCAGCTGCAAACCAGGCATCCCTCAATTAGCTTGGGTTAGTGCTGAACTTTTTGATGTAACTGATCTGTATTTTTCTGTGATGGAATCATTTATTAGTGATGTTTGTTTGGAACTTGTTACCTCCTGGTCATGAGTTGAAGTATGTGGAATTTGGTGGTGGTGCTTCTGTACCTGTGAGCTGTTTACTTTCAAAACGTTTACCCGTCTGCAATTCTGAGAAAACTGTATTTGTATCTTTAAACTGGAAAGCAGAGATTCTTTCAATTGTGTGCTTGACCGTATATAAGCTCTGATCCAGTATGCTTGCCTTACATTAAAAATCTATTTGATTGTTAAAAGATTTTTTTTTTTAAATTTCAAACTTGAAAAATAAATCTAGCTTATAAAATAGCTATTGTTTCTGCGTTTCATCCTGTGGTCAGACCTTGTCTTTGCCAGCACCAGTGATGATTCCAGGACCTTTATTATTTGGACGCTCTAAGATTACATGATCTGCTCCAAGTAGCAGTGGTTCTTCACTCCAGCAAGGCTGGTCCTAGCAGCTGCTGTAAACAGAGGCTCCAGAAATTTCCAGGACTTTTAATTAAATGTAGCGAGAGAAAAAAGATTATACAGAAACTCGCAAGCTGTCTGTCCTAGTTCTCTGTGAGCATACCTTTATCCAACTGCAGTTAAAGGGTCTTTGCAAATAGAACACAAAAATAAATTAAGCACATGCGCCATACTGACCTAATGTTTTTACTACACCTGAGGGTCCTCCAAATATTTAATCTTCTATTAGGGGTGCTACACTACTTTTTCCAGTCTGTGTGGCAATAGGGCCACCCAGAAGCCCAATTCGGAGTCTCTGTCACAAGCAAGACCAGCTAGCAGCTATTAAGTGTGGCTACAGAAGCTTGTACTTCAGTTTTACCTGAAGGGACCTTTCCAACAGCCAGTGCTAGTCTTTGATTTTTCCAACATGATACTTAAGTATGACCTAATTCACTTACTGCTTTTATTATCCAAATCTGACCTTCTCAACTGTAACAATATGCAATATATGAACATGAAGCTAGAACCAAACTAAACTTCTTAGCATACAGAATTGCTCTGTATGTTAAGAGAGGAGGGGGTTCATAAGAAAACATGACAACATACAGATTCAAATCCGAGTTGTATTATGCTTCTTTCAGCCAGATTTTTTTCCATTTTGCAAGTTAAAAAAGGTATAAATATTATATATGGCACTTTAGGTAGTACATTGGCATCATTTATAAAAGCTAGATCACATTCCCGTATTGAAAAATGCATCTACATTAAAAATTACAGCTGGCTTTCTTCAACGTAACTGTTAACCTTCTAAAAGCAGCATAGTTACAACTTTCTTACCACAGAGATTAATTAATGTAGATCACTGCTAAAGTGGCTTCCGTAGGAAAAGCATGAAATAGTAGGCTTCATTTTGCTTTGTTCCTTATGTTAGTTTGCATATTCCAATGGACCCTTCCCAGAGCCTCAAGGCTGGGTAAACTGGTTCTGTGAACTTGCAGCGGAAGGTGTGCAAATGAGCCATGCCATCAGTAACATTGTAAAATGAAAGGATTCCTGCTTCATAATCCAGAAAAATGCCAATGCGATCAGGATCATCTTCCACCGGGACTGGGATTCTCTCTCCCTTGTGAAATGCCCAGTACTCAAAATCAAACTTCTTAAGGCACCAAGATGCTCTATTCCAGCCCAGTCGAGAGGTTTCACAGTCTCCTTTCCTGCCAATGGAAGGATAGGCCGCGCCAATCCACCACCCTGCTCCAGCATGAAGCACGTCAACCTCCCAGTAATGGCTCCCAGACAGGAATGCATCTCTGCTTAGCACCTGCCATAATTTATTGAATCTCTGGGGACCACAAGGGTAAAATATCCTCCTCCAATTACAGCTTACTACAAGACGGTCATCAGACAATTTCAGCCTTGGGTGAAGGCTGTCATATTCCCACGTTGGTGATCTCGCATCTGCAGTCAAAACCATAAACATACTTACTACGTTTATTGTGACTCTTGAAAGTCCAAGTTACAAAAAAAAGAACTGCAAAGGAGCTCACAGCTGGCATTGTCTTGGAACCTGCAGGTTTGCAAGGAAAAAACTGATATTTTTAATAGAAAGCCTGCACTATTTATATGCACTGATGTTTAAAGTTGCATAGGCAGGTCAATAAAAGACAAATATGTAAGTCACATAGAACCCTTTCCCATAAATTAAGTATGTGTAGCCTGGGCCAGCTGGCATATTCCCTAGTCTGAAGGCCAGAAGCTGTTTTCATTCAGGCTGGATTCCCCCCCTCTGCCATCAGAGCAATGCATAAACCACTCCAATGCATTTGCTGTTGGTCCTCTCCCACCAGGGAAGGCTAAGTGAGGTCCCTGCTGTGAGAGAGCACGAGCACTGCGGCCTATTACAATGCCCACAAGAGAGAACTGACATCTTGCATTCAGTGAGGGTCCACTCACTGCACAGTTAATTGCAAAAAAGACTTACCCTCTATACTTGTCTGCAATGTTTCAGAAAATAAAGTAGTACACATGCATTATGACTATAAGATACAGCTGGATGCCACATCTCCTCTTTGCCCTGCTGTGGCCCGTAGCATCAGCTGTGTTTAAAATACAGAAGTCAGTGATGCACCATTATCGGCTGTTTTACACACAGAGCCTAACTCACAGGTTGTCTTCATCTGGGTAGGATCACTGTGCGCACCTGGGTACCAGAAATGAAGCAATTGCTTCGTCGGAGGCAAAGAGATGCAGAGAGAGTTGTTGACATGGGAAACGCATGTCACGGTGCTAGGGAGCCCACTGTTAATATTCTGCCCCCTGCCATCTGCACCTGTATACTGCAGTAAAACAGAGAAGCAAATAGCACTGTACATGCAGTGAGTGTTAACTGAAGCATCACCATTTTCTAAACAAAAATAAAGCCTTCAAGGTTTTAATTTTGCCATTTTGTCTGTAAGCAATGTTAAAACTTCCAAAAGCATACCACTACAGGGGTACATCTCACAGATGCAACATCTTAATTGTTGTGAGCTCCACTATAGTCAGAAAAGCTACTATTGGCATTCATGTGGTTTGTATAGGTCCCAAGTCACATCTCTGCACATATTTGGTGACAAAAGACAGGAAACAGAAATTATTCCTGCAGCTAAAACAGCATGCTACAGGATTCCACCTTTGACTGACTATTGTTAGGCTTCATTCCCAGTCACTTCCAGCAGGTGAACAATAAGAATGCTAAGTTTGTACAGAACACAGGTACCTGACACCGAGACCAAAAGACACTTAAAAGTAGGGAGGATTTAAAAGGCCTGGCTTCAATGACTGCTTTTTCTAGTAAGCACTTGAAAAGCTGTGCAAATAAGCAGGGATGTCTGTGAGTTAAATTTAGCTGAAAACCTAGACTTTTGTCAAATGCATAACTACTAAGTCTCAAACAAATGGAAATACCCCCATTGCTTTAAAAAAAGGACAAAACCCCAAGGATCAAAGGGCATCCAGGTGCTACTGTTTGGAAGCATAAACGTGAATTTGACTAGGAAAATAATGCAAAATAGCTAGAGTTGTTTGGAATATTGGAGGACCGCAATTCTTCCACTTTTCCTAAGTGATGAAAATTTTAAGTGACTTTAAGTCCAAATATTTATTTGGACAAGACCAAGGTTTGTCAATTTCACCGGCCTTTGAGCAGTTGCAGAGTCTGGATCCTGCAGCACAAAAATGATACAAGTGGGAAAAGACCCATGACATCACAGCCGAAAAGACAGATTTTGCTTGTTGCAGCCCTGATTTCTTAACACTTGCTGCACTTTCAAGTGCAACTCGTATTTGCTCATCTCCAGTTGAGATAACCTGCTTGGAACAAAAAAGTTGCAGTGTTTGGACTTAGATGCTCACTCAGGAGAGTACAGAAACAAAACAAAGTGACAACACTGAAAAATACCTCTCTCAGAACACACCAACCAATAGGTGCAGTGGCAGCATCTAACACACTCTACCAGCACAGTTCTTCTCCCTTCCCCTTCCTGCTGAATAACAGCCAGAAGTCAAGTGTCTGACTTGGCCACAGTCATGGCCTCCACTAGGCTGGATCCAGGCTGGGAAACAGACCTTCTCTTACCAACAGGCCTTTGCCACCAGGTACCATGGTAATAAGGAATGTTAAAGCTTTGAAATTAAAAACAGCTACACCCTTCATCTGCTGCAGGCCACCTGAAATGTCCATTCCCATCAGAGAGGTAAAACCATATTCACTGTACATCTTTCCTCCCAGCACCAGAGGAAATGATCACCTGTAGACTGACCCCTTAATACATTACATGATAGACACATAATAATAGACTACAATGATGTGGAAAATAGAAAAGTCTTCAAAAACTAAATTAGCTACGAGCTGATTCACACCCTGGCAGTTCTGAATAAAAACACAGGATCAAGATTTCACAGAGAGAAAATAACATTTCTTTGCCAACCTGAGGTACAGAAAAGGGTAATGACTTTCAGGCAGTGCCGAGCACTTGCCCCTTGCAAACACTGTAAACATCAAAACCCTTTTAAGATACCATTTCAAGACAGTGTCAGCATACATTCATTGACTGTTTCAGTGATTGAGCCATAAGTGTCCAGGGTGCTTTTAACTTCTTTCAACCATACTTACGTTTTAAGAAAAGCAACCGATCAACAGGAGACATGGTTTTCAACACTGTTCCAGGCTCCTTCTTTGCAGTGGCATTAAGGCTACTGAAAACATCTGGGCAGAGATGAAAAGGGATAGTTTAGGGAGACTGCCAGTGGAAGAATATGGATGTACTTTCAGCAAAATTTTAAAAATAAAACATCATGGGCAATTTTGCTGGACAGAATACACGCCTCCTTGGTGTGAATTCCACCTATGTCCTGGGGAAAGTCAGACTGTCACACTTCACTTTCTAACTTCATGGGACAAACTGTGTTACTTTTGCTGGGGAAGGGCTACTCTCTCTGTATGCTTACACCCTTATGCTTTTTGGATAGCATGGAGATGCTGGATCCCAGTGCTGCCAAGGTAGTACACAATCAAGAACAATCCCAAGTAAGCACCTCCCATTCCTCATATCAGGCGAGAACAGAGTCAGGCAGCTGAAGACAACTGCAGATGCTAGCTACAGAGCACCTGCACAGTACTCCACATACCCTGCAGTGGCGTTTCAGATCTGGTCTGACCATTTCCCCCAGCACCCTGATACAATGTTCTTGGTTGCAACTCTCAGGAAAGGGATTATTAAAAGGTATCTGGGTGAAATGTGATGGTTGGTGTTGCCCTGCTCACTTGTAATTCAACAAGCAGCAAGGTTTCCCCATGGTTATTTGGCTTTGTGGCTCTGTGTCCCACTAGGAAACTCTTTGCCTTAATCATGGCAAAGTTCACTTAAGGATGAAATACCAGCTCAAAGACAAAAGGAGCTCTAAGCAGAACATGTTAACCCACCTTCAAAGTACCAAAAACCAGAGAATTTTTCAGGCTGCCTGAGACAGAAAGATCATCAGGTACATCAATTAGAAAAATCTTTCAAATTTTACAGGTACCCAATGTTCCATGCCTGCCAAATGTCTGGCCAGAGCACTTATACCCAACTGTGACTGAAAGGAGAGAACAGCTACATTGCATAGATGTGACAGTCTAGGGATATAGGCAATATAAGCTCTGCAAGAAGAAATAAGCTGAATTGAAATAAATGACAGAGCTGGAAAAAAGCATCAAACTTTAAGGCACAAAAAGCCATCTTCAGAGTAGAAAGAGAAATCTCTTATGTTCCTAAATTGCCACTGCTATAGCAACATTACCCCAATGCTGTTAGGGAATGCTACCCATGCTGAAAAGCTGCTGTTTTCTTCAGCTGATTTGGTAAAAAGTCCTGCTCTTACTTACAGACCACACTTTATTTAAAAGGAGAGCAGGAGAAAGCAAAATTCACAGCACTCTTCCACGTACCTTCGTTAAGCCGGGCTTCTAGTGGTTTCTGTAGAATGGACTGAAGAACTTTCACAAAGTGTTTATAATAGTTAAGTATGTGCTCAAATGAGAAAGGTGTTGGATGCCACTGTTCTAACACATGTTTGGGCTCCTGCATTTCCTTTTCAATTTCTGTGTACTTCTGAGAGCAGAAAGACAAATTCTACAATTAGTAGAGATAGTAATATGAATGGACTCTTCCCTGCCAGCTCCCACACACCACAGAGCAAGGGCTGCTCCACCGCTAGGTGAACATATGGGCTGTATCAGGCAAACCTCACTGTGTTTGCCATGCCTATTAGCTCATTAGCCTGTCTATTAGGTCCAATGGAGCCAGGGGCTACCCCAAATACGGTTAATCCATCGGTCATGGTTAAAACAGGGGCCTCCAGGACACTCCAAGATGGAAATGAGTTTAAACTTTTGTGGGAAACCCCAACAATGGAAAAATTAAACCACTAAGTTTTAAAAGCAAACTAGAGAATAAAATCCAATCTCTCCCACAAAAAATCTCTCCAAAACCATGAAGAGAAGCTTCCCATGTGGAGGTATGTTGCTGGAACACAGAGTAGGATGCCAGGGCTGTATCACTCACAACAATGCAAACTCTCAAGTCTGCTAAGTTGCAAGGATGTGAAAATGCACCACAGGCCTTCCTACGGAGGATGGCATCCTTTGGCTGTGTCAGGGCATAAGTACATGACAACATACTCTTCCCAAGGAAGGTAAATAAGATCATCAGGAAAGAGAGGTTGACATTGTTCTGTAGGCAAAAAGAAAAACATTGCCCCCTCCATTAAAATGATGGCTATTGCTCAGGGTGATTAGGATCTCTTGTGATTAAAGAAATTAGTCAATTTAGCCTTCCTCCTAAGGTTCCCAAGAGGGCTGCCTTTCCTCAGATCTTCATATTACACTGCACAAAGAAAGACCTGATACAGCATTTGTCATTATGATCAAGAGGTACATGTAACTGTGTTCCATGTAGGCTTAAAATTAACATGAATTTCATATAGACTTAATATCAATGCCATAGCAGAAAGACCTAACAGCTCAAAAATCAGGAACAAAACTGCTTCACCAAAATACCAACAAAAATAAGATTAAAAGGCAGTGAGAAAAATGTTGCTTACATACAGAAGGATCTACAAAGGAGATCACTACAGCAGTTTACCAGGACTATAAGAGGTAGAAAGAGACCATACAATACCACCTCCAGCAACTGAACAGGATCACTGTGCTGTTGTATTTGTCTGATTCGGCAGGCAAAGGTCTCCAGGGCTGCAAGCTTTTCTTGACAGGACTTCAACTGCTGATCATGTGCTTCCAGGGCTTGGTGAGTCTTTTCATCAATGAAATTTTTTGCCAGACTCTCTTCTTCCCGAAGTAGTAACTGGAGTTCAGTCACTTTGTCTGACAGCTGCCTTTTGCTCACAATGGCATGTTCCTAGAGATGAAGCAGAAGAGTGTTCCCTCCAATACTCAACAGATCATAAACACTTCATGTGTTTCTCTCCCAGGCCTTCAATGTTACTTTTAGTTGAATTTTACTAATTTGCTGCATCTCTTGAGAAATGGGTGTTTACGCCTAAAAGGAGTGGCGCCAGGATTTACCTGCTGATGTCTTGGATGAAAAAGCTTGAGGGCAGATTCCAAGATGCTTATTTATGCAGAAAACACTGTTTTCAGCTGGAATGTAACAGGGCCAGGTACTAACTGCTACAAGCAGCTGACCTGATCCTTCAGTAGCAACACTTTGCCCCCTTTTAAAGCAAGCTAGGGACAGGGAGCTGCTAGGAAAAGAAAGCCTCCAAAAATAAATTACATCAAACCGCAATGTCCCAAACCTCTACAGAGCTCCTTCCAGCTCCTCCTGACATTTCTGTAACAGAGATGCTTAACGATGCTCCTTAGAGCAAAAGCCATTTCATGCTCTATAAATGAGGTGTTCCCGTTCTTAAGGCAAAATCAATAGAGTTGTTCTTGTGTTTACTTACCTCTGAAGCCAGACTATTCAATAATGAAGTCTAGTGCAATGCAACATATATTAGTGAAGCCAAAATAACATATACAGTTGGGGCTATTTGCTATTCCTCTGTACAACAATTTCAACGTTGTTCTTCCAGAGATATTTGGCTGATCAGTGAGTGAGGGCCAGGCTTTGGAGACTCTTTCCCTCTTCTCTCCCTTTGACAGTAATATGTTGTGATAGATACAGGGAATACACCTTTTTCCTGAGAAGCAGAAGCTGCTTGGTTTTTTGAATAGCTACAGAGAAAGCAAAATGTCTAATGACTCTCCTTGGAAAATGACCATCCAGTGGAGAAGGAAATCATGCTTTACCTTCAGATCATTAACAGCCTGCTCTATGCTCCTTCTGTTACTAGCTTCTTGCTCTTTTCTCTCTTCTATATCCTTCAAACACAATGCCATGAGTTCCTATACAGCAATGAAACAAAATAAAACAGTTTCATAACAACATATGTAAAAAACAGAAGTCAATATCCAGCTTCCTTTCTATATAGGGGAGTGTGTCACTGAAAAGATGGCTAACCCAGCTAAACCCCCTCCTCTCCTTTTTTTGTGCTGAGTATGACATGATAAGGCATGTATTATCTTTGGTTAGTTCAGGTCATCTGCCTGCTTGTATTCCCTCCCAACCTGTTGGGCACTCACAGTATTAGTCACATCTAAACCACAGCATCACACAAGCCACTATGAGAGGAATTAACTCCATCTCAGCCACAACTAGTACAGGGGTTCTTCCTTGTGCTTTTTTTTAATTCATCCCAGTTTAGCTGTCCATGGAGCAGCTGCAGAAGCTTTGCAAGCTCACCCAATACTTCCGTTCGTGCTTTGTTTTACTCTGGAGAGCCTGCCAGGAGGCTTGCTGAGGCCTGCACGCTGTGGTGTTAAGCTTGGGAGGTTTAAGAAGTAGTAACCCAGAGGTCTTAATGCCTAAGGCAGGTTTTATGTAGTTTATAAATGGTTAAACTGTAGAGAATCTTGTTTTAGAGAAGAAATGTAGCTATTTTAGTAACCATCCCAAATGGTTTCAAGGACTTAGTAAGATAAGAAAGGATGTATGTGGTCCTGAGAACATGGTGACCTAAGACAGGAATGCAATAAATATGGACACTGTCTGACAAACAGGTGGTAGCAGGGACATCATTAGTTTTAAAGAGCAATTAAGCAGTTAGAATGTTTTCCCAACATGAAAAGTGAGCCAAAGAACAGGTGAAGAAGGTGAAGATTGAAGAAGAAACGACGCTCACTCAAAATGAGGACCACCAGAAGGCACAACCATGCATGCCCAAAAGCTTATTATAATATGTAAATGAATTCTCAGAAATATAACAAATATGCTAATTTTTCTTGGAGTTACATTGAATATGTATACCTGTTATGTATAAATTTAATTTGACAAAAGTATTCAGTGTGCACAATAGGAGGAGCTATCCCCTGTGCACCTGGCGCTGCAATAAAGAATACCTGCTTTCTAAACTTTAAATTGAGTCTTAGAAAGTTTTATCTGCCAGTTTGCACTAACAGTCTGATGTTCAAAAGCTTTTTTTTATTTTTTTTTCTCTCTACAATTTCAGAGAGCTCCTTCCCACTTCTTCCCTGCTATTTTGGAGCAGTGTTATTAGGAAGTTTCCCAGTTCCCACAGATTGTGAGCAGACGCACAGGTCACACTGAATTCCACTGGTATTTTATTGCACTTCACATTAGAGAGCAGGACAAGTGCAGGGGACAGTACACTAGGCTGCAAGCAAACAGCAGCACAGGGGAAAGACCACAGAAGAAGTCAGAGCAACGCAGAGCCCTGTCCCTGCCTGCTGGCCTGCTTTCCCCTGAAGTATCCCTCTTGCAGCTGGGAGCTCACTGCAGCGCTTGCATTCCTGTCATGACACCAGGGCAATGTGTGAATGCAGGTCCTGTGCTGGGGCAACTTGATTTCAGCCAGGGTAAAGTGCACCAAGCAACAAGTGGTTGCGGGCACAGGGGAGCAGATCCTGGTGATAATGAGGTATATGTCTCTGTGCCAAAACAGGAATTAAGGATGGTAGAAACTTTGGTCCCTATGCGACAGTCTGTTCGTAGGAAGTCTCTGCTGACATCTACTGGCTTCAGGCTGCAGAGATTTTAGGCACAAACTATCAAAAGTAGTTGCAGCCTAAGAGAGCCTATTTTGACTACTGATTTTGTTTTCTGGGAACAGTTAGTCTGTGCAGCCCTTGTGATGCGACATCAACCAGGCAGCATGTGAGAATCTTCCTCTGTACTTTTAGCAAATCCTGGCTGTGGATGCTAAGAAGAAATGAGAACCATTGTGCATGGTCCATCAGCTGGTTCACCCCTGGATCTAAGGTTTTATAAAATAACCTGGAAGGACACTCCCCGTGCTCCTGCAGGCAGGACACAGGATCAGCATTCTGTCCACTTGATACGTGTCCTGTGAGCTTCACTGGGGCTAGGAGCCTCATCTCTCAGAAATCCTTGCTTTTACAGTGTTTTCACTAGAGTGAGTTGGGGCATCCAAACAATCCCTAAAGAAATGGTTTTGGAGTTGGTTCCTCAGGGTGAATGACATGGGTTGCCTGCCAGCATTGCAGACACGGTGTCTCCACCACTAGGAAGCAGCTCTTGCATTTACCTCTGTAAAGAAAGTAATGCTTAACCAGAAATGCTTGAGGTTGGCATAAGTGTTTGCATATGATCACTGCTGTGAGGGAGTGAGCGCCTGAGGTCACATGTTTTACAAGCAGAGAATGAAGACTGGGTTTTGCTCTGTGGCTTTTGTCAGTCTTTGAGGAAGGGAAGGAGGTATGGACTACAAAATAAATTAAGGAATGTTGGTATCTAGTAGAACTCCTGAATCTTCCAAAGTGGTGCAGAACCCCTCTGATCCTTCAGGGACAGGACTGGAAAAATGTCTGGAACGGATAGCATAACATGACTGTCTTGATCCATGCAAGAACATTTATCTGCTTGCACAGATGTGCCTGTGCCAAGGGACTTCCAGATGCAGAGTCTCTGGCTTTTGCTGGGACCCCATTTTCTTCTGACTCTGTCATAATCAAATGAAAAATTGCATGTGTTTTTAAAAGAGACACATGTCCGAAACGCAAACTGTTGCCCATGAGGCAACAATTGTGCTGTTTGTCAGCCCTGCAGAGTTTAAATGCCATGCTGACCTGGGGATGTTGCAGCAGAACATGACACAGATAACAGCTACAGATCTGGACCTAACTAGTGTTTACTGAGGGGGCTCTGTTACATCACTGACTCTGTGGTATCACTGAGAGCATGAGGCTGCACTGCCTGATCTTTCGTGGTACTAATGACAAAAATGCAACACCAGGTGCACCAAGACTGTTCAGCCTGCTGGGCAGAGGACATCAGATGAGGCTCTGCAGGCTCGACACTGCAGAACATTACCTGTGCTGTGCTTCTTCAGTGCATCTCAAGGCACATCACAAGTACCACTGACACTGTGATTACCAGCCAAGCAATAGTATTTCTTGTTGCTGGCACGCAGGTTATAGCATCACTGTAGTGATGGGGTGTTTCTGATTGGTCTTTGTACATTGGGAAGCATCCTGAACATTCACTGGATTTTGACACTAGACAGAGCCTCCCACTGATCCTCTGAATAAAAGTACTTGGTTAGCTGCACTTCAGATTCTAAATGCATGAGCATGTAGTCTTGAAATGCACAGTGCCATAGATTTAACGATGAAAATGTGGGGTTTTTTCACCATAGGTTTCCCTGTTTCTCATGAAGGTGGCAGTAATTTGTACAGCTCTCTGAATCTCACCAGTGTAACTACCAGGAGCAGGTGAAATCCTTGTGTTTCATCACTATCAGCCTTATAAGCCTCATAAATTGAGCTGGGCACTGGTCTACCCATGGGAGGTGGTGAGTGATTGCCTTCATATTGTTTGTTTTGTTTGGTTCTCTTTCTCTCTTCTTCCACTTCTCCCTTACTTATTAAACTATTTTTATCTCAACAGATGAGTTTTCTTGGTTTTATTCTTCCTTTCCTCTTCCCCTGTCCCATCAGGGAAGGCAGGAGGAGTGAGCAGGCAGCCGTGTGGTGCTTAGCCACCTATCAGGGTTAACCCACAAGTCCTGCTCCCCATCTCCAAGTAAGTGTCAGAGAACGGGCTTTGTGCATGGGGACTCACTGTGGTCTAGCAAGCTACCACCACAGGGGAAGGGGATAAACAGAAATGGCCTCTCCTGTCCTCTTGTGGTACTCATAGAATCATAGAATCGTCTAGGTTGGAAGAGACTCTTGGGATCATTGAGTCCAACCATCTACCCTACTCTACAAAGTTCTCCTCTACACCATATCCCCCAA
>JAOXJM010000019.1:48708536-48723014 GCA_026413425.1 Tringa solitaria | reverse complement strand
GTCAACATCAGTCAGTCCCAAAAGTGCTCAAGAAATAACCAGGAATTGTCACTGTTTCATTAATACACTTTTCTGTTCCTGATACTGAATTCCACCGTTTCAAGAAATTCAGCTAAGGAACCTTGTGGAACCAAAGGCATATTCCGATTCCCTGTTATGCAGAACCAAATTTAAACACAAGGTATTCTCAAACCACTAACGTACAAGCTTTTTGTGGGAGCTGAAAGTTGACAGGCAAGCCTAGTCAATAACCTAAGTAAGCAACTCAAGCTAAAACACAGGCCCATATATTTTCTAAAGGAAACTCTTACAAAGATCACCAATGGAAACCGTATTTTCCTGGCTGTTCTACTATCATCATAATAAAGTGACTATAACCTTCTCCACAACTGAGACATGGCATGGAGAAGTCTCAGCATGGTTTGTAAGTAATAAGGAAACTGCTCTCTATGTCTGCTGCAGTGAAATACTGGCATTTTCTAGTCAGAGGCGCAAACAAATAGACACGAGTATACAGATAACCCCACAGTAAGAGCTGTAGGACAGAAATGATGATCTTATTTCCCCCAAACCCAAAACAGGGTCATGTTTTCCCACGTTTGCATAGTTCCTACCACTAAGCCAAGTCTACTTAAGCAGAAGGCATCAATAACTTTCATAAGTGAAGAAAATAAAGGGGGAGACTGTAGGCTCCTGAATGTTTAGACAACATAAGGTTATTATTTAAGGAAAAGCACTGGTCATTTAAAAATTAACTGAGAAGTAATACAAAAGGAACATGTAATAAAAATAACGTTCTGTGCTTTCTTCTCTCCTGCTAAGCTTTTCTCTGAGACCACTTCGGCACTACAAAACCTCCTCTGGATTCTCTTCTGCTTCCAGGGAAAGAAATACCTGAAGGAATAGTTGGTGAAGCAAATATACATCTTTTTCATCTTTTACAGATGAAATCTGTAAAAACCACGGTGAACTTTAAAATTATATTTTCATCTTCACAGTAAGTGGTTACAGACTTGCTAAGGAAGCATAAGTGCAAAACCCTATTACTTTAAACAAGATCCTTCAGTTGGATATCTCAGCACTATTTTCCCATCCAGACTACTATGAAGAGGGGAGTAAGAAGCATTACTTACCGACCGTGACTGCTGTGCTTGGAAAGGAACGAATTGTCCTGGAGGAGGCAAGTGAGGAGGGTGGTGTGGAGAGATATGAGGAGGATGCAAAAGGAATGGGTCACTAGAAATGAGGGGTGGAAATGCTGCATATGGTACTGGCAGGTGCTGAACTGAGCACGCCTGAAGCATCTGAAATAAAATGAAAACAACGTATTTTTGTCTCTGGCACAAGCAGTCCCTATTAAACATTCTGTATTTATTACGGAAAGATATCATTGTAACAAAAGCAGTTCTCTTGCCTCCTTGGAAAAGCCTCCCAAACACACATAACTCATTCAAACACACAAGGATCAGTGATTAGTAAGCAACAGGCTTTGGAAGTACCATAGTGTGACATCTGCTAGGTGCAAAGTAGCTCGCACTTCTCACAAGGTCACTGGGAGTTGGGGTTTTCAATACTCCAGCATTAGACAGACTCCTAAGTGATGAGCAGATACATTCACCCTACTTAATTTTATTTTCCCCACATATTATCTTCAAAATGACATGCCAAAGCAATGGCCTTGCAACCATTTTTGGCTCTACATGGAGCTGAGGGACTCCCAGCTCTCAGAATCTGCCTTAAAACCTCTGCTGCCTTATATATTAAGAATAATTCATAAACTCTGCTCAGTTCTGCACTTTGAGGGGAGATGCATGCTAC
The DNA here is from genome assembly GCA_026413425.1 of Tringa solitaria. Taxonomy (NCBI): domain Eukaryota; kingdom Metazoa; phylum Chordata; class Aves; order Charadriiformes; family Scolopacidae; genus Tringa; species Tringa solitaria. The sequence continues at coordinate 48,721,196 of JAOXJM010000019.1, read as the reverse complement.
TAAGACGGCTCCCTAAGTGACAGCTACTGTGGGAAATACTCCTTTTTTTCTCCTCTTTGAAATTCCTCATACAAAAGCAACTTTGGCACTAAATTTTGAACAGTAAAGAGATGAAGGCACTGCAGGGGAGCAGGAATACGCTTTGTGGAAGTGTTCAGCTTTACTTCTAATTCTAGATATGGAGGAGCAAGAAAACCTATATTCTCTTTTTCTTGCTCTTTGATCCATCATCAGAACATTGGGCATTTCTGTTACATTTCTGACAATCAAATGAGCAATTAATAAGATACTCGTTATCAAATCTTATAAAGAAAGAGGATCCAGTTCTGAGCTTTCATATTTTTTTTTTTATTTAGTCACGTCACACAATATACATTGTGCATACTGACTGGAATAAGGTAAAATGCTAGAGATCCAGTTTAAAGTCAGATTACAGTAGTGGAGATGGAACTATCACCTCAATTTACTGTGATTATGACCAAACATAAATCTTTACACGCACTGAAAGGTAGCAGATTAATTTGATCTGACTACTGTTTTTTCTTAAGTGTTGACTATTCTTCACCTTCAGCTACTACATCATTTTTCTAAAAAGGAAATACAGCAAGCATCATGATTGTTAAAATACATTTTTTATGGTATTTTACTAAATTGAAAACTATTCTCTGAAATAGCTGAAGATAAATTTGCAAGTTGAACATCACATAGTGTTCTTTAAAACAGGAGAAACTTTGGGGAACTCATTAAAAAAGGTTTCATCCCAAGATTTTGTACAGTAAAGATTGACACAGATTCCATATATGTTTAGAACAATCTGTGCTATGCCCGTGCCACTTTTTAAGTTAGAGCAAATGAGGCTCTATTATCTTTCAAGTGGAAAGAAACAAAAACTGCCTGTTCATTAATTCAGGCTTTTGGGAAACAACTCTTGTTTGAACACATGCTTCCAAGAAGTTTTAAAACTGACAAAGATATTTCATAAGTGACATTTTTTTATTTTATAGTTGCACATGCAGTAAGACAGTAAGAGAGACAAACACTGTGAAAGTAATAAGCGATACTGGGAGGTTCACAGATGAAGCTGGCCAGCAAGCTGACATGCTGGAGGACAGGGCTACCTTTCAGATGTACTTTCATAGGCTAGAGAAATTGGCTGACAGGAACCACGTGAAGTTCAACAAAGGTAAATGTGAAGTCTGGTACTACGAGAGAATAACTCTATGGGGCAGGACATTTTGACTGACTGGTTGGTGAGCAGACTTGCAGAAAAAAAAGTTCGGTTCTGGTGGACATATCAAATATGAGTACATAAGAGACACAGGGTACACCTGCAGTCAAAAAGGCATACTGCATGCTGTGCTGCATTGCTAAGAATGTAACTAGTGGGTCCAGTGAAGTGATTCTGCCCCTCTATTCAGAAGTTGTGGAACTCTATCGGAAGTCCCATGTCCAGTTTTGGCCTGCCCAGTGCCAGAAAGACGTTGACATACTGACATGAGCCCACTGAGAGACAGCATGATGACCAGAAGCTTGCAACACACTGGATAAAAGAAGAGGCTGCAGAATTTGATTTATTCTGCCTTAAAAAGAGAAAACTAAGCAAAGACCTTACTACTGTTTTTTAGCTACTTCATAAGAGTGGATAGGTAGAACCTGACTCTTTCTTGAGGAGCTAAGCGAAAGGACAAGGACCAATGGCACGCAGTTGTAGCAATGAAAATCCAATCAGATATACATAAGACATTCTTCACCAGAAAGGCAGTGAAACAATGGAGCAGAGGCTTAGAGGGGTTGTGAAATACTGGTATTGCTTTTAAGAGGCGGCCACCAAACGATCTCCAGAGCCTCCTTGTAATTTACATTATTCCTCAATTCTGACATAATAGAGAAGAAAGAATGAATCCTGTGTGCTGATGTTACATAAACTCAACCATAATTCTTTATATTCACTTGTACTGCATCCATTCCCTCAACACACCTGATTAACTGTTGTATGTTCAGTCCAACCAATCTGGTTAGAGCTTTAATCCTGTATATATTTGAAGTATAGCTGCATTGTCGAATTCCATACTGGCCAGCAGTATGCTGCAGACTTTGTTGTCTCTCATGGGCATAATGGCACCTGGACAAGATGAATGCCAATTACTTTCACCCTTCAAGGAGTCCTTAAAGAAACAGGTGGTCACATCAAGTAGTTTGTTTTGGTGTCATAGGCTTGTTCATGCCCTCAGGTCACAGCATGTGCAACAGGAAAAGTTGTTACACACTGCTGGCAAATGCACAGCTGGCAGAGACCAATGTTTATACCAACACTATAAACGATTACTGCACACTGTAAATGCTATTTATGTATGTTATTACAGATTTATACTAGAAAAAGGAGGGAGAAAAAAAGGTGTGACTCTTTGAGCAGGTTCTGCAACCTTCATTTGTACTGCTGAAACTTCTTGGGGTACATTTCTTCAGCTCTGGTGCCTGCTAGCACTTAATGATTAAATTTGAGCAGAACGATGGCATAAGCATGCTATGACATGGAAAGTGGTATCTCCGAGCTGATACATAATTCCTGAGAAACCAGTTCAAATTCTTTCAAATTTAAAGACGGCAAATTAGCCAGTCTAGGTATTTGATTTTAATCTCTGAAAGTCACAGAGATACATCATTACTAAAAAAGTATTTTGATTCATCTTATGACAGCATTTTGAGACAGAGGAGGTCTTCTCAGCTTTTAGTGATCTTTCAGGATCGTATTACTTCTCAGAACACAACTGACTTTGGAATATCAGACCTTTTTGTATGTAACCAATCCCTTGACAAGATCTCCACTAAGTAAGATTTTTTTCTAGGTGAGGTGCCTAATAAAAGCCTTAGAAATCTTCCTGTTACTATCTGAAAGTACACAAGATAGCTGCCGCTAAGAAGTCAGTTAATAAACTGGCATTTATTTTTAATTAAAAACTATCAGGCCTCTATACTACAAACAGTCATACTCTACCAGCTAAGTACCATATGCTTACCAGCTTTAAGGCCTACATTGCTATGCTACTGCAATTTATCATAAGGGAGAAAAAAATGTCTATTTTCAACAAAATTAAAGCCGCAGACACTGAAGCTCCAAGGTGCCATTCCTATGTCTAAGATTGACACTGATGCAATTATAGAGACTCACGTACTGGGGGAGGCACACTGCAAACTGGAAGATGCTGACCGCTGAAAACCACTGAGCACCCTGGGACTTGCTGCGTGCTGCAGGCTGGGATGTGCTGGCCTGTGCAGAGCGGTATCCCATGCGGAGCCACCGTTGTCACTGTGTATGAGACAGGAACTGTGCCCTGATGGATCTGCAACAAAAGGAAAAAAAATATTTAAGAACTTACCATGAACTCTTAACAGTGTTGTACAGCACAATGAGTAATATAACAAGCTTTTATCTACATGTTAGAAAAACACATACCCACAGTGAAGTTGTAAAAGGAGGCACATGCTTGTAATTCCTGTTCACTAAAATAGTCTTCTAAATGGAATGTTACTCATTGATCAGCAGTTTCTCGAAAATGCCAAGAGGGATCTCTCAGCTTAAAATGTTAAAACTTCAAAGGCACCTTACAGTCACTCAGAATCACCTCAGACTCTATTAAGCTTGCCTCTCCACATACTAACATTCGTCCTTACAAAATAAGAAGGCAGTAACTCCTACATAAAAGCTAATCTACAAGGAGCTAAAGAATCTTCTCAACTCTGAAAGGACTGATTCAATAATAATTCAGACACTTTTATCTTTAAAGAACAAAAAAATTGTGTCAATTTTCTTTCTTCCAAAGAGATCATTCTCCCTTGACTCACTCTCAGATCAACACTCAAGCTGTATCTAATAATCTAAATCTAATAGAACATCTAACCTGAAAGCTGAAAAGGAAAAGTAAACATAACTATGAGGTAGCAGACCCTAAGTATCCACATTTATATTAGGAAACAGACCTACTTAACAGACCCAGTTTTCTAGCTAGCAATATACCCTAGAATTTAATCATCAAACTAAGATCCAAAGGTATTCCGGACCTACAAACCACTTGGTGATGGCTTTTTTTTTTGGGGGGGTGGTGGTGGTGGTTTTGTGGTTTTGTTTTTGTTTTTAAAATCACTAAATAAGAAAACTCCTCTGATGCTCTAATGAAACTGTTCCTGTGTCAGAGAGCATGGATTAATAAAAAGCAATTATTTCAAGGAAGCTCCCTCTTCTTTCATGATCTGCTAAAATGGAACCTATTTGCTTAAAATGGAACAAGTAAGAACAGCTCATTAGGAAGGTGCGAATGGTAACAGCTAATCTACTGAACTGGCAGACGGACACAGAAGTCAAAACAGAACACAGAGCACTGAACAGAACTTAAAATCCCAACCTATATATCACTAATGACAAAAACCAGTCTCAGGAAGGCACTGAATTTGACACAGTTCTGGCTCAGACACAAAAGCTGGGCACACAGTGCAACGCTGGGTATGATTCTGAAATACTTACTGCTCAAAGTAATAAAAAATTACCTCTAAAAATGGTTATGACCCTGAAGTATAAAACATCACCACGGAAGACCTCAGCGTGTATGGAAACACTGAGATCTGCTCGCAGACGGTGCTTGGAAGTTAAGAGAGACAGTGGGATGGAACAGCTACTTATCCAGGCTTGTAAAGGTGTAATCTTGCAACATAAAGCAACAGCATGATTTGAATTTTTGAGGTGCTGCAGCAGTAAAATTGTTCATCAAAACACAAGGCTGTGAGATGGCTAGAATGGCCTTGCTCTTGGTCCCAGGTAAGAACTGCTCTGCACTAGTAACACAACACACCAGTGGTACACAGCTGCACTGAATACAAACAAGTCTTTAAGCAGGGATGTTAGAGTTGCATTCTACACATATGCATTTTTAGAAGCAGACATCCGAATAACTGGTTCTACCTCCCAGCTGGGAAGTAGATAACTGGTTCTACTTCCCAGCTCATGACTATGTAGCAACTAATGTACTTGTGCTGCAGGCTGCTGATTTAACAAACATCAGTAACAAAGGTTACCTGAATAGGACAACTTCTTCTGCAGGTCCTCAATTAATGAATTCTATACCAATTGCTGTCGCAGAGAGGAGTCATGTATTTTCTGGACCAACCACAAATCTCATTTTTTCCATATCATTTAAGGAGGAGTTGGATGGCTAATTTGGTTATGTGACAATACTGTAATGTGTTCTGCTATCATGTAGAGAACCAATTATAAGCAATGAATTCTACTTCTAAATATTTTATTTTACCTTTTTAAAGATTTCTAAGCCAAGGAGAGGTATTTTATGTGAAACAGAATACAGTCTTAATTATCATATCACGTCTTTATCCTATTAAATTAACTTCAGAAGCATTTCAAGGGTTCGAGCCAGAGGCCTGCAGAACTACGCCAATACATGCATTGACACATTGTTAAATAAAAATCTTCTTTATTAAAAGTCTGAACTTTCTTTGTTTTTTTTTTTTCACTGCCTACTGCAATGCTCCATACACCAATAATATTGAACACGTTCAAATGCTCTGTAAGAGGGCAAATAAAGTTCAGTGTTACATGATTTTTCGTTGCCAACTAATTTGGGGACAACCTTGAAGATCTGGGGGAAAAAAACTCCACCAACAACAAAACCCCTATATCTTCAACACTCTTCTGTTTGTACTCTAAAACTCTTACCTGATCATGAATGTCAACCATCACTGCATTCTGCTGTGGTGGGTGAGCAGCTGGGTGCAACATACGAGGAGATACATTTGGTGGGTGAAAGGCTCGGGGCTCTTCTATTGCTTGCTGCTGTCCATAGGAGAGATGATGATAGTTTTCATCCTGGCTAATGGAATTATGTCTAGACAAACGATCTCTCCTTGCTCTCTGACGTCGAACAGGAGGACTGGAAATGTATTGAAAAAAATTAAAGATTATATAAATGACACAAATCCTACTTAATAACTAAAACCACATGAGAATCAAGTATCAAGAAAATTTTTACTCTGAAAAACTTTACTAGAATAGCTTTACTTGATTGGAATATAACTTCTTACTGACAGAACTGCTAAAAGCCTTAGAGATTACACACTTCCAACACAGAAATGGTTAACAGAGCATAGCTCAATGATGTAAAGGAAACTGGGAGAAGAACTCTTATGTAAATATTAACTTATTTTAAAAAATGGCACTTGAATTGCCAAGACAAGTTTTCAAAAGTCAAGATAGCAAACTTCAAGAAATTTCCATACATTTATTCCAGGTAAAAATCCTTCATTCCCTGATCACAGATTTCTCCAGGGTCCTTGCTCCAACCAGGTTACAGAATGCTGCTCACTTAAAGAGAGCAGACAAAGCAGTAGACTCCTCTGAAGAAACAAGTGAATTTTTCATCTCTAACATATTCACTACATAACTGAGTGCCTCATACAATTCTCTCCAGAAGACCCCAGGAAATTGTGATTGTGGCAAGCTTTGTTTTTCAGAGTGGAGAATTGCTGTCTAGATTGATTTAGACCAGAGCATGCACTGTTCTTGAGCAACTGACCTACAGACATAGGACTTGATTTTGTACTCTTATATAATTTTATGTTCTGAGCAGAGATGCTACTAAGTAGAGCTGAGACTTCTGTAAATCAGACCAGTGGTTCAGGCTCAACGCTCATAGAACAATGCACCCACAAGTAACAAACTCACTATTAGAAGTTTTGATCGAGTCACTTCTCACTTATTTGGAAGGAGAAGGAACTGAAAACATGAAACCATCCTTCAGCACTGTCAATACATACCTTTCAATCTCCATAACACATAAATTACAGGTCCCAGAGGCAACAGCAAATTCAAATTACATGGGACAAAATGGGTTTCCCAATTACGGAAAAGGTTGAAGGAACCAAACTGCAGAAAAGAGACAAGGAGGGTCTGTGCCCACTAGACGGCGTTCTCTCCAACAGCGTGTGGAAGAGAACTTAAGATTCTTTATTCCCATTGCTATTACCAAAAAAATATCAAATTAATCTGAAACTTGTTGTCAAATCTAAACATTGCTCAAGTTGAGACCAACTTTTCTGTTGTGTGAAACAGACATACTCCAAGGAAGCAGGAGCATACGACCAGCTATTCAGATGCTACTGTGAGTATATGATACAACATCTCAAGCCACTGCTTTTCTGCCCTGCTTCTCAGGAGTATTATGCTGTTATTGTCTGCCTTAAAACTGAAACAAATGCTAATTCACAACAGGTCAGACAGAACGCATAATGCCAGATTGTAACATAGCATTCTTAAAACAAACAAAAAAACCCAAACAAACAAACAAACAGCATAGCCTTCTTTATGTTTACAAATCACCATGTCAAAACATACAAGCTGTCTTTTCTTCTAAGCACTGAGAACCTAAATTTACAGTCTTACTGATGGATGTCTTAATTCCAGACTCCTTTCCCAGATTTTTTGTTACACTCTGCATCTCTGTATTACTATGTATAGTATGATACATCTATTACATTCTCATTAGAGAAAACTGGTGTATATGATTTCTATCCACATCCTTCTAATGCGAAAGATGTTCTATTTTTTTTTACTACTAAGATTGTTTTAAAACTGCTATTTCCTATTGTGAACAGAAATGCTCTGAATACTTTAACATAAAATGTCTATGCGAGGAATTTTGTTTCAAAAAGCTGCAGGAACAAAGGAAAGTTCCAAAGGGACAGCTTTGGAAGAACAGAAATTCTCTGCCTGCCACTAGCACTTAGACAAGGCAGCTTCTCATAAAACTACTCTTACCCCTGTCTTTGTTACAAGGTCTGGCTTTACTTTTCTATGAACCAGCAAAAGCTGTCAAAATTTCTAGCGTATTTTTTTAAATGAATGGAGTATCATTCTCCCTAAAAAGCAAAACTGGTTTTTTTTCCTATGCAGAGCTATAACGAAACTATATTTCTCATTCAGCAAAATTACACGGTAATATAACTAACGTGGTAAATACCCAGTTAAAACAGAGAGACAACAAAGTGGTGAAAAATGGCAGGAATTCCTACCCTCAGGTAGGAACAGCCATCAAGATGTATCCGTAACTGCAGAGTTAGTATTTGCAGATCTAAGTATCTTCTAACAAGGGTGAGTTCTTTGCAGTAACTCATTCTTAAATCCTGTCAGTTCAGAATTATGTTCAAGAGAAACACAGATGAAAGGTGAGGCATAGCAATGGTACAGATCTCCCCATTTCACAATGACTGGTAAAGACAAATTGGAATGGCATTCTGTTTCATATAGGCATGCATTATGCTTTTACATTCACAACTTAACTGTAATGTATGTAGCTGGACAAAAAAACATTTTTTCTGCAAATTCGTACCAGAAGGCTACCTTTCTAAACTCAATATTTATTTGCTTACAATGAATATGAAAAAAATATAATTAGGGTACTGTTGTCCAAGGCACAGTACAAAATCCCAGATACAAAGAGATAAGGTCTAAATAGTAACCTAGACAATAGGAAAAAAACAGGTAATAAAAATCCAGCACACTCTGTGCTCACTGCAGGAGTGAACTGGTCAGACAAAAGAGTTAACGATGATGATGTTGGGTCATAGTGATATTTGCACTACCCACACTTCAGACATTTTGTTTGCACTTGACCTAGTCTGTTCCCTTGAGCTGAATGACCATTTGCAACTGGAGTGCACCTTTCATCTCGTCTTCATCTGAAAATCTGATTAACTCTGCGAATACTCTGTGATGGGAAGAAATAAAACAATGCAGGGAAAACAGGAAATTGGCTTCAAAAGCCCATGCATAACCTCATCTAAAATAGGTGCACTCACAATCATCTTAAGAAATCAAGCTTTGATCCATGAGAGTGGTCATTAGTTCTGATACAGCTCCAGAGCATTTTAAGACTCAAAAAGGCTCTTGTAAAATAAGAGACATGTATGCGTTGTTCTCCCTAATGATCCTGTCCTAGGAGAGGAGATTGGGTGTAGTACTATTCTAGAACCGACCTAGAGCTAGCTCAAATGCATTTGTGCACCCAAGCTAAAAAATGCCCTGACTCAAGTGCAGGGAACAAAAGTACTGGCATATTTAAATGTCTCTGATTAGAGCAAAAGCTCACCCCAAATACAGGTGAGCTGGCCCTAGAAAAGAGTAACGCTTTGTGTCCAAAATGCTGCAAGCAACCTAACAACTCATCAGACTGAAGAAGGCTCTGCAACAAGGTGTCCCTTCATTTGCAGCACAGCGTACTTGCAAGCCACAGGCCACTACCTTGGTAGCATCTGACTGCCTTTGAATGTCAGACACTTGTCCCATGCACATTCATCTCCTACACATGCCATTCTTCTCCATCATCCCACAGTAGTTTGTTAAGCACTCTACTTACTCTGGAGGAGATGTTAATGAGCATGGCAAAGAAATATGTGTAGGCTGGCTGGACACCAAACGAAAATGGACAAATGCAAGACATTCTAGGCATCTCAGTTCAAACCATTTTAAGGTAAAACCCAGTTTTGGACCAAATGCCCCTGCACAACATCCCTGTACCAAACTGTCCAAAAGGCCTAATCTTCTGTCTTCTCAACAATCCTGCAAACTCACAATTCAAGCTATTTTGAGATTTGTGTATTTTGAACGCCACCAACCGAAAGCTTTCAGATTGACAAACTTGAAGTAAACAAAGAAAATGACCGTGTTTTAAAGTCTCTTGCCTCAAAACTACCTGACTGATCATGGCTGAAAAATTAGATTTGTGGGATTAGAAAAAAAACAATTATATATTTCTTAAGTCTAATATTTTATATTCATGAAAAAACACAGCCACTTCAATTTTAGTACAAATGAAGGCACAATATTTCGCAGAAGCAAATAGAGGGATAGTGTGTTTTAACTTGCATTAGATGACTCAGCATTTTTGAGGGAGAATATGAGGCAACAAAAGCTTGTGTTTTGGATAATTAGTTTAGTTAGATTAGTAAAGAAACCTGTGGCTTTAAGCTTTCCTATATTATCATCCATCCAGGCACAAGTTCAACCTGGCCATTCAAATCTCTACTCTTCCACGACCATTAGAACTTCTTCCAAGATCTCTGCTTTGAGAGGTTAATAAGCCACAAGTTAAAACCAACATGAAAATCTAACTCCTACTACACGTGAATTGCTCACCTCAGCAACCATTTGACATTATCTTAACTTCCTCACTATTGCCAGCCAGTATCGCTCATCTTTATTTAGATTGTTTTTATGTATGAAAATTAATCATGACTGCAGTGAAAACTATAGCACTAAATGAATAACTCTTAATATCTTTAAAAGTACCCTGATGAGAAAGATTTTTCCTTGCATTTTTATAAATGCTTATTGGTCCAGTGCAGAGTGAAACAGAATCAGCCTCATAATTTAAACTGTTATTGAGCATGCCTTTCCTCAAATTGACTATTCACACAAATTATGGGATGATGCACCAACCTGAATTACTTCCAGGAACTTGTCCGTTACAACTGTAGTAACTTACAGCTCAAAGGAAACATTAACACGTTTACCATGTATGATCTAGCCAGTGCTGGCTGAAATACATCTCCCTTGAGCTGAAATCGTGAAGAATAAGAAATTGTTTCCCAATCTACACAGCTTGCTTACCTCCTCCTGTTTCGTGCGGGTGTGTTGCATCGTTCCCCTGAGAAGTGGTGTTGGGTGGTCCGAGCCAAAGAAGGCTGCCTATTTGATGTCATCTCCCATGGTCGCATTGGTGGTGATGGGGCTGGTGATGCTGCTGTATAGTCAAAGACTGAATGGGAAAGGCGTTGTCGCTTGGGACTAGGACTGTCTTCACTCTATGCCATTGCAAAAAACAAAACAAAACCAAAATCCATCTCCAGATGAGTGAATTATAATCCATGCTTCAGTACTGCTTTGTGGCTAGCATTAGGAGTGACTTACTAAAGACTGCACTAAACCACCATGAAATTAAACACCCACAAGTAGTTGCCTATTTATTATCTTTATAACACAATTTGCGATGGCTCCCTAACCTCTAAAAGAATTAAGACTACAAAATTTTAGCAGCATTAAAAGATAAAAATTCTAACATCCATGTAAAATCAAAACTATATCAGAAAAGAAAACAACATGAATAATACTTCCCTCCTGCCCTAGCATTGATAGGGTACAGAAGCATAAAAAGATGTATAAGCACAGTCTTCACAGCAATAGTACACCTATCCCGCAGCCCACAAAGACCTGTATTTTAAAAGTAAACTAATACTTAAACGGTATTTTCAATCATATTGTTTTTATAGGTTTTACACACTAAGCACAACCTCATGTGCATACCCTATATAATCCTACCAGGCTGATGGAAATCTGCAGCTGCATGTTTCCTTTTCATGAATGCATACTGAGAAGGCAATGATTTTTACTGTGATATGAACTGGTAAATGTGAAAGCTTATAAGTATTTTCAAATTTAACTATAGGCATCTAATGGGCTAGCAAACTGAGCATTTTGCACATCCTACCTGCAAAGGATCTATACACTCCAACAACAGTGACCTGATTTACATTCCAACATTTCTAATACTCTGCTCATAGCTACAGTAATAGTAAATTCTTGGGCTGGTCAGTTGTGGCTTATTCATAGTCCAGGACTAAGCTCATTTCAAGTACATTATACAGTTCAGGCCCAGTAAGCACTGGGAGCTGTGCCCCATGACCCTAGAACAATGACAAAGAAAGTCACTTATGTGACTGTATAGAATTATCAGAGGCAGAAGTTTAACTTAGGTGTGGCACTACAAGGTACAGCTTACAAGCCAGTTCAGTGCAGAGCTGCATTTAACTAGCCTGTTGCTCCCGGAAATGCACTGTACTGTGTTGTCAGATTGTCATCTGGTTGTCTCTGCACCACAGCATGTCCTGGGTAATTTGTTGGGTTTTTTTTGTTCCAATGTCTAACCACCTAATCTGTCATTACCTTCAACAATGAAAAAATATGAAAGATGTCTCTCACAAAACTTTATGAGCCCATCAACTAGCTCTGACAGAAACTGGCCAACGTCTAAAAAAACCCATCTATTCGGATACCTTTTATGACAAAAAAGTTAATGTCTGGTAAAAGGATAAGAGAAAAGTGGTTATTCCCACTGAGGAAAAGGTACACGAAACTCAACCATTACATACTGTAATAGATATGCTATTATATGCTATTATGCTAGATATTACATACATAATACATACGCTTACTGACCAATGACAGAAGTGTACACACAATTATAAACTAATGCAGGATCGGTATGAGAGACAGAGCTCTGTATTTACTGAAGTCTGTGTATCAGAGAAGTGGGAGCACAAATCAAGCTGAAAGAACACTGGAGCCTTGTTTCCAAACATGTTTTATTTCTACTGCAAGAATAACAACAGTGTATTTCCACAGAGTTATTCTACATTAATTCTCTTGTTAAAGTCCTCTGCATAAAACTTAGCTCACAGATTAAGAGGATTTTCTATATTTGCCTAGATTTCCAACAATCTTTTAAGCTACCAAAAACCAAAACACACTGATTATTTGCCTCTTTTAAAAAAAAAAAAAGATAGAATGAACAGATAAAGTAAATGCAATGAATATCCCATATC
>JAOXJM010000019.1:48674141-48689523 GCA_026413425.1 Tringa solitaria | reverse complement strand
AAAATTACTGAACAGAAAATTAGTTCTGTTTTACCTCAAACCAGGACACTACTTTACCTAAAAACTAGCAAAAGCATTGCTGTTCTTTATTAACTGAGGGTGTCTATATGGCCAATTACCAATGTTTAGAATAACAAAGGAATAGAAGCAAAACGAAACATATAGTACTAATGACAAATTTCTCTTTAACTGACTAAAAGATTGTTTTGAGTAAAATATATTTCTTAATGTGCTAGAGACAGTTCACAGTAACTCTGAAAATTTACTGCTATACCTCCAAAACAAACAATCTTTGCATAGTAAAAGCAATACATAAAAAAACCCCAATGCATATACATCTTGTGAAGGAAACATTTATGTAAGCCTCACCTTGTCACTGTCATCATTACAAATGTGATCTTGATGGATTGAGTGGCATTGAAAGGATGCACCAATGCTACCTACAAAAGAAGGGAGGGGGAAGAGAAAAAAAAAACCAAACATTAACATGATAGCCCAGTTCTTGTGAACACTAAAAATAAAGACAAATTTGGCAAACATTCTCTTTTCCCCACACAGAAGAGAGACTTAGTTGCCAAACAGCTATGTCTGAAAAGTCATGCATTTTATTCTGATAACTAAATAACCATCAGAGACATTTTGCAGTGTGTCAACAATGTCTTCATGTACAGTTTTTCTAAACATTTAAACAGAACAAAGTTAGAACTAGTTCATTAATCCAAACCAAACAAATACATTGAAGTGCACATGGACACATATAAATGAGGAGAAGCTACACACTTCATGTTTAGGCAGTGTAGTCCTGTCCCATATTCTTCACTACAGAGAATTTTCAGCACCCTGGGTAGCCAAAAAACAGCAGTCTCTTTCCAGTGATGTGTTAAGAATAAGAGTGAGTGGAAAAATCCAAAGTCCAAGCAGAAAAGTTTTAATGATACCCATTTCTGATTGTCACGGAATTTCTACCCACTTAAGGTCTTTCCGCAGGTTTCTTTATCTCTGGGGAAAAAGGAACAGCAGACCTCTGCAAAGGCTTACCCCAATCCTGAAACCTCCGTCCAAGGAGGGAGACAAACTGAAGTTTGTTTGTATCCATACAGGTTCTCAAAGATTTACATAACTCTTACTCACACTGTAAAGTTTTATTTAATGTGCTGTTCCTTGCTCAGAAAAAACAGGAGTAGGATAACTGCTACTGTTGAATTTATGCTTCCCTAAGATTACTTTTTCATGCAAAATACTGACAAAACAATTTTCAAAAAGCAAAAAGAAAAAAAGAGTCTCATTTGTAAAGCTATGCCATTTCATAATTTTCCTTACAGAAGTTCTACCTAGAACTTTTCTCCACAAGTTTCTTTTGGCCCTTCAGTTAAAATTTTGAAGTGTTAATAGTCCTATTCTGTAATATTTACAACATATTCCACAAAAGAAGTTTGTCATAAAGCTTTGCAGTCCATGTGTTGTTTTGGACCTGCACAGAATTGATCTAAGAAGATAACAATTTTAAGCAGGCAGCCAGCCATAGGCTGTTGTTTGAATTTAGTTTGTTTAATTTTTTGCTGGAGATTACAATGTAGCAAAACTGGCATTTGTGAGAATTCACCTGCAATTCTGCACTACACTGCACTTCTGAGAAGCCAGAGTTATCTTAAAGCTACCAAAAAAAACCCTAAGAAATAATGCACTGAGAAGAGAAACAAGTAATAAACTGAGTCCTAGAGAAGAAAAGCCACCCTGAGGACCTTTTCTGATTGTAATAGAACCAACAAGACACATAAAAACATGAAACTAATTTAGTTCTTTTCATGGTTCTTAGGCAAACACGAAAACTGTTTTAGTTCTTTTCATTGGTGTGTGTGTATAAAAAAAAAAAACCAAAACACTTAAACTGATAATTTTGGACAAAACACTACTTTCACCCTGCAAATTTATCAGTATACAGTCCAAGACACAATCAGGACTTTTGTCATCAAATGACATAAGGAATGGCAGTTAGGTCCCTTGGTGAAACTTATCTATGCAGATGTAAAGATTGGCTAAAATATGCTAATGACATGAGTTCCTGAGTTCCTATTGAGTTAACTGGCTAGCTGGCCTCTTCAGACAGAACTGACAATTTGGCAGGGAAAAAAAAGGCAAGCTGATTTTTGGACAATAATTCTTTTGAAAAAAATTTATTTGCTTCCAAACACAGCGCTTCATAAAATTAGTTTCTTTCTGACTTAGCACTTCAGAAAAAAAGAGCTATTTTGCCATAGGAGTTACAGACTCTGGCTGTTCTGGCCTGAACAGCAGCAGAGCATGTTCACAATGTGTATTTTTGTAGGAAGGGAGAGCAAAGAAGAAATCAGTATACAGTTCATGCTTCAAGGCAGGAAGGGAAAAAAGGACCAGTTTTCAATTGTTCAAAACACGCAAAGTTCCATTCCCATTTGAATTAGACTTATGCAAAACACAAGTGTTTTCACTAGGAACATTCCACATGCTTTCTTGAAAATTGGGAATCAATTCAAGCTCAAACGCAAGACAAAAAACCCGAAGAGAATACAGGGTTAAGGATAAGGCTTGACAACTTTCTGCCCAGTAAGTAAATATGACCTCTTGGTCTAAAGTGAAAAACAGAGGCAGCAAATAATGAAAATATTTCAATTCTGCCAAACTACAACAAATACATATAAACTTACTTTGGGCATCTATGCATTTGGATAGTGAAAGGAATTTCCAGAGGTGGTGCAGGGGTCTACATGTAGTCTCAACATCACCTAAAACTTGTTCTCTACCGAATTAAACTCATAAATGTAGACCTTGCTTGCATTACAGGCTACACTATAGGTTTTTCAAGAACAGCAATGACATACACAATCACAATGATAAGCTGGCCTTGTTCCAGCTACAAAGGATACCTGCTGCAGCAACACAGCTGCAATAGTACAGCTTTCAGTTAGTAAATACAACTTCTGCCACCTCTGTAGCCCATTAGAATTGAAACTATGGCAACATGAAACCTAAGAATATCAACGCTACCAATAAAAAAGCTAGCTTGGGTTTTATCTACATGTTTCAATCACACTTAACTGTTCTATAGACAGAGCCACAGACAACCATGAGCAGCTACCAGAGGACATGCCAGTGCTCTTTTTTTTTTTTTTTTTTTTAAAAAAAACAGGGTCTTTCATGGTCTTCATACTGTATTTTTTCCATTTCTGGTCAACTACTTACTAATAGCCTACAGTACAATAGCAACAAATAAGAACACCAATCCCTGTCAGAAGATTTTACAAATATCCTGGCTGCTTTGCACCAATTAGCTGACTGATCTCACGAACAGTGTCACCCAAAACAAGCCTTGGAAAGGCATTTCTTTCAAAGACAGCAGTACTAATGCAGGCCCTTGAATAAGGCGACCAGACATAACAGATCCATGGACATTGACACAGAAGATTACAACAATGCAATACTGAGTTACACAGCCAGGAAATCCTGTAGGATTTGCTTGATTTTTTCAATTTAAAAAAACCCCAAACCACCCAAACACCAGGCAGTTTTAAATAATTGAGTTCCCATGTTTTCAAAGTATTTTCTTTCCAAGAAACAGATTACAGTGAGACAAACCTGAAGAAAGATTAATCACCTTTCACCCACCCGCAAGGAAGATCAACAGAGTCAGAAGCCCAAAGATGACCTCAGCAGCTTTCTAGTCTGTATCACCAAACAGTTTTCGGCTGTGGTTTAACAGGGAAATGATGCTGGAGCCAATTTACATTGCCCTGACTGCAGCAAGTAGATAGAAACTCAGTTAAGCTACCTTCATATCCCCAAGTTTACACTGAATTTCAGACCAACCCAACACTAATTGCACCTTAGGGCTAGCAGATCCAAAGGCTATTACAAGCATATAGAATATAGAGAGATATAGAATCATAGTTGGAAGAGTCCTTGAAGATCATCTAGTTCCAACCCTCCTGGCAGGGACATCTTCCACTAGCCCAGGTTGCTTGAAGCCCCATCCAGCCTGGCCTTGAACACTTCCAGAGACATGGCCTCAACAACTTCCCTGGGTAGCCTGTTGCAGTGCCTTACCAGTAAAGA
The DNA here is from genome assembly GCA_026413425.1 of Tringa solitaria. Classification (NCBI taxonomy): domain Eukaryota; kingdom Metazoa; phylum Chordata; class Aves; order Charadriiformes; family Scolopacidae; genus Tringa; species Tringa solitaria. The sequence continues at coordinate 48,685,434 of JAOXJM010000019.1, read as the reverse complement.
ATTTCTTCCTGATATCTAATCTACACGTACCCTATTCCAGTTTGAAGCCATTACCCCTCATCCTATCACTCACTAAACGGCCTTGTAAAAAGTCCCTCTCCTTTTGCAGACCCACTTCAGATACTGGAAGGCCACAGTAAGGTCTCTCCAGAGCCTTCTCTTCTCCAAGCTGAACAATCCCAACTCTCTCAGCCTGTCTTCACAGAAGTGCTGCAGCCCTATGATCATCTCCACGGTTCTCCTCTGGACTTGCTCCAACAGGTCCATGTCCTTCCTGTGCTGAGGACTCCAGAGCTGGATGCAGTAGTCCAGGTGGAGTCTCAACAGAGCAGAGGGTCAGAATTACCTCCCTTGACCTGCTGGCCATGCTTCTTTTGATACAGCCCAGGATATGGTTGGCTTTCTGGGCTGTAAGTGCACATTGCCACCTCTTGTCAAGCCTCTCATCAACCAACACACCCAAGTCCTTCTTGTTGGGGCTGTTTGCAATCCATTCTCCACCCAGCCTGGGTTTGTGCTTGGGATTGCCATGACCCAGTTGCAGGACCTTGCACTTGGTTTTGTTGAACTTCATCACGTTGGCACAGGCCCACCTCTCAAGCCTGTCCAGGTCCCTCCAGATGGCATCCCTTCCCTCCAGAGCATCGACCACACCACACAGCTTGGTGTCATTGGCAAACTTGCTGAGGGTGCACTCAATCCCACTGTCCATGTCACCAATGATTACCTCTGCTACAAAGCTCACTGATGACAAAAAGCCAGTAAGACTCCTATGTAAGTAATAGAATGTGGCATGTGAGCTACTGCCCATAGCACATTCCTAAGTGCATTTCCTTGCTGCAGTGTGAGGTCTACTGCCTATCATTATCTCAAGCAACATCCCAGCCTGAACTCTCTCTCTCCCACAATCCAAAGCAGTCTCCCTGCTGTGGGAGTAACAGGGCACTTAGCTCGCTTACTCCAATTCTCAGTTTCTAACACCCAAGTGACAAAACTGTAGCCTCAATTTATCCTGAGACACCTCCAAGAGACAATAGGCATCCATGAAACATCAGATCATCCACCCCTTCAGCATTACCAGTATCAGGACAGAGTACAGAGTAATGCCCTTCAAGTGATGCACACAGAACATGCATACGTGTGTGTGTGTGTATAAGTAATACACAGACAAACAAAGTCTCAAAGAGAAGAAACTTGAGTTTGACTTTTATCTCTTTAAATACAGTTAAATTCTTTTTCACTCCCTTTTTCAAATCAAAGTGAGATAATCTGCTTAACATTATGTCTTGAACTCGGGGAAAAAATTCAGTTCATTTGTAACAAGCGAGAAAGAAAGAGTGCTGCACTCCCCAGCTGCCACAGGAAAGCAATTGTTTTTCTCCTAACTGCCACATTAAACCAAACAGCAAAAAGAATCTTCAGAATTTCATAGTTTCTGCCTAACTCGTGCATTGTAATAAAAAGAGAATCAACATCAGGTATGAAAGGCTTGCTTCATGCCTACTAATACTAAACAGTCCAAACTCACACAAGGGAAAGAGAGGCAGGAGTTCAATACTTTTAATTCAGTCCTTTCAGAGCTACTAGAAGTATCTCATTGGTTAAATTAATGATACTGATTACCTACTCTCCCCAGCACCAGTCTGATTAGGAAAAACATTTATGTATGTCACCACTACTATTTATGAGTGGCGCTGTTGAGCCTTACTAACTTGCATGAATCAGAAGAATTCTGGGCTAAGAGTTTGATTTGCAGACAAGAGTTTGCAAAGTAGCAAATGCGTGGAAACTGAATCTGAAATGAAGGGAGTTGAGACTTTTAATCAACTGCTGTTGATCAAAAAGCCTGTGAGTTGAGTGGAGTATATATATATTCTGGTGAGATACAGCCATGGATGGCCAGTCTACTTGAAAAGATGCAAGACAGAGAATGAAGAAGCTAAATTATCTGTGATTTTGGAGCCTGAACTTCCAAAAAAAGTAATGCGCTCCTGCAGAAGTCTCTAATCTGCTAGGCAACAATACTTCTCTATTTGTGACACGCTTTAGATGTCAGATGCTACTTCTAATCCAAGAGCTTTTCAAACTGTAGTGAAGTTACTTAATGGCTAAACAGAATATTGTGCTACTACAATGAAAAAGTTACAGGTAAGTTCAAGAAACGATACAGGTATTTAGGCTGGTCAAGTAAGAGATGGCTGCAAATTAACTGTACTATAACACTTTTCTTCTCCTCTCCTCCCCTCCCTCCATTATAGGGCTTATCTTCCAGCTCCCCCCCTTTTTTTTCCTGGGGTTTGCAGCTATGCCAGCTGCATGTAGTGCCATTCTCCCTTTTCCTTCACTCTTCTTGTTATAAATGCCAACAAACTGAAATTCTACAGGTTTCCCAGAAGTTTGCATTCACTTTAACTTCTGTTGTGAAAAGAATTTATTACACAGTGTGAAACGCGCTAATATTTTTCAGTTGTGTGGTGTGGCACACCATTGGCAACTTTTAAGCAACTCCTGAGCATGGAGTGCCTATATCTAAGAAACTGTGATAAAACTTTGGATGACATGCTAGGCAGGAAGCAGCCTAAAGCCACTAGAGAAGAAAAAAAGTAAAATGCCTCCTGAGCTTCTCTCCTTTCCTTCCTCTTGCATCCTCTACTTGCCAAGATGTTCTTTTTCATGCTCTGATGTTTTCTGACTTCTGTTCTCCCCTTCCACCCCCCTACTGCCAAACCTGCTACCTCTCTTCCCCAACACCATGCCCAGCTGAGGGATGCTGTCCTGAACTCCACATGCCCAGTACAAACTTATGTTTTGTAAGTATCAGAAAGGAGAGAGTCTGCAAAAAAGCTCCCTCAGCTTTTCTTTTTCCTGCAGCTACCAGGGAAACACACTGCATGCTTAATAATCAGCAGGAAATGGGATGAAAATGACAGCTGTAAGTTCACAATGAAATCTGGGCTCACATTCATTCCATAAGTTAAGTGTACCTTACAGTCACACTTCTGACTGAATGACACCTCTTGAGTATTTTAGGAGAAAAGGAGAGGAACCTAAAGCCAAGACTCTGTATTTTAAAAACTTGAAGTCTGATATATTTTAAAAATGCCAGAGCTTGAAACATGAACAAAGAAAGTTAGTTTAATACAGCAAAAGCCTGAATGCTGAGGCAGGCTTCAGCTTCATGAACAGAGCTCATCTATAAATCAGTACTTAAGAAAGACCTTTTTACCTAGGTTTCTGCTGTGTCTCTGCAAGTCCGCATAAATATTTCTACTTCAAACAAATAATATCTGATTTAAATGTAATAATTAAAATTTACAAATATAAACAGGACCACTTACTCCAGGAACTGTCCCTCACAGTAGCAGTCTGAATTCAAGCTATGTACTCTTTTCCTGCGTTTGCAAACAAACTTATAATAATGGCCTCTTCCCCTCATAGAGGAAACCACTGTGGCCAACCTGTTGCCGCCTTAATCCTTCTGCATTAACTTTAGCAGCTCCATCTTTTCTAGTCAAGGGTGGGAACAACTACACTTCAGACAGGGACTGGAAACCCACAGGGTCAAGCAGACTGTTTTATCCCCTTTGAAACAGTCTTGCAAGGAAGAGCCCACTGCTTTGGTAGCCATCCCATTCCACCCTGCAAGGTCTCAATTCTGTAAGGATTTGCATATCTTAAGCAGATATCTGTGTGGAAATCTGAGTCACTTCCACACTAAAGTGTCTGAAGGATCCAATCCATCTGGAACATGGTTTTTCATCTAACCTGGATTTGCGGCTGAAGTCAGATACCAAGTTCAACATCAGAAGATTTTTCCTCAGGTAACAATGCAGTATTACTGGATAAGCAAAGGCTTTCAATGAGAACATAAAGTTTTATTGCAAAATTATTAATATAATTTCCATACAAGACTTCTATGCATAAACTATACTACCCAGAATGCCTAGGGCAAATAATCAGATTCAGTCAGGCTTCAAAGGAAAGGAACATTCCTTCCAAGTTTTAAAGAATTTTTGAAATTAAAGGTGTTACAGAATTTATGTTTACTTTTATAAATTCTGTCTGCATGTACTGTAAAAATCCCTACAAAAATGAAATAATCGTATATGAAAAACAGACTTTTGGAAGATTCTTCAACATTCAACTTTGTTACTTTAAAAAAAAAAATAAAGTGAAACACACAGGACGTAATCCTTACTGTTAGCTTTTTTGATCTCAAACAGTACTCAAATTCTACTTTGGATTTCATGTAAGTGCAAAACTAGTATTTTAAAGTTTATGTCATTTTCATGTCTTTACAGTGCACATACAAAAGAAGAAACATTTTCCATAAGCTGTGGATGGACAACTGTGTACTTTGCTCTGGGGATCAGTTTTTCTTGCTTATTTAAGGAGCAGTTCAGCAAGAAGTCACCCAGGGAAAAATTTTACAGCAGCAATAAACCTTGAGGAAATTAGGTTAATGAAAAAATACTATTACACCCATAAACACAGTACCACTATTTTGCTGGTACTCTTAGTACTCAAAATGTCAAGAGATGAAGTGTAACTGATGAGACTACACAGCAAAATGTCAACAAAATCTGTTAGCAGGTTGTTAAGTCTGGTTCGTAGTAGTAAGACACAATCAGAGAAAAACCAACTACATAAAGCAATAAGGTAAAAGCACTTTTTGTGTCAAATAAGATATTTAATCATAGGGCCAAAATATAAAGTAATTTCCTCTTCTGAGGACAACCTCTATGATCTGAGACTAAGAATACATCTTCCTTAAGTGATACCATATAGGAAGTTCTAATCTGTTATTATAATGCTATTCTAAAAAAACCTGCTGCCACAATTATGCATGCATTAACAGGTATATATTGTCCCTCCCTAAAAGGCATTTTAGATTTTAATCAAAGCCTGTTTAAAACAGAAATTTAAAAGCCATTTCTTCAATTCGGATACTGTATGACACTGTTTATATAATTCCCACTTGCTTTGCCACTCCAGAGTAAAACTTCTATCATAAGTATTTAAAATACACTGTTTATAAATAGAAGCCCTTCAAAGATAGGTTTGATTTCAGGATAGAGTCAGACCATTCCCTCTCTGTTATCTTTGTATCCTCCTATCCCTGATGAACTGAGTTCATAAAAATCACACTGCTTCTGGCTATCTCATGCAAGTGTCAAACATGGAAGATTACCAGTAAATCAAGACTAAGAGACCACTAAGAGACCCTATTTTGCAACTGCAAGCCCCGTGTCTGATGACTGCTCAAGCAGTCCCCGGGGACTGCTTGAGTGGTTTACAAGCTAATTTCAAAGAATTATAACATGGTTTGGGTTTAGAAGGTAGCTTTGAAGATCACCTAGTCCACCCTCCTTGCCTTGGGCAGGAACACTTTTCATTACATCAGGTTGCTCAAAGCACTGTCCAACCTGACCCTGAACACTACCAATGATGACACATCTACAACTTCACCACAACATCCACAACAAGGCAACCTGTTCCAGTGTTTCTTCACTCTAATCATAAAAACTTTCTTATTTATATCCTCCTCATACCTTTCTCGTATTCCTAAATCTGCACTCTTTCAGTTTAAAACCCCTGCTCTTTGTCCTGTCACTACAGGCACTGGAAAAAAGCCTCTTCCCACCTCTTTTTATAAGCCCCCTTTTAAGTATTGAGAAGCTGCAATATGGCCTCCATGGAGCCTTCTCTTCTCTAGGCTTAACAACATTCTCAATCTTTCTTCATAGGAGAGGTGCTCCAGCCCTCTGATCACCAATTCTTTCCACAGTCTGCAGTGATACTGGGGATTGCGCCCAGGTGCAGCACCTTGCACTTGGCTCTTCCTGAGGCTCACGTGGACCCACCCTTCAAGCCTGTTAAGGTCCCTCTGGATGGCAATCCTTCCATCAAGTGTGTCAACCACACCACTCAGTTTGGTGTCATCCACAAACTTGCTGAGGTTCCACTTAGTCCTACTATGTCATTGATGAAGATATTAAACAGTATTTGTCAGATTGTACAGACTCTTGAGGGCTACCACTCATGACTGGTTTCCATATGGGTGTTAAGCCATTGACTCCTTGGACATGGCCACCCAGCCAATTCCTTATCCATCTAACAGGTCATCCATCAAATCTGTATCTCTCCAATTTAGAGGCAAGAATGTTGTGGGGGATCATGCCAAAGCCCCTCCAGAATAATAGGTAGATAACATCTGTAGCTCTTCCCTTGCCCACTGATACAAGTGACTATCATAGAGGGCCACTAGATTAGTCAGGCACAATTTGGCCTTGGTGGAGCTGCATTTCTAAACTGCCTCTAAAACCACCTCTCTGTCTTCCATATGTTTTGACACAGCTTCCAGGAGGATCTGTTCATGATCTTACTAGGCACGGAGGTGAGGCCGAGTGGTCAGTAATTCCCAGGGTCCTCTTTTTAACCCATTTTAAAAGGGTATTTGCTAAACAAAAGCCAAGAAATTAAAGTACCTATGGAATTACTGACAAAAGATACATAAATCTGAACCATCTCAACTGTTCCTTGGACATATAGAAATACCACCAAACGCATATGCCAACCTTTGTGTGCTTAAGGGAGCAATTTTCAAAAACCCTGCTTATTCCCACAACCAGTTCTTAATGGGTGATCTGCCTATATATACCGTAAATAATTTCCATGCTGCTGGGGACAAGATCTACATATTCAGAAGAGGTTATTCCCACTGGACTTGGCAGTCAGGTACTTTAAATGAATAACACGAGAATCAGTTCCGTCTTTGTCCTTCTGTCATTCTCCTATAACATAATCATTCTGAGGTTTTCTGAAGAACTGACATCAACTTATATTGCAGCTTGAAACATACTTCCTCTTAACTGCTGTATTACAGGACTCTTAGGAGACTTACCTATACAGAAACTGATACTTGAGAGACAAAGGCTGATGCTTTAAGACACAGATATTAAAGATAAGCAATGCTTTATTTTAATTTCCCTTCTCCTCTGCTGCACAGTAAGGTTCACAGCTCCTACACTGTAGTTATACCTGATACTTATCAAAAGGAATAAATAACTAATTAACAAACTAAAAGGAACATAATTTTCTGCATTAAATCTCTGTGAGAGACTGACACTATTCCTAGCACACTCTGAACAGCATCTCCATTTCAGCGTCTGGCCCCTGTGGAGGCTTTGCTTGGAGGTTAGTTACACAGTCCCCCTGGTGGCTATTTCATCAGGTCCACTCCTGCACAAGGACAGTCTAGTAGTGGATGCTCTCACCCTGCATATGCATATTTGATGCTCTTCCAGAGTGAAGCAAAACATTAATTCATACAGATACATAGTGGGGTGAGATCCACCACAGAAAATACTGTCCAGAAGCCAAAATACAGCAGTGCCCTTTCAGATAAAACCTCTCCTCCAGGAAGTTCAGTATCTACTAGAAAGAAGGAAACTTTTCCTGTTCTTGCCACCTAGCAAAAGAAGGCTAACAGCAGTACGCTAAGCCCAAAAGATACCCAAACATAGTCACTTAAAAGCATATGTAAACAGGTATAGAAGGAAAGAAAACAAGTATTTCCATAACTCAAGGCTGACTTTTGCTGACTGTAAATCAATCTTAGAACAAAAAAAAATAAAACTGGCAAGCCATAAAAGATCTTTTAATCTTGTCATGGAATTCAGTTTTATCATCAGCTGTGTGGGAGCTGAAGGAAGAGACGCAAATACCCAGCACAACCACATTAAAAGCCAGGTATGAGCAGATAAGAGCACATTGATACCCTTAAAATTGCTCTGTTCTCATCCTTATAGGACTTCGTATTAATGGTTTTCAAGATTCAGTCATCTTGAATTTCTGCGCCTCCTGAATGCAAGTTATTTCTCAAAAGCTACTAGAAATTTCAATACATTTGTTTTTCTTTATTTGCAACTAGACTATCTGCAGCTAGACTGATTTTCTTGAAATTCATTTTCTCTTGAGAATTTCATTAAGACTGTGAAAAATCAAAGACTTCTTATGCAAACTGTCTAGCAACTTCTTTTTGGTGCTAATGAATAAAGCGCTTTCTTTGTCTTAAATTTGTCACCATTACAACATAAACTTGTTGCCTTTATTACAACAAAAAACAAGCACAGAAGCACAACTTTACACGTTAAATTCTAAACCATGCATTACTGCATCCCTCCTGTTTCTTTATGGCATAACACACCAAACCTGCAAACCCAGTATTTACTTGCACAAAGAATTTAAAAAAAAAAAAAGAAAAAAAAAAAGCCTTAAAGCTCCCACACAGCCTACCCTGCAGAAGGGAGAGCTTCAGTGGTAAAAATGTTGCTAGTGCTGCCTGACTCATGCAGCCTTCAACACAGATGGGAAACAGAGATCCAGAGCGTGCTCAACTGTTTCCAGTATCCTACTTCTATCAAGACACAATGTCAGTGAAACCCCTGAACCAAAATTTCAAATATACCTCAATTTTGTTATTATTTATTTCTTAATTTCACTGTACGTTCAATCTAGCCTTAAAGTGAAAGGTAACCATGAAGCATTGCTTACTTAGGAACTGACCTTGCAAATACTGGTTCGAGAAAGGATCAACTCTGAAAGCATGGTTAAGGGTGTAAGATCAAGCCAACCTCTAGGAAACCACTTAAGGAAATGCCCAAGCTCTAAAGACTGCTTATCTGCTAAAATGGAAAAACCTGAACACAATTAAAAGTGGTACCAGAGAGAAGCTAGAATTAAGTAGTTGTTACTGTGTATGAGCTTTCCACAACTCCCACATACCTTCAATTACGTGCTTACTATTGTAACTTAACATTAATAACCAGTAGGAGTGACTTGCCTTGACAAAATGAAAACGTTAATATATATATTTGAAAGGCCATGAAATAACTTTGTCTCTTCCTGTCTTTCTTGGTCTCACTCTAGCTAGTAAGCATTTATCACAGTCTTGTTTCCAGGAAGGAACCACATTAACACTGAGCATTTTATTTATATCTTATTCTGCAGGTGTAAGAAGAGAAAGGCCATTAGTACCCAAAGACATCACACCAATTTTTAAAAAAAATAAAGAAAATATTTAGTAATATTTTTGTTCCCTGAACAATTCAGGTTATGATGATAATACCCAGGTTACTTGGAAGGAAAAGAAGAAAGGTTGACAGCACACCTCTTTCACCCCAGTGCTGCATGTCCATGGTAATAGAGATTTCAGTTTGACAATATCAGTTTTCCTCCCTTTCTGCACATATTATGCCTCAATCTGCTAAGGTTTTCCAAGGAACTTCAACTTGCTTTATCACAAGCAGCAGTATCATTGTAATTGACAAGGCAAAGATTCTCAGAAAATAGGAGGCAAATTTGTTATCTACACACCTGAATGTTTCTCTGGAAAACCAAGTCCTGCTTTTTTGGAGTACCATTCAGTAAGAAAATGGCATGAAGCTTTAGAGCACAGCAATTCTGTGCTAATTTGTTGTGCCTCTCATGGAGAAATGCTGCATTTCTGACTTTTTTTTTTCTTCTTCTCTGGCTTTTAAAACCAAGATGCACTACAACATAATTCATCCCATTGTGGTATTCCTTTCCCAGCTGCTCCCTCTAACTACATTTGCCTAAGCCTCTCCCCAGCTCCCAGCCCCTATCACCATCCAGATCCCAGTTGCTCTTGTCCACGCTATCCTCATTTGCAAAACTTTTTTCTTCACACTATCTGTTCTGAGGAGGAAGGACATCAACAGGTATACAAAAGTCCCTAATTTTAGCCCTGGTGCAAATATTGAACACAGTTATTACAGTTGTAACCTGTAGTTTAAACTACAGGTAAGTCAGCCAGCAATCAGATATGCAGAAAACACCATGTTTGTTGCTTTCAGTTTCCAGCATTTCTGAATTCTGATTTCTTTTTGTATGATTTTGAATTTTAAAGGCTCTTCATTACTCTAATTGAAATGGACATCCATGGGGATGTAAGACAGAACAGTGGCACAAGAGTCCAGGAGTCTGCCAAGTTTCAAATGCCAAGAACACATTACATAACTAGAAAATTTCTCATGAAGAAATACTCCAAGAAGCTTAGCTAACCAGCCACAATGCATTTCTGTCTGTCATGAACATTGGACATAGCAGAACATTTCTTCTGAAGTCTTCCCAGATGCTGCACTGGAAAAATTCCATCTAATATGTCATAATTTGGGAAAAAAGCAACTCAAAACTGAACGCTACCTTCATTTTTTCAGGGAACTGTTGCACTCTTACCAGCTCAGGGAATTAACACACATATTTCATCTAAACAAAGAACTCCCCTTTTCAAGTATCAGCACTCCTTATTTCTAAGACCTTCAACTTCTAATTCCATTTCAAAATTTAAAAAAAAAAAATATCAAATTACCTTTAATTGTTTCCCTATCATACCTCACTTTATCTATTTGCAAAAGCAGTCACTCAACTTTTAATGCACATTCCACCAAATACCATGTCCTGCTGCTCCAGACAGTTCATCTCATCACAACCATTTCTTCCTTTGTTTTAAGAGCAGATAATTTAGTTTACATTCTCCATACTAACAGACAGAAAAACCTCTCTGAACACATACTATAAAAACAACCATATGCCCTAGTGTGGAGGTGAAAAGCTTCAGTGTCAGCAAAACCCTCGTATTGCCCTACTGAATAACAATAAGGCAACTTTTCAATATGGTTATGTCAGTAGCTATTTTTACATGCTGTTGCCTTTTCTTTTTTAAAGATAAATAAATTCTTTGGCCTATCTTTCCTGCTTCCATAGGCTACCAAGTCTTAGCAAGTTTACTAAATGTTAATGGAGGCACTCTTTTGATACATATCCAACACTCAGACTAGAAATCTGCCAGCTATGGAATGGTTAATTTTGTAAAATGGAGAACATGGAGAAACTAAACAAAAATTTGATGTTTACATTTATTTTGCCTTTGTTAGACATTAGTAACTCTAGCAAGAGCAGGCTGGAAGCTTGCTACTTAAGAACAAATACTCAAGCTGAGATGGATAGCTTGTCTAAACCCCAATCTTGTCCCAAGATGGTCAATAACAAATCTGTCTGGAGTGAGCACAGAAGAATGCACTTAATTTCTTCTTTTGCCACAGCCTATCAGCTCACAACAGTTCCCAGTAGTTCTGGGATCCCTGATTTGCAGGTTGCTTGTGGATGGTGTTGATTAATGAACAGTGATGGATCTATCCCTCATGAAATCCCAAGCCAAGTGCAGGGTCCTGCACCTGGGACATGACAACCCCAGGCACAAATACAGGTT
>JAOXJM010000019.1:48649294-48660612 GCA_026413425.1 Tringa solitaria | reverse complement strand
ATTTTGGAGAACGACAAGTTGGTCTTCTAATGGGGGGGGGGGGGGGAGAATTTTTTTTTTTTTATGGCAGGTAATATACTTTTAACTCCTACCCTTAGGTACCTTGCACCCTTAAGAAAACTTTCTACATGGCACAGAATATTTTCACAAAAACATTCCAACAACCGAAGCACATTTTATTTTTGGGGAAACACTAAGAATTTCTGGGCTTGCATCCTTAAAACTAGACTGGCAGCTTTAGAAGCCTAGGGGTCAGTTCTTTGGACAGAATCTCTTTCACTCCAGCAAAGATTTAGAACATTAGAACAGGCACTTCCCTGACACCAAACAGTATCAGAAGTCTCTTAAGTAACACGCTGGTATTTTTCACATTCACTAACACTTTCTGAGCACTTCAGATATTAAAGTCATATTTTCCAATACAAGACACAAACTCCACACAAAGTGGAGGCTGTATTGGCAAGGAGCAATAAAAGCCGTACAAAAAATTGATGTGATTTTAAATCCTTTTAAATATAATAGGATACACAGATCACTCCATGTGCAGCACTTTCTTTTCAAAGCTGCTATACACTATGGCATTAGTGAGTCACTGCAGCTGCAGTGTACAAGCCTGCAGTAGGCTGCTGGAAATTCCATGGCTTGATAAAACTGTTAGTGGACCTACCCTGCAAAGGCAGGCACTGGCCATTAGAAACACTACTTGCTATGTGCAAATTAAATAACCATTTATGTGACATGCTGATGGGCAGGAAAACCTCTGGGAGCAGCCTTTAAGAAAGCTCTGGCACTGAACTCAGCTGGAGCTCCAATTTAGCCAAAAGGCAATTAGTATTGCTGAACTGATGGTGCAGAATTTTGGTAGCATGTTGTTAGAGTAAGAGCTCAAAGAAAAAACTGGTAAAACAGGATTATGAACCATTTCAGTTTGCTTGACTTAAAAATCACAGCACAGCTTCTACTGTAGGACATGAGCAGTTTGATATAAACCATCAAAGCTGTTGCAAAACATGCACATTTGGTTTCTAAAAAGAATAATATATTTTAGATTACTTCTAACAGAAACTCTACCCTCAACAGCTTTCCCAACATTTGATTACATAAACCAAACAATATCAAGAAGTTAGAGATATACCGCAGCTAAGTTAAAGCCCAACAACCACACACACAAAACACCTCTCTGTGTTTCCCTTGTGTCTTCTGAACAACTTTCAGAGTCAGAGTATCTGCAATAGCCAGTTATCAGACACAGGGCCCAGCAAATACATTTGTTGGCAGTAACGCACAGAACAGCCAGGTCTGAAGTGGCAAATGGATCACCACACACCAGCTTCACTAACCAAGATGAACTTGTTATGATCTCTAAGACTGAAGACCTTGTAGCTGTTGCAAAGTCTATGCCCTTAATTTGTCTGCAGCAGTCTGCTTTTGTGTAGTTATTCTTCTGCCAGTGTCCCAGACTAGCTCTGCAAAAATGTTCAGAGTTCATTGCCTGATGAAAGCTCTGGTGAACAGGATGCCCATGCCATCTCCAGATAGCAAAGTGCTCCGCCCCCTGACCTCAGCCCAATAATTTTTACTGCTAAAAGCGAAACATATGTATGGCATTTTCACAAAAAAAAAAAAAAAAAAAATGGTGAATGGCATGGACTTCTTTCTAGCAGCATTTCTTTCATGCTGAAGGGAGAAAGTTCTCGCAAGGTGAAGTGCTATCTCAGCACTAAATTAAAGAACAAATGAACAGATTTTCCTCAATGATCAGCAATTTACACTGCTGACACATCTGAGTGTGTGCCTTAGTTAGACCATCTGATCTATTCGCCACTCCAGAGACAGAAAATGCATTTTCATTTTATAGATTCATAAGAAATACTTTTTTTTTTCCCAAAGAACTTGCTTCTTTTTTTCTTTCCTTCCTAAAAGCTACTTTTTTCCACCCTGAAAAGCTGAAAAGCTTTAAAACCTCATCATCTCAGCCTTGCAAAACTTCAGACCCAGATGACAACCCAGAATGGGAAAGCAAGCGTATCACCTTATCTTCAAAAAGACCATCACAACAAAACAAGATGCTTCTGCAATAAAGCTAGCTGATTTTTCAGCCAGGTTAAAGCTTAAAAGGTTTCTGTTGTCTGCAAAGATGTAGTTCTCACTCTCGCTGTAGGAAATCTTGCATCCTCCTTCCATCCACTCCCTTTCTCTTGACGGAGGGTGAGTTCTTCCAGAGAGTTAAAACTTAGGCTACACTTGCCTACTGACAAACTTTAGAGGGATTATCCTTTCCAACAACAGAAAAAGTTATTAACAGCATGACAAACCCAGCCATTCAAATAGAAACATACCTCTCACTTCCTTTATAAAATTGATCTGTTAAAAGAAACAGAAAACAGTATTTCTGGTCTGTGAAAAGCTGTCAATTTTTATTTCAATTCCAAATTAGAACAGCAGTTGACAATTCTGCAAGAAGGCTGACAAGTACAAAGCAGAAGCTGAGATGGTCTACCTAAACCGGTCTTCATCTACAGCCTTTAACTGAAAATCAACAAAATTTGATTTACCTTGTGAAGTTAGTTTAAATCAATTCCTGGTCAAGTGTTTTTCTTTGAAATGCCTTAAAAATCACCTCCAAGTATTAGAAGAGAAAGCACTTCTAGAAGAAAGAGAACATTTTTGGAGGTAGCAACTGCCAATTTCACACTTCAGAGCAAAATGTTGCCAGTCCTTTTAATGTGGAAGAAGAAATGATCCATTATGACTGCTGATTACTATGGTAACAAGTCTTTGCTGTGAAAAAGACTGAAGAATCACAGAATAGTTTAGGTTGGAAGGGGAAGGGATCTCTGGAGGTCATCTCGTCCAACCCCTCTGCTCAAGCAGGGCCATCTAAAGCAGGTTGCCTAGGACGACGTCCAGATGGCTTGTGAATATCTCCATGGTCTCCACAATCTCCCTGAGCAATCCTGATGTTCAGAAGGAACCTCTTGTGTGTCAGTTTGTGCTCATTGCCTCTCATCCTCTATCCTACAACCAGGGTTGTCTCAACTGATAGAAATATAATTACATTTTCCTCCAAATTTCAATTGGTTTGGCCACTTCTCAAGACAGGATGCAACCCACAAATGAGGTTCAAAAACATAATACACTGTCTACGTGCTTTAGAGTGAGAATATACTGAGGCAGCAGAAACTGAAACTATTCCAAAACCACAGTGCTGTCTACCTTTTTGGTGAATAAGGAAGAAAATCCGGCAGTTCTTCCTTTCATTGTGCATTTGCAACATTCTTAGTATATGGTCATATCAAAATATAAGCCAGCATTTTTATCTTCAGTAGGAGGTAAGTATACCAGAGGAAAAGAAATGTACATTCAAAAATAATTCCCCAATTACACATTCACACAATCAAAAGCCATGAATTTACAAAATATGTTTCTAATTTCAGCTCAGTTTAACCTTAGCAAAGTTCAATGCAAGAACTAATAATAACTATGCCTTAATTCTTTTTTCCCTCTAAAAAAAGTGTAACTTCGGAGAACTTGCTGACTTTACTGGGCGGTAATAAAAGTTCTGAGTCCACAATTTTAAGAATGCAGAACCTATGAATATTTGCGTGTATGGGACAGAAATAGGAGGGTGACTAGCTTCAAGAGCCATTGTTCGTTAGAATTTGGAAATCTTATAAAAGCCTTTGACAAAGTGTTCCCTTTTTTCCAGCTTACTGTATTCTGTTAAATTTAAAGTAAGAGCACAATAGTTATTAAGTGGAGGACCCTATATAACTGCCTGCAAAATAAACTAAGATGTAAGGCCAAAGACATAACGAATATAAACAAGGATTTGACATTTTTTCCTACAAAGCCTAGGACTGTGGCACAATTTATTTCTAATTATGGAAATTCATTACAACACTGCTCATTATCTATGTTCTTGTCTGAGAAAGGTATCATTAAATACAGTGATCCAATATAAGGACTAACAACTACTGAATTAAATTAAGTTTTCTTGATTAAAAATGGTTCTCTTCCAAAAAATAATTCTATATATTGGTGGACTCCTGCATCAATATTTTGTTTGACGTGAGCTTAAAAGTCCTATTAATTCATTCAGAAAACCTGAAGATACCATGGTCTAAGAGGAGTAAAAAGTAAGTGTCAATATTGGTCAGGGAAGGGAGTCAATTGCTGTTTTTTTGCACACACAGAGAACCCAATTATGCAACCTTTCCAGAATTACTATTACTATGTTGTCTGAATCACTCGCTACATGAAGAAATTGTACAATGAATGAGGTTAATTATCAGGTACATGTATGCATAACAGGTATTCATCTGGTTTTCAGTCCAGTATATCCATGATTGACACCAAGCTACACAAAGTCTACCACCTGAGGCTAGGCTAGCTGAGGGTAACAGAGCTTACCACGTTCACTTTAACAGTTTATCTACAAAGAGGATGCCAGAGCAAAGCTTGAAAGGTTAGAAGAGAGTAAGTAGCAACGACACACTCATGACACACTCCATATACTATATATACTCCATATACAGACATTTGTCCTTCACTAGCCTTCAGGGAATGAGGTGTGAAGATTACAAGAGAACTGAGTTTTTCAAGGAGGCAGATGCAGTGCAGCAAGAGTCAAAGGCATAAACGAGGTTACAACTCAAACCTGGCAGACAGCACAGAGGCCTGCAGCAAGAGTGATCAGGACATGAAGAGATTCTAAGATGCCAGTACATATCACCTTAGAGAAGGTAACTAAGGGACACTACATTTAAGCCTAAAAACATTTGTGTGATGAAATTAAATAGAGAGCAATTACTCACTATGTCTCTCGGGACATCTGTCAGCATTGTAAAGTTATACAGTTAAGTCATAATTTTCCTACACAATCCCTCTCTCGCCTGTGGATCTTTTTGCTATAGGATGCCACAGACGGCTCTGGATCAAAAGTCATTACAGACAATAAGATAACCATGCATTACTACTTGCCAAAAGCTAGACACACAGATCAAGAAAGGCTCTTTCACTGCTTCTTTTGCTCCTAAGCTTCTCCTGAAGCATCCATGAGTTGCCACTCACTGAAATGAAAGACTAAGGAAGAGGTATCTGGCCCAAGGACTCATGGTCTTTTGCTCCCACATAAATGAAGATAATAGCCACAGCCAGCACAATTCAAAAGGAAAGCAACAACTTCCCAAATTCTGCTTTAAACTCTATAAAGTCAAAGTAAATCCCAAGTCAAACTACTTATCTTCCTACAATGGTTTGGCAACTTCAGTACTCTTGAGAAAAGGCATGACACTTTTGCAGCCAGGTTGGTCTGCTTCTGCTTACAATACCCACCAGAGCCAACACTGCATTTGTTACCTGAACATCCATGAAAGCCGGGATGGTTATCAAGGAGGAATGAACAAGAACTTCAACTGATGTCCTGGGCCAGCTGGACCATCCTCTGTAATCCACCAAATATAGTGTTACTATTACAAATCACTATTATAGCAGAGGAGATCGATCTACTTACTGGTGCTACAGAGGAACGAGACAGCCTACAGCCCATTTATCAAAACACAGAAACTGCTGTTCTAGCTTCCTAATAGGTAAAACTGTTGGAATCAGAGCACACTAAGAAGAACTAAGAATATACCCACTGCATTTTAGCAAGTAAGGCCTGCAGAAAGTCCCCTGCCAAGCTTACTCACCAGTTGCTGTAAAGGGATTTCTTTTTTCATTATCTTTTATGGCTGCCAGAAGAGGTCATAAAATATCTTTAAAAAGGCATGGGGGGAATTAGACCAGACATTATAAAGATGTATTCGTGGCCTGGAGACAGCCTTCCAATGGAACAGCAAATTAAGTCTCCTTGTGCGCAAACCCTCAACTTTCACAGAGTGAGGACTGCAGCCTGCACTTTTCTCCAACCATTGGCCCACCTGGTTTACTCAAAATATTAACTCTACGGAGTGCCAACCTCAGAACAATTCCATTACCACTGGAAACCCTGAGTCTTTCACAAGTCAATGTACAATTTTATTTATCTTTGTTTGGCAGCCTGAAGACTGAGAAATGAGATCAGTTTTATCAGGTTTTCTCTGTTCCTGCTTGTTTATTACATCAGAAGTATTCAGATGCTTAGTCATTAAGTCAACTTTAAGCATAAGGCTGAAGTACTTAGACTGCCTGGTTTTGGAAGCACAAAGAAACACAGATTTATGGATTTTATTTAATCTTATTTTCTTTTTTAAAAGACCATTCTAAACTTGCTTCTGTGTATGGCAAACCCAGGTGCTCTGTATGAATTCTGGCAAACAAAGCAGACCGTGAGGTATGTTACTTCTACAGTAGTTTTTGTACCTCTGACGAACGGTTTGCAACTAGACAGCCTACATTTCTCTACACTCTGCACATTTAATAGGCACTCTTAAGGCACGTGGGAAATTCTGTGTTTTCTACACATAAATTTTCGCAAATGCTAATTCAAAAGCTGATCAGCTGCCAAGCAAGTTGAGGCCAAATAACGAACCTCTGCCACATTTATTCCTCCATGCAGGAAGTGGGGAGAAGAAAGCAAGTGCATGTATGTCCAAGCATAAGTGTGTGTATAGGAGCCTAACACATCAATCTCTATATCCTCTAGCAAGATTCTTACCAATTTTCTGGTTTGTCTGTTCCCAAGGGGATGCAGTGTTAGACGCATGATTTTTTGAAAAATAACGGAAAGCTTCTAGTGCTTAACTTCATTCAGAGGTCATCTTCAACAGTCCCAGCTCCAGACATCTGCTAGCAAGGGAGGGACAGAAAATTGACAGAAGGGAAAAGAAAGGATCCTGTTCAACCTGATACTAACTCTATCACTAAACACAACAAATCTCTCCGAACAGAACCTGCTCATTTGACAAAAACAAAAGGGGAGAAAGGCATGGTGTTTGTTGATCTCAGATGCAGATAGCAATTGAACATCCAGAAGCAGCTGGGATCTGCAATGACCAGCTAACAGTACAGAAGAACAAGAGAGAGTAAAATCTTCCTAAGTACCTGATAGGCAGCTAATTGTGCTCCTAAATCCATCCTTGGAAAAAGAATCCTAACTAATGGGTACAGGAAGGTCTTGTCCTTCTGCCAAAACTGTGCATCTTTCTGATCATAACCCTCTGCAGGACCATATGGTATGAATAAAAGAGCTCCTTCAACCCAGAAAATAAAAAAAATAATGCTGCTTCTTATGCAAACTTACAAGCTATATGGTCCATGTGCCCTGTGGTCAGCAGGTAAATCAGCAGCAAAAAATCTGTACGGGCATATGTAAGCGTACTCATAAGATCATCAAACTTTCACTTGGAAGGTAAAGATTCCCATAATAGCTCTCTAAACCACTACCACTTCAACATCCGAGATGCTACAGATTCTTAATGAAATAGTTGTAAGAACATATATAACAAGGAAGGAAAAGCAGTACAGGACGGTTTTCTTAAGATGTCCACACAATGTTCCTATGCAGTCTGAAAGTTTTCAAAATAATCAGGAGGCGACCCTCTACTTTCAAACTTTGTAAGTAACTCTCTTATGAGATCTGTCAAAATACTATCATAGATACTGGGGGAAAAAGATTGTGTACCATAGAAGAATGAAATAAAAACAGTCCACTGCTTTGTATGAAAGACCAGAAACGAAGCTTTTAGCTCCAAAACATTTTTGGATTGCTATCAGAATGTTCCTGCCACCTCACAGTAGTTAAAAAACTGCTGTGATAAATTAAAACAATTCCGAACTAAAACTGTACATACAATAAAATGGGCAAGGCACAGGAATATTACGGTCAAATTTGACACTGATCTTAAAAGAAACTACAGACTATATGCAGAGGATCCAGTATATAACATTGTAGTCATGAGCTTTGTATGTCAAGTACCCAGATATTTTGCATCTTGGTATCTTAAAGCAGGTTAGGCACCATCATATGTTACAGTCTCTGCTTTAACTGCCAACTGTTTTATGACTTCAAGGGAAAAGTCACAAGAACTGCTCCCCAAAGCATTACGTTCAAGACTGACTACCCAGACAGTAACAGCTGGTGTCGTTTTCCTTCAATGCTGGATAAATTAATTTTTTTTAAAAAATTAAATAATTACAAGGTAAATAAATTACTATGCAATATTCATGGAGGACAGATAAACAGATATACAAGAAAAACAACAGTAGTTTAAGTAAAGCATTATTAACAAACCATTTGGCAACTGAAGTGGTAATTATGAAATGTAAAATAAAACTACACTAGGTACTTCAGAATGTTTTCTACTTTAACTACACCCCTGAAATTGAATAACAAATGCTTAACTGAGAAGGAATCAAGCACAATTTTTCTGCCTCATCCCTCTCCTATGCAAGGACAGGTTAATTGTCCAATAACTCCCCAAAGTCTCCAAGAAGGCAGAGGGAAGGTGCTGTCAATGTAACCACACTACCCCCCACTTACTCCTCCCAGGCTTCCCTGTGCTGTCACATTTCTGCTTGTACTCCTTACAAGATAACCTTGCAGGCAAGTTGTAACAGTGTTAATCTGCAATATCGGAACAAGAATACACACATACAAGAACTGTCATTTTGAAGTTATTGCATTAAGACTGAAACTAAGGCAGCATTTACTACTTTTCTGGATTTTAAGATGGTTTTGAATGGCATGAACACAACATCCAGCACAAATAACCTAATTACATAGAAGGCTTTATAGTCCATACACATTAACAATACTGACTTGATTGGAACCATATGAGGCACCCTGTATGTCCTTTGACAGGAGGAATGGAATAGACAAGTTTCAAAGAGAAAAACTCTAAACTCAGAAATCAGAACAGAGTTTAGTAACATGAAAGGTACAGACATAAATCAAAGTAGTCTGTTGCAGAAATTTATGATGGAAACATGTCACAGAGCAGTAAGTTTAGGTAACAGTATGAAAATCAGTGATGAGACAGGGAAGAATGTCTCTGAAAGCTACAGGAAAGACAAATCGGTAGAAAAAGCAAAAGGTCAAGGGGCAGTACATAAGTTAAAAAGGGCAACTTTGCAGAAGTTCTGAAAGAAATTACCCAGAAAGAGCTTGATACACTTTGTCCTTTTCCTAATTCCTTCTGTATCTGGCATGAGATAAAGACTATAACAATTACTGTTATATATTATTATTTAACAGAGATTGTAACAAATTATAACAGCTTCTGGGATAATCACACATTATAATATTTAACCTCCAGTTTCCTAAGTTACACAAGATGTTTTAAAAGTTAAGACTCTACAAGGACAAGAAGCAGCCAATGTTGCTCACAGGTGAAAAACAGCAGTGGAAAATAAAGGTCAGGTAACTGCCTTAACACTGAGAAGCTGAACTGTGTTCATTAAACAGTCTTCTGTTATCCAAAACTAAGAAGCAGAAAAGCTAACCTATGTTTGTATGACTACAGAAAAAACTAAAACACAGCACAGAAATTTTTGAGCATTCTTGGAAGCTCACCCTTTAAGCATGCGAGTGGTTCAGCATCACACATATTGCTTTAACTGTTCAATTTTCCTTCTCTCAACTCCAAATATGCCTGAATTCTTTGCTACTATCACTAGATCTGCTAGCCCATCCAAAACAGGAACAAAAAGTCCATTTCTCTCACTGCAGAATTTATTTTTTTCTTTCACTCATCTCCATTCAGTCTGGGCATTACTGTCTACTTGAGATATATTGCCAAATAATACAAGATTGGTAACGTGAAGTTAAACATCCAGCCAGTAACCTAGGCTACCAAGTATGCTAATGATTACATCTCACTGAAGACTTCTTTTCAATAGTAAGTATTAATGCTATCCAGACAGGGCACTTCAGCTTCCCCATATAGCAGAAGACTCAAATATTCATTCACTTCTTAAGGTGGGCAGCAAGCAGGCATCATGTATCAGAGTGCTTGAAACTCCAGTGAAAGCTTATTTGAGAAACATGAAGAACATGGCTGCCACCTTGATTAAATACAGCAAATCCCCAGGGTGAATCCTTCTGTCTTTTCTCTCCACAGCAGCTCAACTGTAGATGTAAGATATGAATTCTGCCTCCAGCATTTCCACTACTGCAAAAGCCTACGAGGGCTCAGCCCATCCTTCTTTGGTAACACCGCCTCAATGAGAAATCAATATATTCACAAGAACGTTGTCAGAACATAGTTTACTTTGCTTCTGAAAAACGAAGTTGGAACAGGGAGAATGCCCACTGTGTGCCACCACCACATTCAGTTACAGTCAGGAGATTTTCCCTCAACAGAATTGTTTAAACCTTATTCAAGAAATTTACACAGCTCTCAGGATAATCACCACATGGAAAGAATTCTTTTGTTCTGTTTAAAAAACAAACAAAACAGATTTGAGACATACTTTCTGGTATTGGTAATTCCAAGGAAGCAGCAAGCTGATTTAACTAGTGGACAGAACCCAAACTTCACACTCAGGTGCAAAAATACAAGCTGAAATAGGAAGACAACAAACGGCTGAAAGCAGTCCTCACAGCAAAACACTAGATCCGTGCAGGCATTTTAAGGTCTTCCAATCTCCACCAAATGCTAGTGAAATTACAGCTTTGTACACTCTGGCCTGACAGCAAGACTATCTACTAGGATCTCTCTAAGAATGATATGGAGAAGAGGCAATCCCAGCAGTGGAATGTGGAGTGGACACATTCCCAGAAAGCACAGGAAGGAGTGAACAGTAGATTCATACATCTTGAAGAATCAGTGAGCGGTTACAATGAAAGCTTCCCAATTATTCATAGCAATTTAAATCAAGGCTGCTGAGCAGAAATTACTTACCATTTAGTAAGTAATTTCCATTTACCAACTAATAGTAGTCACTTACCATTTTAAGGAGTGAATATCATGAATACCACAGAGAAGGTGGACAAAGAAAAGATATATATGTATGTTTATATCCATATAGAAATAATGTTCTTAGCCTATGGGCCATCCCTCTAAAATGTCGATTGAGTCAATCTATGACTTCAGGCTCCATCTGCTATAACAGTCTTTCAGGGCAGGCAAGTTGGTGTGTGTTGCTGAACTGTTGCATGCTGCATTTTCAGGGCTTGCAGCTGA
The DNA here is from genome assembly GCA_026413425.1 of Tringa solitaria. Taxonomy (NCBI): domain Eukaryota; kingdom Metazoa; phylum Chordata; class Aves; order Charadriiformes; family Scolopacidae; genus Tringa; species Tringa solitaria. The sequence continues at coordinate 48,649,504 of JAOXJM010000019.1, read as the reverse complement.
TACCCATGGTCCATGGGTTGAAGATGCTGATCTCAAAGTTGCTGGGTGCCAGCTGCTGAGGTCAGTTCTGATCCCTTCACCACTGCACTCTACGTGGTTTTCCATCAGAGTCCATCTGTCATTAGTTTGGGTGATTCTTACTGTAGTAAAACCAATGTGGGTAACTGTGCACTGTCCAGGTCATAATAAATCATCTCCCGCATGGCTAAT
>JAOXJM010000019.1:48631712-48649139 GCA_026413425.1 Tringa solitaria | reverse complement strand
CCTGGCTACCTCTCTCCATGCTGGTCCGCTTGCTTGGATGACATCCAACATCTTCTCTGAAGGGGTCCCTTCAGAGGCTGAGGGCTTGTGTCTTCTTCCTAATCGCCTTGCCAATGCTCCTTTCACTAGACAGGCATCCCAGCTGCCTGGCTTCCCTACCCTCTAATTCTAGGCTACTGGCCCTGATCCCAGCATCAGCGCAGCCAGGTGACAGAGTGCTCGCCTGGAAGTCAGCTGAAATCTGTTCACATATCCTGCAGCTCACTCGGGGGTAGGGATCAGGTCATTATCTCTGGTTCTGCCTCTTCTGTTCATCATCCCTCACTAAGCAAACTGACTTCTGCATGTACTTCTTCTTCTGTACAGGGGCAACTGATACGGGCACGGGTTGGATTTCTGGTTCAGTTGCAGTGCCTGCCACTGAGGTTGGAGTAGCTGCAGTGTCTGCCGCAGGGGTTGGAGTAGCTGCAGTTTCCGTCAGTCTGGTTTCCCTCTCTTTCCCCTGAGGGAGCTGCACAACTAATGTTTGTTGTAATTAAGTGTTTGGTAGATACTGGCCAGGGTCTAGCACAGTGAGTAGTGGAATCGGAAGAAAAAGTTAAAACTCATGGGTTGGGACAAAGGCGATTTAACAGAACAACAAAGGGAACAAGAAAACAAGAGCAGTAACACTGACAGAGGAATGTACAAACACGATTAGGATACCATCACTCGCCCACCAGACCCTGGATGCCCCAGCCCACTCTCAAGTGGTGACTCCATGCCCCATCCCCTGGCCAGCTCCTGGCTACTTGATTGGGCATGGCTCTCATGGTATGGAATACTTGTGTCCCTGCCAGACCCTATTACCAGTGTTTCTTTTTGCACTATCCCTTTGCAGCACTTCTCAAAATACAGCCTCTCTGAGCACAACAGCAATGGAAGTAATAAGAGTCTACCCCATGAAGTAATAAAGTATGGCACATTATTTCCTGGTTCGGAAGCCAGGTACCAAGCCTATTATTTTCCTGGAATACAAGCAAGGGTCAGATGTTAATTTCTAGCAGGATACAAGGACTGAGGAAAATCTGACCTTTCTTTAGATTTCTTTAGATTGCTTAAGACTTAAGCACATGACAGACCCTCCTGTGCTCAGGTACCTAGAAACTGAAATTATAGGAAAGAGCAACAGAAAAGGTTATGGCGGGAGACATTAAGAGAAAAGAAAGCAATAAACAAAATACTATGTACATCCTCTAGAAATGATGTGTTTGTTTCTCTTCCTCCTCAAGACACCCAGAGGATATGGATGGTAAGATGAGCTGGAATGTAGAACATTATTAGGAGTTAGGATCTGAGTACGAAGGAAATAAAGAGTATGTGCAGGTAAGACAAAACATTTGGAAAAAGAAAATGAACTGCAGAGAAGACTTCCCAGACACAAACTCAACTAAGACACTGTCTAATATTAAAAGATTCCTACTTCTGCCAATAGCGGATGTTATAGCAAGTTCAATTTATCATTTAACAAGAACTCAATATAAAGCAGCAACTAAAGTAAGAGCTCTCAATACAAGCAGTCTCTCAGAAGCCATCAGAAAGACTGGAAGGCCCTGCTTAATGCTCCTAATAGTCCTATGTCTAGATCTCCTTTTAAGAGCTACTTTGGAAGAGAAAAGCACAATCCAGATTTTATAACTCAACTATCAGCAGTCTGCTTCAGTAAGCCATTTAATGTTAGTTCTCCTAGAGTCAAATGACTAAGCTATGCTCTGGACAGACACAGATCCTCACTTGTCTAACTGCCAATGTTTTCTACATTATTTTCATAACAGAAGCAGCATCTTATGATGGGAAACTCTCCCAGTTTTTAAACAAAGTTGCTTCTCTACAATACTGGCAACCATACTATAAAGCTTAAGAGAATGAACTCTAAGTTGAAAATCACCATGATGTCAAAATGTTTTTAATGAACAGCTCACCTGGAAAAGAAAAATGGTAGCCAGACATTCAGGACAGGGTTAATACACTTCTATGAAATGATAATATGCTTTTGGGTGATAAAGCCAGTTCAGGTTTTCTGCTTTTTACTTGATAAGAATGAGAAGCTTTCTAATATTCTAATATAGTAACCCTTGAACACAATTTACATCATATTTGCCTGTGCATATGAAATGTGAGGCAAAAAGCACCAAACACATGCTAGTACTGTAAGCACATGAGAAAAACACTGGGGGTACATGAGCAAACCATACAGCAGAGCCTGGTAAAAATTACATTCAGCAGCTGAGGTTGGTATCTATCACCCTGCAAGCTTCTGCTCTGCAATATTATTGGGATGGTAGGCAGGAAGGATCAAGACCCTCAAAATGAGGGGCCTCTAGTGCTATTCAGCCTCCTGAAGAGCAAGCATTACTCAAAATTGCAGGTACAGAGTGGAAACTAAGCTGTTCTTTTTGATTTAAGAACAAACTGGATCACATAAGTAAAATTCAAAGAAATATCTGCATATTGAGGCCACTGCATCTGCGAAAATTTTCATTGACTTTGCATTACTCTCGAGCTGCATTCAACAGAAAATAAAGTCTTTTTTCCTGAAGCAACAAGTTATTCTCTTTTTCCCCACCTCCCAATTTCCAAAGTATATGTTCCTTCATCATTGATGCTATCTCTGCCATTATCTCCACATGAGGAATGTTTTTAACAGCCTAAAATATAAATAGATCAATGTCTTCCCTATTTGTTCACTTTTACAAGGCACTTGTTTACTGTGCAGGTCTGTCTGAAATTTAACCTGTATATTCTAATAGCTCCCTAAAGACTACCAAAATAGATTACTACTTACAGCAAACAATCTTTTAGATTATTAAAAAAATAAAACATCTTCCATATTCAACAACGTAGTAGCTAGCAACCCTCCCTGTTACTCAGTGCTTCTAGCAATCTCCCCAACAGGTACAATGCATGAAGAAAGGTGGAAATAAATATCACCTAGAAGTTACTATGCAGTTTGAAAAATAAGTGGTTGCAACCTCTTTGCTTTAATTTCTTGATCCCATAAGCTGTCCTTATCTGCCTTTATGCAACCAATGTCTGTCAAATACTCAAAAAAAAACCCCCACAAACCAAACCAACTCTTGCAGCATGTCTTGATTTCACATTCCTCCCCTGTTTTGGCACAAAGGTCCCACAGTCTCACACTCAATACAAAGAAAGAGAATGCCCAACTATAGAACACTCCTAGCAATGGAAGCAGATGGTGTTCTCAGTGTGCTCTGAAGAGACTGTGCGTCATCATGGTAAAAGCTACCTGGAGGGACCACCTACCTAACAGTTCAAGAAAAAGTCCCGCACCCACTCATTCCAGTGAAAAATTGATCCCTTCAAATATAATATTTGATAGAATTTTCTTCAAACCATATTGATGCCTTTGATAAGCCACAGCACACTGGAATGAGCCAATTTTCACCACAGCACACAAGATGGACCACCTAGAGCAACACCAACTGATCCTTACAAATACAAGAGTTCTTAATCATTTCTTCTTGGTATGCAAACCAAATGCTACTCAGAAAGGAGCACTTCTTATATGAACAAACACAGAAGCCATTTCCCTTTCCTCTTTACTCATAAAACCCCCATGCACTCTTCCAGAGACATGGTTTCACTGATGAGCAAAGTTTATTATTCTCTATTCCTGCCAACAGCCTTGTTGACCTCTGTTCTTATGTGGAAATATATAACAAAGCTCCCTCTGTCCTTGTGATGGATGTGACTGCTTTCTGATTTAGACTGAACATCACAGCCATCGACATTTGACCGCAAGACAGGTATTAGACAGACGTAATCTACTTAAAAGATTCCTGCAAAAATACATACAAAAATCTGGGTACTGCATTTACCAAAAAAAAAAAAATAGACAAAGTGAGATAATTTTATCAAATGAGAGAGCAGCAGGTCACTCATAAGTAGATTTTACTGCAAGTCACAGATCAGTCTGAACACTACTGCTTACATTCCATTTACAAGGGTGGATTATTTCTGCATCTTTGTTAGTCTTGCAGTTGCTTTCTCTCTGCTGTGTGAAAAAAAACCAACAAAATAACATCAACACAAAAATCCCAACAACTTTCTGGTTTCTGGTGCTAAGCAAAAGACACAATATATTGATCTCTCTCTACATCAAAAGGTTTTGGTTTAGCATTTTGTTTTATGTTTGATTTTATTTTCTTCTTCCACATTTTCCCCCCATGGCAAACTTACAAATATATACAGTATCCTAAGATTTGTGACTAGTGAGTAATCTAAATAACATCAATAGGATTCATAACCTTTATCTAGATCCTTCTTTTTATACATATTTCTTCATTCAAAATAATGGCTGCCATGCAGCCCATTTTCAATTTTAGATGCAAGCTAAATACTAGGATGAGTAATCCAGAAAAACCCACCTTTGGGGTCTACTACATTACTCTTTTCAGCTGTGAAACTTTTCTAGGCAAACTGTCATAAGTAATCCCAAAGAAAAGAATATAAGGTGCCAAGTTCACTCTGCTCCCCTACATTAGCTTTTTCACCCAGCTCTTCATACATTTCATCTTGCCACAGGACACCATACAGAAAGTTGTTGTGTTTCCTTCTTCAAGCATCTGTCTTGGAGTTGTGACAAAATCACGAGCTCAAATTCCTTGTGTAGTCAAAGGAGAGATAAGCACATACAGACAGGCAACATTTGCACCGGTTTTCTGTTTTCCAGATCTCTTTATTCCAGGCCATCTTGTATTTAGCTTACATGGCATGATTTTGGTAGCTGGGATGGCTTCTCTGAGAAGATGCCAAAAAGCTACCCGTATGTCTGGCAGAGCCAATGCTACCTGGCTCCAAGATGGACCTGTTGCTGGCCAAGGCCAAGCCCAGTGATGGTGGTAACGCCTCTGTGAAAACATATTTGAGAAGGGGTAAAAACTGCTGTGCAACAGCAGCCAAGAGAGAAAACTAAGAGAAACAACTCTGCAGACACCAAGGTCAGTGAGCCACGGAGAAGGGCCTGCACTGGTGCAGGTCTTCTGGCAGGATCTATGGCTCCACAGGGGACCCACGCTGGAGCAGTCCATTCTTGAAGGACTGCATCCCATGGAAAGAACCCGTGCTGGAGCAGTTCATGAAGAACTGCAGCCTCTGGGAAGGACTCATGTTGAAGAAGTTCATGGAGGACTGTCTCCTGTGGGTGCGACCCTATACTGGATCAGGGGAAGAACATGAGGAGGAAGGAGAGGAGACGACAACGTGTGATGAACTGACTGCAACCTCCGCTCCCTATCCCTCCTGTGCCACTCAGGAAGAAGATGTAGAGAAGTACAGAGTGAAGTTGAGCCTGGGAAGAAGGGAGGGGTACGGGGAAGGTGTTTTAAGATTTGTTTTTACTTCTCATTATCCTACTCTGACTTTTGATTGGCAATGAACTAACTCAATTTCCCCAAGCTGAGTCTGTTTTGCCTATGACTACAGGTACTGAATGATGTCCCAGTCTTTAACTTGACCCACAACCCTTCTGTCATATTTTCTCTCCCCTACCCTGTTGAGTGGGGGGGAGTGATAGAGTAGCTTGGTGGATACCTGGCATCCAGCCAAAGTTAACTTGCCTCACCATGGTAATAATTTTTCTCCCACAAGATTTCATTTTAGTTTCCATAGTTTCTAATTTTTTATGTTCTGCACAACGGAACTGCACCTTAGGATTTTCTTCATGTCTCCTTATTCAGTAATAGGCTTCAGAACTAATCAGCTCACTTCTCTTTCTAATGGATTTCTTTGTATTTCCTTCCCTGCAGTTGCCAATTCTTGACTTCTGGTATTTTTTTAATTTGAACCTAGTAAGGTATCTCATATCTTGGTGGTCCTGCTTGGCTAGTTATCACCCACTCTCACTCTGCTCCATCAGGGTCCCAACAATCCCATCACACTCTTACCTTTTTCTCAAGTAAACAAGACCCAGCTCTCCCAAACACTCCTATTACCATAGCTCCTTGTGCTCCAACTGATACTCATGGTAACATCTGAAAGCAAAAGCAGCAACACAGATGCATGTCAGCCAGTACCTGTGACATACCCACAGAGCTCAGCAGTTTTCAGTTGTTCATCTAGCAGTTTAACAGCAGAAATACCCATTTGAGTTCCAACTCTTTTAGATATGTTAAAACTCTGAGGAAAAGGACAAGTTACTGAAATTATACCCAGTCTATATGATCATTTTATGTGACTAACTCCTTCTGATGGGCACTGCTATTAACAGTGTCTTTATACGACTGAACACATTGACACTTTTGCTTTTAATGAAGGCGTACCTCTATCCAACAGAACAGACAGCTCTCAGATTTATGCACAATGTATATACACAGATTTAAAAACATATATATATAGCCTAGTTTACTTCTAGGTATATTTCAGTTGAAGCCAAGATCTCGTGAAGTACTGTGTACAATTGGAAGAGAAGTATCTAAGTAGCCAGGTCAGCTGGCCCCAACAGCAAGTCATTGGCTAGTAGAGTTATATACTGTAGACAGGCTTCACAAAAGAACCCTGTAAAGTTTACAATGCATTCAACACACAAATCTAGGATACCATAGAGCCAGTCTCCTCCTCACTATGACCTCTTTTTATACCTTAAATATGCACTGAGGCAATTAGAAATCAAAGAATGTTACCACTGATAAACTGTAGATCTTTTTAAGAGACATAGAAGTGACTGGTTTAGACATTGAGGTATGTAAGTTCATGTGCTTGCCTGTGAGCGTTCCCACATGCACAGAGTGTTTGTCTTCAGTGGCAAACAAACAACTGAAAATATGCAAGGCAAAAGAGAGTTAGAACCTAAGACACTGGATTTATCACCAGCTGTGTGTGTTTGGAACTCCCAACCCTTCTTTGAGAGCATTAGTATGCTAATAACAGTAATAATACCAAGTGGGAAAATAGAGAATATTAAACAGAAATGTAAATGTGCATTTAAAGGGGACTTGAAATAAATAACAACCTTGTGACTTTTGAGATACCCATCTTAGTTTCAGCACATCACCCTTTTCTCAGGGCTGCTCCTAGTTCAATTGCCTCTGGGTCATCTCCCAGAGTGAAAGGAAGCCTTCTAGTAACCTCTACATAATAAGGATCAGCTTCTGGACTTTCGGAAATCTACGGGAATAATGTCTCTTGCCTCCCCCCTTCCAAAAACAGACGTCTCAATAAAAGAGCACATATGCCTCCTTTAACATAGGCATAAACAGTGAAATGAACAAACACCAACCAATAGATCACAGATCTATTTCTTTGTTTTCATGTTTTTATGACACTTGATTTGCAAAGCTGAACTGTGAGTGTTCATGGATAAGAATTATGCCTACTTTTCTGGAGACAGCAGAGCAAATCTGGTCCTGAAAACCTTCCTGCATCTGCTCTGTTTGACGATGTCTTCTGGAAAGTAACATCCACATTGCCTGGGTGAGTAGCTTAGAATTTAGTCTCTCACTATTCGGGTGTTTGCAACACAAAATATTCCATATCCAGAGCTAAACTACAGCATATCAGACATAACCAGAGATCAGACTGCAACATTTTTTTTACATATATACACCAACCATGATCAACTTCCTCTTCTTGAGTCAAATTGGTAACAACAGCAGTTTGCTTTATGTACAAAAGCCTGCCTTGTAGTTGTGGTTTAGGTTGTGATTAACACCATAACAAAGATCTAAACCCAGTTTTGCCAGTGTTCATACAAAATCCTTACAAGCTATTGCAGCAAGACAGTGTTTTGTTTACCAGAGCTCAGAATCACTTTCACATCCCAGAAAGGTGCCTCCCAGGCACAAGTCTTTGCTTTAAAATGCTTTAAGGCCACTTTTACCCCAATCTAACTGGAGACTCAGGAACTCCAGAAAATTATAGTATCCTCTTTCAGCCTCAATATCCACCCTCCCACACTGAGTTAACAAAAGATACAGATGACACTTAAGTTAGTTCACATTAAACAAATCCACAACAATATGGGCAACATATTTACTTTGACAATTCTTTTATGACACAGACGTTTTAACAGTGATCCTCAAAAGAAATCAGTAGTTACATGAGCAGCAGAACTAATGAAAATGGTTTTCCTGGATTTTTGTTCTGTATTTTTATGTTTACCTCCTCCAATAACCTAGTTCCCCACCAAATCCTTAGAATCCCTGTTCCCTGCAATTGCTTTGGTTTCTCTAGTCCTTGATACCCTCCATTCTTTCTTGTGTTCCTTTAAGAGAGACCACACACTGCAGCTGACTGGAAGCAAATCACTAACTGACCAGCAGCTACCTATGTCCGTGGGTAAGTAAGCCAGATAGAACAGTGGCAGCTCCCTGCATAGTGTTTTCTTCAGGTAGCAAACTAATTTATCTGCTACTTAAAAAGAATTGTAATAAATCAATGGTTAAGAAAGGAAAGAGCCTCCGTGAAATAAGAAGCGACAACTAAAAGAACTAGCCTGACAGCTTTACATAGAATTCCAACTTCACATTTACATGGGAAGGCAACCTGAGGAGGTTGTATACCAGTTTTTTTGTTCTTTGCCTACTTTCTGCTATTTTGTATTTTATGTTAGTGACTGAATTCTTGGTTGTACCATTTTTTCTTAAAAATACTATAGAAGACTTATGCTCTAGCAGACTCATCACATCATAAATAGTGGTTATGTAAAGACTAACAGAAAAAGATGAAAATATGTCAGTGGATCTATTTTATGTTTTTGTTTATTTGTACATCTACTACTCACATACCCTACAAGCTTGGAAAAAACCCCTCCTATTACTGAACAACACATCTCTCAATTCATTTATTTGGCACCTTCTGACAAAGCGTACCAAGTATGACAGCAAAGATAAAACTAAACATCCCCTACACCTTTAAGACTAAAAAAGAAAAAAGTTAAAAAAAATGAAGTGCATACTTTTGTCTGTCAGAAAAAACCAGACTGCTTGTACATAAACCAGCAAGCAAATAAGAGGGTTGAGAGGCAGAAATATAGCTCTGCTTTCAGCACTCCTTTAAATACGAACAGCTATTGATGCTTTACTCAAAACCATTTATACACAAAATATCCATCGCAAAAGGTATTTTTGGGTGTGTGGGGAAGAAGTATGTTAAGATGCTAACAGTGAAAAAAATCAAGGTTGAAAAAAAAAAAATCTCACAAGACAGAGGTGACACTTGTATGCCTAAGCAAATTGAGTTGTTACCATCATTTCTGACCATGTGCAACTAAACGAGTCCAAATCACTGTTATTTCTGTATTTACAGTGCCTGAAGCAGGTATCCACAAGCAGTAATATCCCCTCTCCCCTCCCCCAAAAAAAAAGAAAAACAGGAAGATCTATTTTTCCAGAGTAGGCGCTAACTAGCACATTATGAATTTACAGACTGGTTTAACATTTTCTCCTGAGAACTCCAGCGTGGGTTTCAGAATGTAACTGACTCAACTACCAAACTCAGAATCAGAGGATGACCTCACTTTCTCACCCTTTGACTAATTTAAAATTGGGAAGAGGAAAATAAATCCATTTAACATTTTGTTAATCCAAAACTTTTGCAGGTTATTGGTTTAAAAAAGGATTTATATACACACTTCTATGGCTTAGCATCACGGACAAGCAAACAAAACGTTACACAGTCAGCAAATGAAAGACCCTGTGAGCATAAAAGACAGCCAATGCTTTAAAAATAAAGTTCTAATGAAGAAAGGAATCTTTTTCTGGCTGTCTACCTCACTTTTTCAGTCAACTCAACAGACACCTATGAAATACAACATCAAATACACCTTGACTCCCACTTACTTGAAATATGCCACTGCATCATGTACCACCATTTGCTGCTTTACTTCTTTACAAGCACAGTCACAGATGTCTTAAGTTTGAACACGCTTCTTACACCAGTGGCTAAAAGCCTTCACTCCCACAACTCCAAAGTCATAAGGAATTTCTGAAACTGCTCCAAAGTCTAACCTGCATCCAGCCTCCAAAATCATCTGCAAAACCAATTTTCAGATCATATCATGAACACTTTATGTAATCTTGCTCAAAACCACACACAAACCACAAGGATCATAGAGTCTTGGTGTTTCCAAGCCAGAAGACTCAGTAACATCCTACTAAATGTGCACGAAAATTCTTTCTAAAAGCTACTGCTTACTCCTGCTTGGCTTGCTGCCATATCAACTTCCAGACAGGAAAAGTGTAATGCCATGAAGAAGATCTATACAGAAAACCTGCACACACTAAAAATAGGCAGATAAACACATTTTTAAGGGGAATAAAAAAAATCACTTTAAAATGTCGACCTGTAGGCGGGGAAAAAAAAACAATACACCACAATTCAGATCCTGCAAACATTTGCACATGCTCTTAAGGACACCAGAAGTATCCATGTACCTAAAAAATAAACCTTCACATAGCAAGAACCCAAGCAGATAGTTAATGTAAATCTCTAATGTTTTTATTTTAGAACCTGAACATAAGCCAGGTGCAAAGCAGCAAAAGATAAAGAGGGTGTAAGTTTCAGCTGTGCTGAAAAAATATGCACCAAGTGTTTTCAAACTGTATGTTGCAGTTCCTTGGTGCAGGTTCAGTCATACAGCACTGGTGTTACTCCATATATTCTCCAACAGACCCAACTGTTCTACATACACAGTTAACGTTACTAACCATTGTCTGTGGTATAATTTGCCACTCCACAGGCTCTCATACAAGTAGAAATAATGGGGACAAATACTGTATACGGCTCTTAGCAATTTTTAAACTATTTAAGGGTAGTTTTCTTAATAGATAATTTTCCAGGTATGCAGATTATGAAGTGTTTTAATAAGATTCACAGAATTTGTACTTTACTCCTCAATATACACACTGGCAGAAAATATATAACATGACTAACAACCTTCCTTCTGACCTCCTTCCAAAAAAACATGCCCTGGAGCACCATCAGGAGAAAGTGCGATTCCCTTATTCACAAGGGATATTGAAAACAATAATGAACACCCTTTAACAGTGTGAGTAATGTTCTTTTGATGCTGGCTGCATACCCTTGTGCTATGGTTGTGTACATTATACAAAAGAACAAAACTTCAATGAAAGACTTAAGTAAGCTTTTTATTTATTTTCCTCAATTGAAACAATAGAATATATCTCCTTTTAAGATTTTAGTTTCCCATTTAGGATTGTCCCAGAAGATGGTGACCAAGCCCAAATGCTTAGAGTTGTGAGCTCTGAAGTACCACAGTGTTTCAATGAAGGCTGGTTATTATGACCAGCCCACGTCCAAGACAACCACACCAGCTGCTGGACAATGCAGCAAGCAACATAGATTATCTGTGTGGATGCAGAACCCCAGTCATTACAAAAGAAATTAAGAGAAACATCTTGACACACTTTACCAACAGAATGATCACAGATGTGACTTCCATACATCATGTCTGCAAAGGGCTTGCACGAGAGGGAGGACACAGGGGCTCAACCTAAACACAATGCCAGTGAAAATGGGAACAGCAACCCAGAAGCTGAGAGCTGGAGTGCCGGGCTCTCAACTGAGAAAGACGGAGGGAATAGGGTTTTAAGAAAGAACATTTGGACCATGTGTGCATTTGACAAGGTCAGAAAACAAAAATGTTTTCTGTTGTGCTGCTTAAAATACTTATGAAAATATTTCACTATTTCACTTCCTGCATCTTTCCCTAAATAAAGATACGTATATGTATTCTTTGCTCTACATTACACATCAAGCACCTTCCAGAAGGTTTATTTTAAGCCATCAGAGCACAACAGCAGCAGTATTTTTCCCCTCAAGAGTGGAGAATCTTTTCCTCATTCAGGTAATTCTACCAACAAAACATTTACTGTACTTCACATACACAGAAAAAATATAGTTTAGAACAAGCATAGAAGAATGCAACCAGAAAGTGTTAGAAAAAACAACAAACTCAGCACCAAAAAAAAACCCACAACAAAACAAACGAAATCCAGAAAAACAAACGTGGGAGAAAGCAGCACCATCATATTAAAATATTCACACAAAGGGACCTCCCACTGAAAACTTACTGAACTGCTCTCTGACATTTTGGGACCCTACCATTCTTGCTAACCCACCCACATCTTGCATCACATTAACACTGTCTCCATCTGAACTTCTGATATGAAGCAGATGCCTTATGAGAGGCTACCTAAAGTACCTGAGGTGCAACAACTATTGGTTGAAAAAGAATTAAAGCCTATCTTTCTCAGGAAAAAAAAAAACAAAAAAACAAACAAAAAAAACCCCAACAAACATTGGTCAAAAAGATTCCATGCATGTGTGGATTTAATTTTGCCAAGACAATTTGTGAGTGAAAAAAGACTATATAAGTATTAAAACTAAATAGTCAAGAAAGAAAAAAAACCCTCATTTTTTAATTATTTTAACTCAATTAATTAATTTCCGAGAATTTACAGTGTTCATTGGCATGTTTATTAATATCCTTTAAAGTAATTTCTCATTTTAAGTTTTTTGTGACAAGGCAAACAACGTTCTCGAACTATGTTGAGAAGAGTGTTGATTTTTCAGTCTCTACACCCATCTGAAAGCATGGGTGAAGCAGTACAAAATCCGCTCTGCTGCCTAACTTTTTTTCTGTAGTGATTTTGTCTTGGAAAAAAAATAGCTCAAGGCTCAAATAGCACGTGCCACGTGCCTGGGATGCCAACTTCAGATGGATATGAAAATGCAAATGTTGTAGCATTGTCATTAAATACAGAAAAATCCTGCAAACCTAAAAGGGACATGAGCATGTTTGGACATGAACCAGGCTAATGCACACACAAATGTATACCTGTAATTTTTTTTGCTACATTCCTTTTCTTTGAACTGAGACTGTACTGCAAATTACCTGTTATTAGTTAGTGTAACTGAAATGAGACCGTCAATTTCAAAACCAGACAAACTAACCAAAAGCTGCACAAGATGTCAGACAAACTGCTTTCCAGCTGCAAATACCTGCCCCCTCCACTAATGCCTGTGGAGTGACCCCATTTTAAAAAAAAAAAAATCAACACTCTCATTTAACACTTTCCCTCTCAATGAAAATTAATCTATCCCCCATTTTCTAGGCAATTAACAACTTTTAGCCAAGGCAGTAATTTACAAAATATGTTGTGAGTTTGCAAACCAATCGCCAGCTACTTTTCAGCTCTGTATTATGCTTTTCTGTCTAACTCTCCGAACTCACAGTTCTCCTTACAGTTGAAGGATCAGTTCAAGTAGGTGATTCAGTTCGAACCAACAGATACTGACAATAATCGATATCTTGATGGATTAGCCCAAAAAGATAATTTAGATTATTTCATAAGCAGACGCTGAAAAGCAGAGCATGCATTTCAAAATTAAACGCTCACCTCTGGTCTTTTTCCTGTTATTAAACTGAAATCCGTACTATAGAGACAATTTGGAATTTTACATTCCTGTGCGCCTCCATATTTTACATTTGAAATATGCTAACAAGAGCAAGGATAAAGTTGTTCATACTACAAGAACTACAATTAAAAGATCTGCATGTTAATTTTATTTGTTTTTCTTAAAATACATCTCTCAGCCTCACACTTTCTTTAAAGATTCATTTCAGTGGGAAAATGCCAACATTAGTTAGCATTCACTTGAGCTGGTTGCTGCTGGCACCCAAAAAGCATACCTCCAAAATAACTTCATACAGTACAATTATGGCATAGCACATTTTCAGGCCATAAAATTACTATTTCTAGTTTATATAAGCATTACGTATTAATTTACAAAAGTAAGTTAAAGTTAAATAAAAAAATAAATTAATTTAGCAGTCACAAAGAATGACTAAAAACATCTGCATATTATCTAAAAATAATTAAGGAAGTATATTTGCATTTATTTCTTAAATATACCATAATTTCTCAAATTCCCATAAACATGCAACTCATTTCTGTTATAACTGACTTCTTGAAATAAACATTCAATGTATATCTCTTAACATTAATTCCATGATGACTAGAATCTATTCAGAATACAACTACTTTATGTGAAAAACAAAGCATTCTATCTTCCTTTGTAATTCAAGACTAGCAAAAGCAACACACCAACATTATAATAAGTAATTCTGAGATACTAAAGGTCATTACAGTCTAGTATCCAATACAGATTAGCTTTACCCAACAAACATGCACAGTCACAGGTTTACAACACTGTGGTAATTATAACCAAAAAGTTCCATCAAGCCACTTCTTTACTTAGAAATATCACACTTTAACCAAGTTCTAATACAGGTGCTGCAATACTAGTTTCCTGTTTGTTTTTTTGTTCTTTTGCTTTTAGTCCATCAAAATCAATTGCAACTCTTGAAAACCATCCACATACTGAATGTGCTTCACTTGTTCTTACTAAGAAGTTATCTTTTCATCCTGCTTTATTTTACATGGTCATGGAGCTGTGGAGGCATCACTATGACATAAATCAAAAAACTTGCATCTATATCCAGGCATGCCAGAATTAAGTACAACACTCATTGTAAAGCCACAGTAACTGCTTTCCAGTTTGAGAACAAAACCACACATACATGGTATAACTACGCACAACTGCTACAGGCACCAAAGCATACACGTGCTGATATGAATATACAAGGAGTTTTAGTACTTGTATTACAACTGCTTGGCATATACAGCGTTAGACAGGATCCCTATGAATTCAAACAGCTTTCTACTGCACTTAATCAACACATTAGTACTATCTTTCCAAGCAAGTCCATCCCCTCACATTCCAGTTATGCATATGTTTGAAAACTGGCACTGATCCTTTAATCAGCAGTTTCAGCTTCTCCAGACTGAAAGACTTAGCAGATGCCTAGCTGTCTGCCTAAGTAAGCTCCTACCATTACTCCTTTTAACAGTATTTTCTGAAAGGACTTAGCCTCATGCGCGTTTTAAACAACATTTTTAGTTCCAAAGTTATTCTAACCAAAGACTTTGTAACATAAGGAGGGCAAGCAAAGTTTAATAGACAACATCCAAAAAGGTGATATGCAGAACAGACATGGTTAAGAGAACAGCTATAGACATTTGATCTTACAGACATTAATATCTTAAGTTCCCTGCAACTTACAAAAGCCATCTTTCTTTTCCAAGTGCTGCAAAACCTGAGAATGTTAATATACATCTTATAAAAAAAAGTGAAACTGAAAAGGTCTAAGAATTTTCACTACGGACACCCTTTTCCTAGCTGACAACCTTGGCTCTAGACGGGTTTATCTTTCTCAATGAGGAGATGCAGGTACCCCAGTGGAGGCAAAGAACTTCATGGAAGGTGAAGTGCCTCTTAAGATCAGATCAGGATCAATTTCCTGAATGAAACAAAGAATCAGCTCTTCAGTGCAGCATTTTCTAACCCAGTATTTTTTCACTAATTTGACAGGCATAAATAGAGACCTCCCTTCTGTTAACACACACTGGGAGAAGAATACAAAAGCAACAACAATAATAAAAAAAAACATAAAAATAACCAGCCTTCACTAAACAAACTCTTTTCTCCTGGGGGAAAAGAAACAGTAAGCATTCTCTCAATCTTGTTTGTAAACTACAGTAATTTCACTAATGTCTGAAGACCCGATCACAATACATCTTGTTTTTATCCAAAGTTAATATATTAGGACCACCAACAGGAGACACCTGCTTTCAAAAGCATGACAGAAAGGATGCTCAGCAAAACAATCCAAGTTCAGCCCTAGTGCCAGAGTTTAGTGTATCATTTTTCCCCTGGTGCCAAATATTTGAATGAAACAGGTAGACTGTAACAAAGTCAGAATAACAGTCTTTCCCTTTCGAGAAAAATATCTATACATTTCTCACCCCCAATTTAGAAATCTCCTGGATTTGTCTGTAAATTATGACATGCTCTCTTAAAAATAGAAGATGAATCAGAGATGAATACATTTTATGTATTTTTGAGATCACCACTAACAACAAACATTCACCTGCTACTGTGACTTAAATATACTGTAAAACTTAATCATTTAACTTGGGCACCTAAAAGAGCTTTTTTGAGCAAATTGGTTCTGACTATTCCAAGCACAGAACTTTTAAGCCCAGGATCTATGCTAGTGAATACCAAAACTCCAGGACAAACCCCAAAAGCCCCTTCCCTTTTTGAAAAAGAAAAAGCTTAGCATTCCCTCATCCAACAGTAAGGTATTTGTTTCATTATATGATAATATAATATAAACAAGATTTTCCAAATCCTTAGAAATACAAAAGATTTTATGTCCCAATGGTAGCATATTAGGTCAATTTATCTATCAGATTATTAAGAGTGTGGGAAGGCTAGGAGAGGTTTTGAGATCTGGCTTTAAGATAAGGTTATTGTCTACACCAAGAAAGTCCAATCAATTTCAAAAAAAAAGTTGAAATACAGTTTCATCAGTTAAAACCTCAATTTACACTTCACCTATATTTGAAGATTATTTTTCTCTTATGTATTTTTATTTGGAAGGCTAGACAGAAGAGACTGGTCTTCCCTATGTGATGCGCAGCCTCAGCATATAGGAAAAGTGATTTTTGAGCAATGTAATACAATCTAAAGGTAAAAATTCAAATTGTTCCTCCACTTTCAGCATTGTAATCCTCTAATATGCTGTCAGCCGCTAATTTCAAGAGGAATTTACCTGTAAAACCTACTTCACTTCACAGCAAGATTTCCACCAGTGTAAACACCCATACTGCAGACTCCCATAAACTATCCAAGTAAGTCTGCCAAGATATGAGCACCACTAAAAATACATTCTATGCAACTACTTAGATATCTCATTCCTTCACCCTCCAGGCCCAAAGAACAATGTCTTGTTTTCTCTCCCATACCGCTTCCCAATTACTAACTTCATATATAAACAGTTTCGTTCTCGCTGCCATTCACAGCTTAGGAAAACGCTTAAGTGCAGAAGCCACGCAGACATTCGTTTAAATTTAAGCATCTGGGAAACCAGTGCAGTCTTGGAAGCGGCTCTGGTGTTTGACAATAAACACATCAACCCAGATGTTGGGACCTCAGTCCCGAAAACATCCTAGCTCCAGGACAAACGAACCACACACCCAAAACTAGTTCCTCCTCAGAGATACCCTGCTGCAGGTTGCTTCTAACGGGAAACCCAAGAACACGTTGAAGGGGCAGCTGCCGAAGACAGCCAAGCGGGGTTCCCACAGCGGCAGCCTGATCTCACAGCCCTGCGGAGCTACGCCGAGGTCACGGACACGCACCTCACGCACACCCAGCCCCCCACGCACCCAAAACCTTTCGGGAGCTCGGCGCTGCGGGCGCCCCGCGGAGCCCAAAGGCAGGCCGCGGGGCCGGCGGCCGCTGCAGGGCGGAGGGAGGGCGGCAAGGCCGCCCAGG
>JAOXJM010000019.1:48551931-48568873 GCA_026413425.1 Tringa solitaria | reverse complement strand
GAGTTTTCAAAGATGATAGAGAGTGGCCCAGCGATAACATCTGCCAGCTCTCTCAACACGTGTGGGTGCATCCCATCAGGGCCCATAGACTTATGAATGTCCAGTTTGGTCAAATGGTCCCAGACCTGGTCCACATCTACTAGGGGAAAAGCCTCCTCTCCCCATACCGTCCCCCTTGCCTCCAAGGCCAGAGATTCATGGGGGGCAGACCTAGCAGTAAAGACTGTAAAGATGTTGTTGCCATCCTGCATAAAATGCACAGCACATAAACCCAGTTGTGTTTCTGACCACTTCCCACTGAAGCTTTTATGACACTGCTGTGAAGCCATATTAAAATGTTGGTAAGCTGATGTGGCAAGATGTTCAGTCTCTGCGGCAAGCAGACACAGAATTGGCTGAATCTTCAACACTTACTTACTTTCAAAGATTAAAAGAATTTCCTCTGGTTTGGATTACAAAGCCAAAAAAGATGCAGGAGAAACTGTAGCTACCACATTACAACTGATGTCAGAAATGGACTCAATTTACTTAAGGTTTCACTCATGTTTTGCCACTAAAATTTTTCAGAGTTTGAATGCAAAGCCAGCAGGCAAAAATTCTGTCCATTATCCAGCAAGCTAGGCACAACCAAGATGACAAGATATCACAGTTGAAAGGGCATCTTGTTCCTTCCAAAAAGTAGCATGTTCACCTCATCACATGCTTAACTAATACTTCTGTACCATGTTGTTTGAGCTTACTTAACTTTTCTGTACAGTATGCAGAAAAACCCAAAGTGATAGGAGTAAAACAATATAATGTGAAAGGATGATTGAGAAAGTACTCATGAGAAAAAAAATCCTCACTAGTTTAGAAAAAAAAAAAAGCAGCCGAGCAGGACTGCCCAGCAGGATCTTTGACTTGAGCACTGCTAGCTGGGGAAAAGGTACAAATCCCTTCTGGCTTTGTAGCACATATTGATCTTGAACATTTTCACATGGGCTTCAAACAATTCCTTTGGCTAAAAGCTTCTTTGTAAAAGAACAAAAGGAAAGAGAAGAGGAAAACAAAGCATAACTGAAGAAGAGGCATATGAATGTGACAAGGCACTTTTGCCTCGCTTTGTGTCCCAAGTGCTGTCAGACTCATTTTTTCTTTTAGCATCTCTCTTCCAGCTCCAATTAACATATCTTTGTAAATCTCATCAGCAGCAGTCCATGTCTCTCCCAAGCTGGTGACTCTCTCTATTCTGCTTTTGAGCGATGTTGCAGAAGAACAATAGAACTGGGGCCAGTTTGGGCAGTTTGAGGGATGAACTGATAAGTCAGCAAGATGTACTACTGATGTTCCCCACTGAATAAAGTAACACTCCTCCCAGTCAGAGTCAACAGCAAGAGTTTACAGTGCTCCCTTTTCCATGCAGACCACAGCAGTATCAGTCACCTACAATTCTATCACACATCCAGCTGGAAAGCACCCAGAATTCTTGCCAAGACAGTCCAGGCATACACATACAGGCCCAGTCCAGACTGCAAGCCTATCTGTCCTGCCTCTGCTCCTTCATCCCAAGAAGGTATAGTGAACAGCTGTCAGAAATCATAGTCCCTGCTGCAACAGCATGCATATCCCGAATCCAGTGTTAACTCTGGAAAACTGGGATATTTATATATGAGCCCCTCCTAAAACTATATTTCAGCAGGTTGCTTCTTTATGCCTCAAAAGCACCTATCTGGTCTTTTCAACTATTAAGTTTAAAAAGACCAGTACTGGGATCTTACTGACATAGTGGCAAAGCAGAAAATGGACTGAGACCAAACAAACATGGATTCCCACAAGCTAGCCTGGGCTATCGTGATTCTCACATCCATTTCTTACTTTCACAGAACAGCTATAAGTTAGTCACAGGATCCTAGAATAAATTAGGTTAAATAAGGTCTCAGGAAGTCTTCTTGCTCAATCTCCTACTCAAAGGAGGATCAACTATGAAGTCAGATAAGGTTACTCAGGTTCTGGTTCTTCAGTCCAGTCTTGAAAAATTCTGAAGATGGAGACTACACAATCTCACCGGGCAATCTTCTCCACCATTTGACTGTTCTCATAATGAGATTTATTTTTTTCAGGTACATTCAGTTGGAACCTCTAATTTCAGTTTATGTTCACTGCCTGTCACTCTTTCCAAGCATGGAAAGGACTGATGGAACACTGATGAAATCAGAAGGAATCGCAGTTTACAGAACTCTGCTTTCAAGTTAAAACGCAAAACACTTTCCTTTTTTAATTTACTTCATCCAGTTTAAGGGTTTACACAACTCACACAAATCTTTACAGGACAGGGAGAAGCTCCCTTAGCTGCCACATGCCCTCATGCACAGGCATGTTCTACATAAGACAATCCTTGCAGTAAAGCTGACATTCATCCTTTCTATCCCACTGGATGGCTGGAGCAGTGAGACATCTTCAAATTCAACATACCTGGTACTAGGGGGTAGGGGTTGGAGAGGAGGGTGGAAGCGAGATGGGAGGGAAACTTAAACGATGTTGTGTCAGCAACATGCTTAATCCAGCAAGGCATGAAATGAGAAAACAAGGACCTTTTTCACCTTTGTAGCTAAAAGATTTTCAGTGAATTCAGACTTCACTGAATTCTTCTCTCTTCTCACAGCTCTCTTATTTGCCTTTCTCAAGGGACAGCTTCTGGAGTTCTAAAATGACAGATCCTTTTGGACCACACAGACCTCAGTGGTCCTCAAACTGCTGCCAGTAGCATTCCTGTCTTGAAGGAACAGGCAATTTCCATCCAACATTAAAAGGACCACTGTTCTTAAGAAAAGCAGCCCAAACACTTGAAACTTTTCCAGGGGCGAGGGGCATGAGGTTGAGCATTCTGAGCTCAATTCTTTCTCTTTTCCAACCATCCAAGCATTCATTCTTTCACTTTGCTTTTTGTGGAAGAACATAAGCCAAATTCATCAAATGCTGAACAAGTTAAGTTTCTTCCACATGCATTCTCACCTTGCCTATTATGATGCTGACCCACCTTTCCAAAGTTCTGGACTACACCAGTATAGGTTAAGAGTTGACAGGCTGGAAATCAGCTCTGCAGAGAGGGACCTGGGAGACCTGGTGGACAACAAGTTGACCATGAGCCAGTACTGTGCCCTTGTGGACAAGAAGACCAAATGTATCCTGGGGTGCACTAAAAAGAGTGTGTCCAGCAGGTCAAGAGAGATCATCCTCCCCCCTTACTGTGCCCTGGTGAGGCCACATCTGGAGTACTGTGTCCAGTTCTGGGGTTCCCAGTTCAAGAAAGATGAGGAGGGCTACAAGGATGATCAAGGGAATAGGGCACCTCTCTCATTAGGAAAGGCTGAGATACCTGGGTCTGTTTAGCCTGGAGAAGAGAAGACTGAGAGGGGACCTCATCAATGGTTATAAATATGTAAAGGGGTGGGTGTCAAGAGGATGGGGCCAGACTCTTTTCTGTGGTGCCTAGGGACAGGACAAGCAGTAATGGGTATAAACTGGAACACAGGAAATTCCATCTCAACATGAGGAAAAAAATTGCTTTGAGGGTGACAGAAGGCTGGAACAGGCTGCCCAGGGAGGTTGTGAAGGTTGTGTCTCCTTCTCTGGAGATATTCAAAATCCTCCTGCATGCAATCCTGTCCAGCCTGCTCTAGATGAACCTGTTTTGGCAGGGGGGTTGGACTAGATGATCTCTAGAGGTCCCTTCCAACACATACCATTCTATGATTCTGTGAAACAGGAAAAAAAAAAAAAGACATGTAAATCTTGGTTTAAACCTATTCTGGACAATATGTGTACACCGAAACTAAGGAACAAAAACACAGGGTCTCTCTCTTTCTGACTTATATTCCAGACCAAGATGGGGGGATTGTTACTCTTTCAGGAAAAGGCCAGTTTTACAGTTACCCAGCTGTACAGAGTAGACAAGAGTTAGCTTTTTATTTTCATGCATTTGTAAGCTAGTATGCACTATCCAGAGCAGCAAGCACTGCCGTAACATTAAACTTTAGACAGAATGCCTAATATTATTTTAGGGGAGGAGACAGACTTAAACATAGAGGGATGCTATTGGTTTTATGCACAGCTGTTCTCCATTCCCAGTTATGCATCTACTTATAGCAACCACAACACACCACAGTCTCTCCTAACATGAGAACTAAGACTCCATACATTCTGGTCTTATCTCCTCATACTTATTGATGGGATGTGAAGTGCTCCACAGTCAGGAAGAAGTCCTGATCATTGTGGCAACCAGACATGAATCTAAAGCCATACAGTTTCACAGCATATATGAGATCTATTGCTTTGCTCAGAGAGAAGATAAGGACTTGTGTTGAAGCAGATCCAGCATTGTTTCAAACATGCCTCAATTCATGCACTAATGGAAAGGAAGAAGTCCTCTTCTATAATTGTCCATAAATAACTTTTTTTCCTTTAAATCATTGCTGAATTAAATCTCTGTCCAAATTTCTAATAAAGTGAGAAACTTGGCTTGCTAAGCTCAGTGACCTTCAATGTTCTTTCTAAACATCCCATGCTGCACATGCTAATCTATGCAGCCTAATGCTTACGAAAGTAATTATCATTGCTCTTTTTACATTATTTGCAGTGGTAAAATTGGCGCCAACAAGCAACATGCCGGAGGCCACCTGGATCCTAAAGGATTTTACAAGAACTGACTCACCACCAATGTGCTGCAGTGACTATTCAGATGAAGTTACATGTCTGAACAAAAAAACCTCTCCTGTTACAAAGGAAACTGACACCCAAGACCTTCTGAAGTAGGTGCAGGTTCATGGGAATGCTGTTTTCCCTACACTCCCAGCATTTCTGTGATAGCTTGCAGCAAGGCAGAGCTACTGCTCCCAGCATGTCCACGGGGAGGTCCCAATTAAGGCAGGTGCACACTTTTGCTAGGCTGCCTGTCATGCATTGCATATTGCATTGTGATTCAGGCACAGACTTACTGCAATCCCTGGAAAGAAGCAGTGAAGTGCATGAAGGCATTTGCTCTTCTAGCACTGCCTGCATCTAGAGAGGAGGCTCAACTCTCTGCATCCATGGTGAGTGAGGCAAAGCACAAACTCCCTAGGCGTGAGCTAGTTAAATGTACTCACTGCTGTTCTACTGCATAGACAGAATGATAAATTCACAGTAAAAGAAGAAATCAAAGGAGGATGCTAATGCTGTGAGCCTATGAATTCTCCTCTGGAACTCTCTCTAATATCTCCCTTGTTTAACCTCAAAAAAGCTCTTGCTGACAGAATCCTCATGTTTATTAAGGCCCCTCTGGATGGAGACTCTGCCCTTCCTCATCAAGCACTTCCTTTAGTTCATAGTGCAGATGTGTCATCACCCAGGTTGATGAATGCAGTGAACAACACAGGCAAGAAAACAGGTATCTCTATGCCATGATGCACATGCTCTAGAGAACCCTTTGAAATAATTTCCAGCTCTTCAGCTCCAGCACACAGATCCTTCTCCTGTACCAGTCACCCATGCATGGAGAATGTACAGGAGCTCGTCTATTCAGTCTGTCCTATACAGATCAGGCAGAGATAGAGAAATCTTATGAGATTCAACAAGGGTAAGTATAGGGTGCTGCACATGGGGAGGAATAATCCCATGCATCAGTACAGGTTGGGGGCTGACATGCTGGAGAGCAGCTCTGAGGAAAAAGTCCTGGAAGTCCTGGTGGGTAACAGGATGACCATGAGCCAGCAATGTGCCCTTGGGGCCAAGAAGACCAATGGCATCCTGGGGTGCATCAAGAAGAGTGTGGCCAGCAAGTCGAGGGAGGTCATCCTCCCCCTCTACTCTGCCCTGGTGAGGCAGCATCTGGAGTAGTGTGTCCAGTTCTGGGCTCCCAAGTTCAAGAACGACAGGGAACTGCTGGAGAAGGTACAGCAAAGGGCTACAAAGATGATTAGGGGATTAGAATATCTCTCTTATGCGGAAAAGCTGAGGGACTTGGGTCTTTTTAGTTTAGGGAAGATAATCTGAGAGGGGATCTTATCAATGCTTATAAATACTTAAAGAGTGGGTGTCAGGAGGATGAGGCCAGTCTTTTTTCAGTGGTGCCCAGGACAAGAGCTAACAGGCACAAACTCGAATATAGGAAGCTCCATCTAAACATAAGGAGGAACTTCTTTAACTTCAGAGTGGCAGAGCACTCAAACAGGTAGCAGAAGAAACTTCAAGCTTGATTAAACCCAATTCTAATTACAGACAGTATGGAACCACATAGACCATTCAACAGTTTATGGAAATCACCAATTTCAATGCTTTTTTTTTTTTTAAATTAATTAAACATCAGCTGAGAACCAAGTGCATCACAACAGTGACCCCAGAGAGCTTCAGGGAGGGAGAATAATTTTTCAATGAGCGTATTAGTTATTTCAGATATTGTACATTTCTACTCAGGTGTAAGCTTAGCTTCTTCAATCAAAATGATACCATCTTACTTCATTTGGACATTTGCTTTTGCCTAATCCTTTCCTAACTCAAGAAGCATGCAGCATGCACAAAAACTTTAGGCTCCTATTTCAAACTAGCCCTTACACCTGGTTTCCAGACTTCATCAAAAGGTGAGGTACATCAGTAAACAAGGAATAACTGACAAAACGCTGTTTTGTTTTCTGTCTCTCCTAAAGTGTATTCTGTTAGCATATGCAGATTCCTGCTCTCTGGGATTACCCATGTTAAATACAGCTAGAAGAACTTCACTGAATTAGTCAAGCTAAACGGATTACGATATAGCATTCTTTTGTTCCTTAGCACAGATAACAAACATAACAAACAAAGCAGTAAACATTTTGCAGCCAATCAAACTGCAGTCCAAAAGTCTTCTTTAGAGTAGCAGATACATAACAGAACTCATCTGGGAAATACCAGCTGAATTTTTAAAAACTCTCCAAGATGATGCCTATGGATTTCCATTTGTCAAGTAAAATGCAAAAGCAACACCTGTGCAGTAAAAAAAAAAAACATAAAAACGTGTGCTTAATTATAGTAGGATATAACCTCACCTCACCAAGGTTTATGAGAAGACTTTCTCTATTTCTACTAGCATTAGGATAAGATGACTGGAAACCAAATACCTGGTTCTCAAAACACCAAACATATTCACGGAGATGTCAAGCATCTTCTACTGGCTCAATTAAATGCATATTCAGAACACGTGCTATATTATTACACTCAATTATACACCAGTCTCAAAAGTGCCTTCAGCATCTTTGAGAGTTCCTCATGTTTGCCTTATGGAGCAGATATCACAACTTACCAGGTGCACCACACACCAGTTGGCAAAAGGGTGTCTTGGAATTACAAGGATACACAAATTTACTGCCCTTTACTTCACCTAAGCCATCCAGTATTGTCCACTAAACCATCCATTTATTATGGCTAATCTGGAAAAGGAGATAGAAAAAGCTCCTATTCTAAACACAGGAAGGAAGAAATCACAGCACTGTAAACTTCATAATTAAAACTACAAATGATTATCATTGCTGTGGAAAAACCCAAGAACTTATTGGGACTAATTTGTTTTTCTGAGAAATTATTAAACTAGAATGAATATATTTACATGAATGAGAATTAAAAGCTTCAGCTCCTCTAGAAGATACCGAAATCTTCCAAACAATATAGTTTACATGTCATTTCCTGCGTCTCTCTTCAGAAATGCTATTTAAGAAAAGCAAAATAGGAACACTCGCATGAAAAAATGATCTTTGCGTCCAACAGCCTCATCTTCCCCCACTGATTAATCTTTCCTGAGCACCCAAAACAGCAGCTGCCAATAGAAAAGGAAATCATACAATCAACTTAACTGGGCACAAGCGTGACTTTTACCTCAAAATGAGAAGAAGAGGACCTGCTGTACAAATCCAAGAAATGCACGAATTACTTGCACAAAGACGTGTTTTGACGAAGTCAAATAATCCTGAATTAAAAACATATGGCCCCATACCTCTGAAAACTTTACAGATTCACAGCCAACAAGTAGGAAATGGCTGCAGATATGAGGAAAATACATGGACAATACAGTTGCATAATAACTGGACAAGGGGTCCAAACAGTCAAAACTCCAACAACAATACCACCATTAACCACCTCCCTACATGACAGAAAAGGAAGGACACTACCAAGAATGGCATTTAGAGGCTCACAGGCATCCTACAGTGTCTCATTTTGACCACTAGTACAAAAAACCACCAGAGAAGGGAAGGAGGCAAGGAGCTACACAAAGATGTAGCTTTGCAGCCCTCCTCCAACAGAGGGAA
This sequence comes from Tringa solitaria, assembly GCA_026413425.1. Taxonomy (NCBI): domain Eukaryota; kingdom Metazoa; phylum Chordata; class Aves; order Charadriiformes; family Scolopacidae; genus Tringa; species Tringa solitaria. The sequence continues at coordinate 48,560,585 of JAOXJM010000019.1, read as the reverse complement.
GACCAAGACATCTGAATCTGTTTGAGGAAAAAAAGGCCATAAGTAAATAAGCAAACTGATGAATTGTTTTTAAATGAACTAACACAATGTCATGCTTTGGCCATCCCTATTATGTACACATATGACAGCCTTGACATTGCTAAGTTGAGCAATACACAATCCAACTCCCAGTGCTCATGTTTTCATCCTCCCACATAACAGTACAAACCATCTATATTCAACAGTGAGTTCCAGAGCAGTATTTTTAGAAATCAAGGTATGTGCAGGCACATGAAAAGTCTCAGCAGCATTTACTGTTGACTACTAAGCATCTTCAGAAACATGGCTTTGCATGCCAAAGAATATTTCTGTTTCGTAGCAGCTGCAATAACCACATGAACTGCCATGGAATTAAAACTCACATGTTCAACTGTCTTTTCTTACCAGTCATTATTCTCTGGGCTTCATATGGTTCCATATAGCCAGTGTTCTCCCCTTTTCCCATTCTATTCAGCTCACTTTTTGCATCAAATGGATCTGAGTAGTCATCAGCTATCAACACCTGAAAGACAGGAAAGTAACTGTTACTAGAATCTCCAAGTTAGCTGTGCAAGCCACAAGGCAGTAACACCCTACCAGCGAAAAAACCCATTTCACCCAGCTGCAACCTACGCCACCTTCAAAGTACAGTCTGAGTTCAGAGGACAAATACACAATTGCCACAAATTGGTTACTAATGGATGCTGATATAGGTGAGCTCCTGTTCACATGAGAAACCTCACAAAGACAGACTCTATATCAAAATATTTCTAACTATCACAAGATATGGAGTAATTGGGATGGACAAATTAGGAAGATCCAAACAGTCAGCACATTCAATCCAGTGCAATTCTAATCAGAGAAGTTCGCCATTATTCACCAAAAAGCACACTTTTGCTTGCACTTACTTCACTCCCTCTGCTCTTCAGGTTTATCAGCTACAACTGAAAATATGGTTAAAATTTTTCCAAATAAGTACTCAAACGCTATTCTCTTCACTGCATTAATAAGAAACTTTGTAATTTTAGTTAGCAGTTGAAAAGGAACAAAGCACAAAACACGCTTCTTGTTTAAACTTATTTCCTTGAACCCATCTGGGCCACTCTTTCTTTCAAAGGAATATTATATTTACCTTTATTTTGAGAACTAGGACAAAAAGCAGCAAAAAGAAATTACCTGTCAGAAGAACAACTTTCCTTCCTCTATTAGGAAACCAGAAAGAGCTGAAGGTTAGAAAATTTTACCCCTTATGCTACATCACCATGCTCCCCTGTCCACTGCAAAATCACTGTATGCTGTTTAAGTCCCATTGGTTATACAGGTAACAGGACTTGTTCCTCCCTGTTATTGAAGGGGTAGAGTTAATCTTGGTTTCTAGAAGCTGGCAAGGGGCAAAGGCAAAGAAAAAAAATCCTTCTATGAGAATTACTGCAGAACATAGAGATGTAATGTAGGACAGGCAAGAGTCTGAGGCAGAAAGGGCAGAGGCAGGCCTCAGCATCAGAATACCCACAGAATCATAAAATAATTCAGGTAGGAAAGAACCCCAGGAGATCACCCCTGTCCAACCCCTCATTCAGAGCAGGGCAAGCATAAAGGGTTCTGCCCTGAAGGCCTACTCTCTTTAAGAGGGATTTTTCAACCAAGACTCTTTCTGTCCCACTGGCTACTTTACATCTTTAAGACCAGCAGCAGTAAGACTGACAGCAGACTGCCTTCCAACAGCTTCAGTCTTTTCAACAAGGAAGCAGGAGTACGTTAACAGTTATGAGACTGAAGATGCATCTGCTTCTGTCTCCTGCTGCTAGCATACCCCACCAGACAGAGCAAAAGACAGGACACACAAGCATTTCCAGATCAAACACTTGTCATGGAGAAAATGAACACTATATATCAGTAAAGGTGGAGATCTCCTTTAAGATTAAGGAACAAAACATCTAACATATTTTTGGAGTGTGCTAGGCCCTAGACTCAGACCCTGGAACACTGCCACACTGTGATTTTATACTACTTATTTTGCTTACCAAAAAACCTCCCAAAAGAAAACAGAATTAAAAAACAGTCAATCAAAAAAACAGCCACCACATTCCTAAGCATAAGCTCCCAAGCCCTGGACTACACAAATCACTTGCAAACACGTCCCAAAGAAGGGACATTTTAGAAGATGTATTTGTTATCACGGAACACACAGATTTGAGTGTCAGATCAAGACACTCAGTGTCCAACAGTTACATATTAACAGCTGGAATACCAAAGTATCTGGGATTGATGTTTTATTTATCAATTAGTTATGTTTCCCTTCACTTCCCAAAGTTTAAAGTGACTGGAAGTTTTTGTTTGACCAGAAACCACCAGACTGACATGGATAATAGAGGGAGGAAAAAGTAAATCTTTCTCTCACTCAGTGTCTAAAATTGCTACCTCGTGATTGCGAAAAACAGTTAACCCAAACAAAAGAAGTCTCCTCCCTCATGTCCGGCAATGTATGCCCAAGCAGCAAATCAAGTGACAGCAGCTGCACACACTTAAGACAAAGACAACAATGTATTTGCAGTCATTTCTCCTGGTCACAAGGACAGGTTTATCTCCAAAAGTGCTGCAGTTGAAATGCCATCCATTTAGTCTTCTGGTGCAATCCTGCCAGGAGCTGGATGGTAGCATAGAGTATGTGCTGTTTTCCTATTAAAAATGTTGACAAAGAATACTTCCCAATCCTTAGCATAACTGTACTAAAACATGTAACAGAAAGCAATCTAACACAGTTATTTCATATTTCTTCTCCATTTGCCAAGAATACACTAGGAGGAAAACTATACATATAAAATTACGTCAAACAAGATAAAAATCAAGACTGATTTGCTTTAAGTGTAATGGTAACATATTCAAGAGCTTACTGTACTAACATGAACAGGAGGACTAAAGCAACTAACTATTCAGAAGAGGTCTAGCAAAAGCTGCTTTCTCATAAGGAAATTAAAGAAAATGCAAGAAGGTCCAAACCTACACTATTTCATTATTGCCATGGAAATGTTCAAGGCCAGGCTGGATGGGGCTTTGAGCAACCTGGTCTAGTGGGAGGTGTCCCTGCCCAGGAGAGGCGGTTTGGAGCCTTAAGTTCCGTTCCGACCCAAACCATTCTATGATTACTGTATTTATTACTATTACTACATTTTATTATCTGTAAATCTTTACCAGATCAGACTAAGGCTAGAAATATATTCACTACAGTAATCCCTGGAGTGAAAACCTCCCCTACCTGGGACAGTGGGTGTAAACTCTTCCCCTTCAGATGAGTAATAGTGTCACAAGCACTATGAGATTGTATACAGCTCACATTAACTATGTCTTCAACCAGATCACCTATCAAATTTGTCAGATTGGGCAAACCTAATCCCCCAAATGGTCACCCCCTAAAAAAACCATCCAAAACCAAAAAAACCCCAAACAAAACCAGCCAAACAAATCCCAAACCCACTTTTCAGCACTCAGGTAGAAAGACAGTCTGTTTCACCTTCCTGGACCTGTATATCTTTATTTCCTTATTAAAAGTAGCTTTAGAGCTCTGAGCTGTCAGAGGGCTCCCCAGGTGACTGTTACCATGTCCATATATATTAAAATTTACTAATTTTTAGCCTAGATATAGGAGTTGCCCAGTGCCAACATTTGATTTCTTCTATACTTGCTAACAGCTATAAATTTTCAACTTCTAGGAAGTCTCAAGTTTTTCTACTTCTTTCAAAAAGAATTCTTCATTCAAAAAGGCTTGAAAACCTCAAATGAGTATACTTGTTAGTTCTATTATAACATACCTATTGTAAATGCCTAAACTCCTTTTCACAATCCCATTATGGAAGATTATTTCTCCTGCTCTCAGAAATCCCAGCCAGAAAAGAAGGTTCCTACTCTGCAACTCTTTGTGCCATCTCCTCAGAAATTACTTTTACCTTAGCAAGCTCGTCTTCCAAGCCTATACGCAGCATGTCAGGCAAAGTCAAAGCACAGACAAAGTCTTTTGATGAATGAAAAGGTTCTGAGCACAAGGGTTTTCTAGTAATGGTAAACAAAATAAACAAAACATTGGCTTCATGCCAGAGGGTACGAATGTATTGTCCTCACACCCCTTCATGCCATCCTCACAAAACACAAGCTTGCCAATTCTAAATGCAAGTTCTGTTCACAAGCCTACGAGCACCCCAAGTGCATCCCTTGCATGTGCAGTGGGGTTCTGCAGATCATGATCTTAATCACCTCCATGCCATGCAGAGAAGATCCAACATGGAAGCACCATGCTGTCACCTATCCCCCATGGGCATGTAGGAACAGGCCTTTCTGTATGAAAATCAAAGTGCCTCCATGTTCACCACTGCTCATCAGTTCCAGACAGGGATATTTGTGTTGCTTTTTTTCCCTCCCAACAACATTTCAGCCACTGCCCAGCAAACTGGTCTCAGTCAGCCATTTGCTTCCTGTGGCCCAGAGGCCAAGGCCAACACTAACTTAGGGCCTCCCACTTCTTGGGTTAAGTGCACTTCCAAGACAAATGGCTTAATTTGTTCAACTGGCCTCCAAATTGATCCTTTGTGTTAGTGACAAACAGGACAAGAAAGAAAAGGGAAAGGATACCATCCATCATCTTCCAATGCATCCCTCACAGAAGTCTCAACTAGTCAGACTACCTGGGATGTAAGACTGTACCTGCCACATCTGTCTTAGACAGAATCAGAGGAGTGGCAACAGGCTGAGATTTTTTAACAGTGGGCTAGAAAGGGCATTTACACACAGGGTCTGATCATTAGAGCGGGACACGGCTTACTTGCCTCTCCTCTCTGACAAATCCACCTTTCATGTTGGTCCTACCTGTCAAAATGAATCACAGCTATCAGGGAATCCCTGAAAAGCATCAGGCAACCATTCAGATTCCAAAGTCATGTCTCAATTGGCTGCATTGGTCAGGACTATTGTTAAAGACCTGTGGCTTAGTGGCTTATCTCCTAACAGAATGCAAGATTATCAGAGTGGACTGTGAGCTCCTGCAACTACTTATTTCTATTCCATACAAGACCATCTTATGGCTCCCCACACATATATGATATTATTTTCTATCATGTAGATCTAGTAATAGTAATTTCAGGGATAAGTATCTTCAAGCGAAAGAAACTCCAATGCACAAATAGAAGTGCACTGGCAAAAAGTAAATAAAACTTATATTTGAGCTTCCACAAGCAGAGAGATCAACAAGGCTTCAGGAAACACTCAAAGGAGTTCTCCCTAGCAGGTTGTCTGTTAAACCTCAAATGCAAAAGAAAAGGAGAATGGCTTAGCTACCAGACAAGATGATAAAATCAAAATCATACCTCTACCTAAAAAGTTAGCAGATACAAGATCAAAACCAAAAACTACTCCTCCTGAAAATTAAAAACAAGCTGAGATTCTGGTTTAGCCCTCTAATATATACTAACTAAGGTGCAAGCTTCACTGTTGATGCATAGTCTTTGTTCTTCTACAGTCTTAAAAAGTACCATTTAAGACCTACACATATTATTATATTAAATACAAGTTTAAATTAGTATTTGCATATGCAAAAACATGATTTGCATATGCAGCCACAGGAAGAAAACACACTGAACGTGTAATTTTGCAGCTATCTCTATCTGACTAAAAAGCAACATTTTAGAGGGAATGAATAAAAAAGAAACCAATGAGAACTTATCACACTGAAATAAATTTGAGTCTTTAGGGATAACCCCTCTTTCAACTGAAAGGAGATAAAAGATTTATCCTTGAAACAGCAGCTTCAGCACAGGGCTGTTACTTGATTCATATAGTGGCTATCATGACTAAGGACTCGCTATTCTGGAAGAATACAAGATGAATTGTCATAAATAACATGAAGCAAAAGACAAAAAGACCTCTTCTGCCAGCCAAATCTTTAGGAGACTTATCATGGGAGTCCTTTTGGGGGGGAGGTGGTGGTGGTGGTGGATTTATTATTAAATATTATATATTATAAATCTATTATTAATGTGTACTTAAATTTAAAAATCAAAAAGGCAGGCCATATATTCCTCTCTTGGCTTTTGTGACTGGCAATTAAGTCCACTAGTATCACAGACAAGAACAAGTGACTATCAGCACAGATACAGAAGACAAGAGCAGTTGGAAATTGAATTTGTGTCAGAGAATACCACAGTTAACACATTTAACACAATATAATGAAAATTCCTCATAAATAGTCACAAAAGATCAGTCACTAACTACAGTATAAGTCAATCTAGATTAAGGGGGTTTTGTTTTGTGTTGATCTTTTTAAAACAACCATATGAAATTTTTGACAAATACCACATTTCTACTTGTTCCCAAGTGATCTCCAGGTCTCACATTCCAAACGTGCTCAAGGCAGATGTTTCCTTAAAAATAATAGTTTTATTTAATGTGCAGACAACTATACATCAGAAAAGTCTATGATGATGAAGCCTGGACAAAGCTCAGCCTGCATACAGAAGGACTGTGAAGTTTGTTTTGGATTTGTTTTCCAAATGAATAAAGACTTGCATTTATGCTTTCTTCCATGAAGCATTGATTTCAAGAACCTGTTGGGTAATCCTCCCCATAGGCTCAATACTGCCTTTTTTGCAAAACAAAGTTCACAGCCTTGGAGAACCTGCAAACACAGTAAACTGTACATGGTTGAAATCCCAAAAGGACCAGCAGAAGGATCATGAAGAGCAAAAGAAAGATTTTTACTATCTTGCTAATGAGTCATAAATTTAGGTCATGATTCTAGAGAGATTCTACTCTACAGATGGAGCTGGGTATAGAGCTTTTCCTTCTACTCCTAAATTTGAGTGTTGGAAAGTCCTGCATCAGCTATGCCCTTAGAAGAAATCACAGGTCTCATTCATAGCTTTGATTGCCAGAGAAGGACACATTCTTTGTCTAAAATGTAGCAAGTAAAAATTGGGAAAGCTAGCTCCTACATTTCCGAGACAAATGTGAACCAGTAGTAAGGTGCTGGGCCGGAGGGGCATGGGGGTGGGAAAAAGGGCAGCAGGGTTTCAAGAGTTGCTTCCCCATACACAAGGCTTAGTTTTCAGAGAAGATTAATTGCTCTTTGTCATTTCTACGAGCCCACACACTCACAGTAACATGACCCAACTACTGACAAGCTGATATATAAACACTTCTTGTGTTCTTGCCTCCCCATGTCTCTCCTCTATGCTCTTGATTCCTCAGGCAGTAGTTGCAGTTTCTCTCTCTCCCATGTGTGTCCCTACTTCATAGAATCATACAATTGTTTGGGTTGGAAAGGACCTTTAAACGTCATCTAGTCCAACCTCCCCTGCAATAAGCAGGGACATCTTCAACGATGATGTTTCTCAGAACCCCTTCTGACCCAACCTTGACTGTTTCTAGGGACAGGGCACCTACCACCTCTTTGGGCAGCTTGTTCCAGTGCTTCCCCACCCTCACTGTAAAAAAATTTATTCCTTATATCTAGTCTAAGTCTTCCCTCTTTTAGTTTAAAGCCATTAGTCCTTGTCCTGTGCAACACGCCCTGCTAGAAAGGGGCCCCAACTTTTTGTTCCCACCTTTCCTGTAGGTCCCCTTTAAGTACTGAAAGGCCACAACACTTGACATAGGGCAATGCAGGCTGCCCAGACGCTTCTGCTGAAAGTTTAAAACCAGAGTTCTTCCTGCTTTCCCCTCAATAAGTAAAGGGTCCCTCCTTGAACCATCCACTCAACTATTTCAAATTTGAAAATATACCTTCCAGCACCTGCCAATAGATCCAAGAGTTATTGGAAGGAAGAACAGACAGAGCAGTTGTTAAATATTGCTCTCTTCAGAAAACCAGGTCAAAAGAAAAAAAAAGTACAAGAAAGAAAATTTGCATCCCATGCACTGCCATTAGCAGAATATGTTTTGTAAAACAATTTTGACCAGTTCATGCACAATGCACATCTACTCCAAACCCACACCTTATCTCTGTTTCCTTGTCAACGGGCTGTTTTACAGTAACATTTAAAGAAACAATGACATATACAGGGAGATCAGTACTACAGTTCCTTTCCTATCTATCCCCAGAATCCACCACATGCTGTTTCAACTGCCAGGCCTCGTATCACTACCTCCACTTCAACACAGCACCTGTTAAGTCAAGGATACAATCACACTGACACAGAGCAGCAAAGGAATGAAAAATCAAACTGTATTGTTTGCCATGGGACCGTGCTCTGCATGAATGTCTGAGAATTGGACACTATAACCAACTGCTCATGGACAAGGACATATACAAAGATGTTCAGAGACACAAACAACTGTCTTATATCAAACAGTTTCAGTGAGCTTGGCGGGCAAAGGAGCTTGCAAAAAATATAGAATAGGCGTTTCTTCAGTGATCCAAGCAAATGCAATGGCAAACTGGCCACCACAAGATCAGATTGCAAACCAGAAGTTTACTAGTGAACCTGGCAACTTGGCAGTAAAAAAGGGAAACACAGATTCACCTTTTTTCTTTCTTGATCCATTTTCCTCACTCATCAGGCTAAAATCCATTTACATAAGTTCCAATACATGTTCTTATTGTGCCTAATTTCTCATTTAGAACTAAAATGCCCTTTAAATCACAATAAATT
>JAOXJM010000019.1:48535335-48551831 GCA_026413425.1 Tringa solitaria | reverse complement strand
CTTTAAATCACAATAAATTGCATGACCTTAATCTGTCTATAGAAGGTTTCACTTCCACATATAATTATATTACACCACAACAGTCCTAATGCTAATAGTTTGCCTTAAGATGGATGTGTAAAAACGTGTAATACAGAGCACTTTCCTTATCAGAGCAGTTTTGAAGGAATGGTTGCAGATAATATCTGTGCTATCATTCAGTAGTAAGAAAGCTGGATTTATGGTGGCACAACTGAAAGAGCTGAAACAGAATTGTGTAATACTGTTTTAGCTATGCTTAGTGTCTCAGTACTTCCATGTTCATATGCAGACTTAACTAACCCAGCTCCTGCACACACCCATGTGAAAATTCAGAGGACAATCTATAGAAGCAAGCACAATTCATTCTTTCTTGCTGATCAGCACCAGTATTCAGCTCTGCTTTAGTGTCCTTACAATATCATTCTCTCCCATTGACTCAACCAGCTATGCCCAACTGTACACACCTGCACTTGATCTGAAAAAAAGCCCTATTCATTCTTTCATGCTTTTGCAGAAGAAGGTACGCTTTTATATTTTAGAGGCTATTATCAGACTAACTCCACATTCACTTACTGCACAAATTTATCTATAGAATGGGAAAATGCATTCCAACATGAAAAAGCTATACCTTAGACCCTGTACTACTGTCTTTACAGGAATGCACTATATTAACATAATATCAGTCTGTCAGCAACACTCAGGCTCCAGGGCAGTTTGTGAACATCAGAGTTACATTAAGACTTACATTCCATGAGATCTCTGAAGACCTTTAAACCACTCTTGTGTCCAAATCAGGGGTAATATGAAAGCTAGACCGGACTGTTCAGAGTTTTGCCCACACAAATTTTGAAAGACTCCAAAGACAGGAGATCCACAACTTCTTTTTCAGCAATACACACGTTTATATGTATAAAATAGTACATAATAATGATAACTGTGTATTTCACATATTTATCACAGCTTTATTTATGTGTATGAGTACATACATTTAATGTAGATTTCAGAACTTTACAAATCATTTCAACAGGTGAGACAAGAAAACCTAAATTTACTTAAATATAACTACTAGATTACAGCAACAGTTTGAGATCAGACAGAAGATGTGTACATCAGAGAGACAGAAGATGCATAGACTAGAGGATGTGATTAATAGGCATTTGGATTCCATTCACAGATATTATAGTTCCCATCAAGATGGAAGACATGGAAGACACTGATGAACTGCATTGGACTCAGCTCAATAATTTAGAAAAATCCTTCCACAGGCAATATGTGGTATCCACCGTGTAATTTTCACTTGTATTTAAAGTCAGAACCTGCAAGGCAATAAATTTACTTTTGGCATTTTGATGTTTTTCACCTGCCTTCTTCTGCCATCAGTGCAAACCGCAACACTGAATTCATTTTTGGTAGACTTTTTTCTTCCTTTCACTATTCAATTTAGCCTTATCCAAAATTTAGCCACATGCAAACTGTAACTACCTTTTGAGGTTAAACAATATACCTCCTTCTTGTGTCCTACATTTATTAGCTTTATCAATCTGAAGACTTTAATTAGAATTGCTGGCTGAATATAAAAAAACAGTGTCAAAAGAAAGTGCAATCATAGGGACATATCTCACCATTACTATTTATTAGTTGTTCCTCTAATTCAAGCTAACACTTTTTCACAATTGTAAATTTAACTTTTACAAGGAATGCTCCAGGAATGCTCTTCAAACATGACATAGCAATCTACAGATACTGCAAGAGCATGAATTGCATCTGCACCATGCAGCTTTCTCTTCTGTCTCTATGAAGTTGTCATAGTTGTTGTTGAAGTTGTCATCACTACTGAATCAGCAAAGACATGTAAAAGCAATGGATTATTTCCCTCTCTCCCACAGCTGGCCTTTTGAGTATAGATACTCATAGCAATCAACAGATGGAAAGATTAAGTGGTGAACTTATGCAGGAGCAGAAAGAGGTAAAGCGATGGTGAAATACACAAGGCAAGTTTGTAATGGGCATTCTAGTGTTAGGACCTGGAAGGCTACTGCATGCAGTGATACCCTCCCAGGGGCATCCCTGCAGCCCGCTTCTCAAAGATAAGGCACCAACCTGCTGAGCTGCAGTAGGGCCACGTGGCTCCTCTTTCTGCACCAGAAAGCTAAGGTAAGGAGAGAAAGAGATACGCCCTTCTACCACCTCAGAGAGAACCAGCTGTGCAGCTCCAGCCTGTCACCCTGTAAAGAGAAACGCAGCCAGCATCCTGCTGTTCTGCCCAAAGGTCTGCACACAGCTGGACACTTCTGAAGTCAGGGTGTTTCAGTCTCACCTCCGGCTGCCACTGCAAGTTGTTTGTGCCTTCTTCCACCTTCCCCTCAGCAACAGGAGCATGTTGCCTCCTCCAGTACACTAAATGCTTTAATTTCAGAGAGGTAGGAGCCCCTCTGCGCAGGTTTTCCAGCTGCAGGACAGCCACTCTACAATACTGTACTACAGCTGGAAGACCAGTACAACAACCTGGATATATCAAGACAGCAACACTTGCCTATTATCACAAGGCTTCTCTAGACTTAGTGCCAAAGAGTAACCAAAAACAGCACCCCTAACAATTTTCTTAATAACACAATAGTAGTGTATACAATGGCATATGATTAACTTTAGGACTCACTGTGCTGCATTATCCTAGGTGGAAAGGCACTCCATAACTCCCCACTCTCCAGCCTGGTGTTCAGTTTTACTCAAGCCTATTTTATAGGGCAGACAGATATTATAGCCCAGCACACATGTATCTTGCATGCTCTCCTGTGAGGCAAGCGGGTACAAATGAATGAGTGGTGCAAGCATGCGCTCTTGCTACTTGGGGGCTAAGTGAGCATGGGTCACACATGTCGTTAGACACACAGGTTGCATGGAAAGAGGTGAAAACAGGACAAAGGTCCACTGCCCTGCCCAGTTTCCCTATGGGCATTTGTACTATAGTATAAACCTTTTTCAGAATAAGGATATGTGGAATATGTTCAGTTATGGTCTCCCAGTAAAAAGCAAAGACGCACATCTTAGTTCAGAAGTGACATAGTGGCTTGGCAGATGAAGTCACCAAGCCAGTGTCCATCACATTTGAGAAGTTGTGGCAGTCTGGTGAAGCTCCCCCTGACTGGAAAAGGGGAAAAATAGCAGCTGTTTTTAAAAAGGGTAAGAAGGAAGACATGGGAGACTTCAGGCCGATCAGTTTCACCTCTGTGCCCAGCCAAGATCATGGAGCAGATCCTCCCGGAAACTCTCCTAAGGCATATGGAAAATAAGGAGGTGATTGATGACAGCCTATATAGCTTCACTAAGGCCAAATTGTGCCTGACAAATGTGGTGGCCTTCTGCAATGGTGTTACACCTTTGGTGGATAAAGAAAGAGCAACTGACATCATCTACCACAATAGGTGCAAAGCACTTGACACTGTCCCACACAACATCCTCATCTCTAAATTGGAGACATGGATTTGGCTAATGGAACACTTGGTGGATAAGGAATTAGATGGATGGTCACATGCAAGGAGTTGCGGTCAATGACTTCATGTCCAAGCGGTGTTCCTCTGGAGCTGGTACTGGGACTGATGCTGTTTAACACCTTTGTTGGTGACATGGACAGTGGGATTGAGTGCACCTTCAGCAAGTCTGCTGATGACACCAAGCTGTGTGGAGCAGTTGACATGCTGGAAGGAAGGGATGCCATCCAGAGGGATCTTGACAGACTTGAGATGAGGGCCCCATGCAAACCTCATGAAGTTCAACAAGGCCAAGGTCCTGCAACTGGGTCATGGCAGGCCCAAGCAGAATACAGACTGGGTGGAGAATGGATTAGAGCAGACCTGAGGAAAAGGACTTGGGGGTGTCGGTGGATGAGAAGCTCAACATAAGTCAGCAATGTGCACTCACAGCAGAGAAAGCCAACCATATCCTGGGCTGTATCAAAAGATGCATGGCAAGCAAGTTGACTACCCCTCTACTCTGCTCTGGTGAGACCCCACCTGGAGTACTGTGTCCAGCTCTCAAGCCGCTGACATAAGAAGAAGATGGACTTCGTGGAGCAAGTCCAGAGGAGGGCCACAAAGATGATTAGAGTGGTTGAGCACCTCTTCTGTGAAGACAGGCTGAGAGAGTTAGGGTTTTTCAGCCTGGAGAAGAGAAGGCTCCAAGGCGACCCTACAGCAGCTTTCCAGTATCTGAAGGGTGCTTAAAAGAAAGCTGGAGAGGGACTTTTCACAAAGGCATGTTGCGATAGGATGAGGGATAATGGTTTTAAATTGGAAGAGGATAGATTTAGATTAGATATTAGGAAGAAATTTTTCACTATGAGGGCAGTGAGGCACTGGAACAGGTTGCCCAGGGAAGTTGTGGATGCCCCACCCATGGATATGTTCAGGGCCAGGCTGGATGGGACTTTGAGCAACCTAGTCTAGTGGAAGATGTCTCTGCTCATGGAACTAGATAATCTTTAAGGTCCCTTCCAACCTAAACCATTCTATGATTCTATGACAAGTCAGTCTTCTTGCTTGAATCCTTCTTGCTTCTCACAGTAACTGAGGTACCTTCTTTCAATGGTTTGGATCTGCTTACTGCAACGGTATACACATTATACACTCTTCCAGAAAATTACCACTCCCTCCCTCAATCTCCATGTGTCCAACTGCTTCGTACTGCTTCCTGAGAGTCTTCCTCTGTTTGGATCTCTCTGTATTCAAGAGTCCAAAAATTTGGATGGTTCCTAGAAATGAGACTGTCCTGAGCTGTGCAATATACTGCAGATGCCAGGCATACTTGTAACTGAACAGCCTACCACATCACTTTGAACAGCCCAAAAGTCACTAAGGCTCCACCGGCTCAGGTAATAACTGAATGTCTTCCCATTCACAAGACTGTGATAGTCTCTTAATTATAAGACAGACATACATGGAAAAATGCAGCTTGTTGCCTTTATGAGTGGCCTTGCCCAAGCCATTCATGCAGGTCCACAAGATCAGTGGCGACTTTTTTTCTTGACACCTTTGACTTAAAGGCAGAGCTACATGCCAATGGGAACTCCATGCTGAGAGAAGAATGCTTCATAGCAGAACCAATTGTAAAGAGTGGCAGCCTGACACCCTGCTGCAATGGATTAAATATGGGAATAAGACAGAGTTACATTTGTAGTTTAAGATCTCTAGAAACTATATACTTTGATATAAATAACCCAAACACTGCTTAGACATCAAGTGTTCTCTCAGCGCACCCCGAAATACCAGCTGCAAGATTCTAGTAAATACAACTGACATTTTCACTTGCAAGATAAACTAAAACTTAGACCTTCCATATACAAAAATAAGACAAACATCATCTCAATGTTTACTACAAGGTTTTAATTATATACTGCTATTAATAATATTCCATGGAACTTAAGCACTTTTATGCAAGACCTTAGAAGTTCAAACAGCACTTCCACAGTCTATTGCAATGTCAGAAAGGTAGCTGTTTCTTACATAATGGAGGAATAGCTTTCAAGGCAAACAGCTTTAGCTCTCATGCTTAGCTAGCAGAGCTAGATCTCTGCACCACACACTTCCGAGGTGGATCCCATGGAAATAAAGGTTTGATTTTTTTTTTTTTCTTTCACAAGTGTAGAATTCACACATAGACATTGCTTTCAGATCTTCGTAAATTAAGTCAGCAACTATGCTGCCCTGAATGGTTTCCTTTCCTGATTACTGCTGTCACATATATTTACATGCCTTTGCCCTAGATCAGTTCTGCCTGTGCAGAACTGAGCTACTTTCTACAGCATCAGGTATGGTCCTATTGTGTGGAAATGGATCTTGCCGCTTGCAGTGTCTTCTGCATTCAGCATCCAGAACTGATGCACAGTTCTGCCTCTACTGCACAGAAGGAGTGCAAAATGCTATTCATTATGAAATAATTATCTTTAAAAGGACAGATAGACTACAATCCCAGCTTTTAAATCCTAAGAACTTCCTGCAATGGAGTATGATACAGTTGCTCTTTGAATAGTGTTTCAGGTTCTTCAGCTGTAAAGCTGGGCAGAGAAATATTTAGGTTCAAAAAAGTGTAATAGGTGAGAAAATACGAAGTATTCTTTCATACAGACACTTTCCCCTCAACTATTACTATTCATGGATTTACACACACCACACAATGCCCCATAGGTAAGGGTCACTCAGAGAGACTTCAAATAGTTCCTTTAGATCCCCAGTTCACCAGGCGGTTTGTCTATTGTGCTGATGCTAACCCAAGTCTCATATTTATTCTTACAAAAATATAGTAGCCACCAGGTTGTTCCAGCATATAGTCACATTGTTCTGGCTTGCCTATACTCATTTGTTTGCCACAGGAAAGGTAAGAAGCTAACATCTTCCGTGCCGGTACTAAAGATGGAAACCAGTAATTTCTCACGTTGTTCTGACTTGCTTACACTCATTTGTTTGCCACAGGAGAGCTAAGCAGTTACCATCTCCCAGGCCAGTACTAAAGCTGGAAGTTTTTTATCCTCCATAGTGGTGGTACTGATCTCCTTCTGCTATGAATTCTAACATAACCTGCTCTCCCTTGTTTGAAGATAAGCATCACTGTTAAAGCCCCAAACCCTGCCTGATTGTACTACCTAAATAAAAAATCCACCCACCAATTTGAATTCAAAGGCATCAGGCAATGATGACTCTCCCTTGGGCGTCTGTTGTACAGGTTAGTCACCTCACTATTAAAGATACATGGCAATTTGGGTTTGTTTGCTCTAACTTTAGTTGGTACTTCTACCTCTATACATCAAAGCTTCCCGAACCCCAGATACATTACACGCCTGTGGTTACTGTTACAGCTTATGCCTGGAATATTGCAAAATACAATCATGCCTGCCACTGCTTTTAATCTCCATCTCCTTTATTCCCTGAATCAGCTAGTCCGTAATTTTTTTTCCTGGAAATTTTGATTAAGTAGTCTGTCATTATTCATATTTTGCCATTTGTCCTTTATATGTAACTACACCAAACAAGAACCTTCCCAAATCTCCTTTCCCTTCCAGTAACTCAATTTTAACACACAACTGAACTCTTCAGCTAAATTGCTGATAACCAGTCACAAAAGTTATAATATTTCTCATTGAATTTGTTGAAAACCATACTTAACACATAAAGGAAAACAGCACTCTATCAGTGTATATGACTAAGCTGAAACAGAACACAAGCTTTTATCAAATGCTATTGGATTGTTAAACGCTAACATACTTCTACAATGATAGATCAATATGGCAACTAGGTCTTTTTTCATTTCTGAGGTACTTACTATCTTAAGCTATGCTGCTCACAGATTTTTTCCTCTGTTTTTAACATTTCTATCAACTCTTCTGAATGTTAGACCTCTAGTTTTTTTTTATACCATCTTTATTGTCTTCTCTACTATGTCCTTCTTACAGAAATCTATTTCCTCTAGCTTTACTTGCCACTGAACTAGACATACTATGTTAACTAAATTATTAATTTTTTCTCCTCAATGAAAGGTGTAGGAGAGAAGCAGTTCTCTGCCTGCCCACTGCTACCACTGCTTACATGTTAAACGTCAAACCTATGAGGCTTTACATTTAAGGGCTGTCAAATAAAAGAGATTTCCATTACAGGAAAGAAATAACGCAACTGAACAAAAGGCAAGCCATGTAGCTCCTCACAGCCAAATTCTGTTGAGGTTGGGAGCAGGCATACTTACTTTTTGAGGTGCAGGGACAATTTTATTTCCCAGAACAGTTACGGTAACTTGCTTGCCACATATAGTTCTCTCTCTCAAAAACAGAAAGTGACAATGACATGAGTTTTCTGTATCATTTTAAAAAATATATCTTTTTAAAAAAATTTGTAGACTGCTCATTCAAAACAGCAGCACACAGATTTATGGCAACACACAGTAGCAGGTTTTCTAGCAACAGATGTAGTTTCTGCTTTAAAAATTGCTTCAGTAGGGTCTAAAATTGAAATCTAATTAAAAAAAATATAAATCAGGCCCTATAAAAAAAGATAAGAATAGCAGTTGCACATGGAAGCATTTTGCCCCAAGCAGTTATTTTCTTGGAAGCATGAAGTTGCTGAAATTATATGCCTAAGAGTATATGCCTATTATCAACATAAGCTATTAAAAGAAGACTGAATATACTGAGACTGTAACATAGTGAGACTAACTTTAATCAATCACTTCCCCAACAGAAGTAGCTTCCAGTCAGGAACTACACAGTGTAGTATGACAGACAGTGTAATAAATTCTAGACTTCTAATCTTGTATCATCTCACCATTGCAAACTGATTTATTTGGAATTCCACCTGGAAAGGAAATAATTAATCAAGCTGTCATGAAAATGTGTCACTACTCAGTGCAATCATGTTACACTTTTAAATGCGTACACACAGGTCGTTTAAATTTATATAATTCAGCACATACTTAGAATTCCTGTGATGTGACTATTACATTGAAGTTGTAAATGCCAATTTACAAAATAGAGAAATATTTTTAAATATATGAAAAAATTAAAATATACTCACAGGACCAGCAGTGGACACTACTTCCCTCTACAAAGCTTACTAGCTCTAACCTGAGTTCCTGAGCCCAGCACTTTCCAGTGCTGTGTCTACAGTAGTTTCTTACTATTTGTAGAGAAAGACCATCAAAAGATAAGAGAAGGCTTGCAACTGAGCCAGTACTAAATAGTTTGCTTCAGGTACCTGCCAGTTGGAAATACAGTTATCATGGAAGTTGCGATGTTGTTGTAACACAGGACTTTGAACTGATTCACCTTTGACACTAAATTAGGAGACAGTTATTACTGAACACATGCCATATTTCCTCCTTAAAAACAGGCAGTCTCACTTGGGATGCCATCAGACTTTTTTTTTTTTTTTTTAAGTTTTTGTATATATGACTGCAGCATACCACACGTGATGGGGCTGAGGATGCAACTTTGAGTCCCAAGCATGCAGCTTCTCAAATGACCTTAGGGCATCCCCTCAAAAACTCACATCTGATTCTGCAGCAGCATACCAACCCAAGAGCCTTGGTACCACTCATGAGGCTGGCACTGCAGCACGTTCCAGAGTAGGGCTAGGCTCCTCTGCAAACCTGCTCCCTCAGACCAGAGTAGAGTTTGAAAGCCCAGAGGACAGGGCACCACCATGTCATGTGCAAGCCTTGCACATGCCCTGACTGCCCTGAGATATTAAAAGGGGCTAGGCCACACAGGGAAGCATGGTGGAGGCCAGCGGCCACTCCAGATGCATTCAGACAGGAGCTAGTCCCTTCACCAAAAAGACTTCCAGGGGCTGACACAGCCCTAGCCCTAACACCTAGTCTGCAGGGAGTGGGAACAGGAGCACAACACTTACTTTATCTTTCAGGGCAGAGGGGACAGAGGTCGCCATCTGCTTGGAGCCCTTGTTGAGCTTCTTGCCCGTGCCATCACTGCCACTGCCGCTCTCGACCTTGATAAGCCGGTGCTTGGGGGAGATGTACTTCACGTCGGGTGGCGGTGCTGGGCGGCGTTCACTGTGGCTGCGAAAGAGGTGCGGGGAGCCAGATGCACAGGCGGTGGGGGGCACGGTGCAGCACGACGAGGAGGAGAAAGCCTTTGGGGTCGCCCCACCCAGGTCCTCGGGCACAGAGTAGTCTGGGCGGCACATGGCGCGCAACTTGAGCAGGGAGGAGCCAGGCCCGCTGTAGGGGTCTTCGAAGTCACGGTCTTTCTGGGCACGGTAGGCACGGAGCAGGTCGCTGGTGTCGTCGCGCAGGCAGCGCTGGGGAAAGCCGGGCGAGGTGTGGTGGTGGAGGTGCAGGTGCGGCGGCCCGTCGGGGCGGGGCACGCTGCCGGCACTGTTGCGTTTCTCTCGGTAGTCGGGCCGCGGAGGCTGCGGAGGGCTCTTGGTCTTGTTATTGCTCAGGCTGAAGTACTTATTCAGCCATTTGGCCATCGTCTTTCCCGGCCGCGGGCCCTCAGCACCGCCCGCTGCTCCCGGCGCCCCGCTCGCCCGACCCGCTCCCCGCCGCCGGCCGCATGGAGAAGCAGGGCGGCGGGGCGGGCCAAACACCGCCCTCCGCGCACTCGCCTCTACCGCTGCCAAGGACTGGAAGGGCCCTGCTTAGGCCCCCGGCTTCCCAGCGGGACGGAACCGCTCCCGGCCCGCTCCGGGCGCTTCGCCGTAGCTCCGCACCCTCCGCCGCGGCTCTCGCGAGTGCAGCCCCGACTCCTCCGCGGCCGCGGCGCAGCCCGGACTGACCTCAGCACGCACCGGGTAGGTGAGAGACGCATCTGCGGGCAGGCCCCGCCGCCAGGGCCCGCCCACCGCCGGGGCGGGGCGAGCCGAGCCGAGCGGGGCCGGGCCAGGTACCGGCGGGCGGTAGCTGGGCAGCGCGCTTCGCCCGGGCCGGAAGGAGGCGGGTCGAGCCTCACCCTGCGGGGTGCGCGCCTCGCGCTTTGTGGCGGTCTCCTTGTACAGGATGCGGAGCGGTAGCGTCGCCGGGAAGCGGGGAAGTTAGCCGTACGGCTTCTTCCTGCGCTCGGCGGCAGAAGGGATGTGGCGGGGCCGCGCCGGGCCGGTGCTGCAGCGGGTGGGACCTGCCGGGGCTTCCGCTCTGCGCCCGTGAGAGGGCGGGGAGCGGAGCTGCCGCCGTGAGGAGGCGGGAGGCAGGAGTGCCTTTCCTTTCCCGGGCTGGTCCAAGGTTCGGGAGCTTCTGTCCGTTCCACAGCCTGCCGTCTGTAGCGGCCGGGACACCTCCAGCTAGGGTGGTGCGGTCGCTGCACTCACCATTTGAGCTCTGACTTTCCTGGAACTGCTGCCTGTGTGTCCCCCTGCCTTCCCCTCAAGGGGGTAGGGCGTCTCAGATGGGCTCAGCTTGCCCCATGCCCTGTAGTTGGCTAGGGCTGATGCTTAGTAAACAGGATAATGTGTGTTTTGTTGTTAGGTGCCTTTCCCAGGTGTGTTCCTAAGCGCTACCTGCTAATCAAATGCAGAGATAATACTTGCGTGAGTCATGGTGCTCAGCTTGTGTGTTGCCAGGAGGGTTTGTCATCTTTGGGGCCACCACAGCTGTGACCAGTTAGTATTGCTCTTTTTATCTTTCTCCCTCTGCCCAAAGGTAAACACCTACTAGAGAAGGTTTTCCCAAGATCTTTCTGCCCGGCTGTGACTTGAACCTCTAGTCACATATTGCAGTGTTGTTTATAACCATTTGGGAGATGGACCTCTTCATGTCTTCTCTTTTTATATTCAGAATAGGAGAGGGGAGAAACCCTTTATCTACTTGTCATTACATGTTACCTGTTGCATTTTGGCAAACACCTGCTTGTAGTGCCCTGTTGGCACTGTTGAAGCCCAACATCAGTCACACCTGTTGTACATTTTACACAGCTATCTCCAGTCATGAATTCTGAGGGCAAAATGGAGTCAGTTATTTTCATGAGTTAAAAGTGGATTGGATTTTCACATGAAGGTTTTATCTGTTTCTAGGACCATTTTAACCTTGCTCTTGGCTGCACATTCCCTATAGGAAGCCTCACCCTTCACCTCCCTTCAGTGCAAAGGAATTCCTTGGGTTTGGATGTTATCATGCAGGTTGCTTAAGGTCTGTGTGTTTTAGTGACCTCCTAAGAGCAGAGCTCCTCCACTATGAACACAGGGCTCAATTATAATTCCCTCCTGGCAGGACTTCCTGCAGCATTGCCATCAGCTTGTGTGGAAAGGAGGATAGCATGCTCCCTTTACCAGGTTGGGTGACTGGAAATTGTAAAAAATCGGAAATTGGTTTTACAGCCTTAGTGCTGTTCTCCCATCTCTGCTTGGCATATTCATCCTGTATGACTTCAGTTTTTTTCAGAGCAACTTCTAAGAAGTGTTCTGTTTCTTGACTGGCTAGTACCAGGGTATTTCAGGGGGTTGCAAAACTCCCCACAGTTGCTGTTTGCTCTTTCTAGGAATGGCATGTTCAAGGCCCTTTATACAAGGGTGAGTTTTTGCCCTGAAGCAAGATGAGTTTCAATTTCTTTAAAACTTGAAAGATCTCATTACCCAGAATTTTAGCAGCTCCCTAATTCCTGTTCTGCCAGTCTTTCCATCAAGAATTTGTCTCCACCATGGAAGCATGGGAGGGGCACGAAGGCCCTAGGAGCACTCCAGACTCTACCAATACTGTCCCTTGTGGCTTATTACTACGTTTTCTCTGCTGTGTTGACAGGCAGCTTGGATGCCAGGTAAGCAAAATGATGCCAATGCAGGGCAGCTTCTGTAACATTTATCTTAATTTACTTACCATCAGATCTCAGCAATGTAGGATAGGAAGGACAGAGATACTGGCTAACAGGAAAAGCCAAACCTGGATAATACATATGAATGAAAATAGAAGAATCTGCAAAACAGGCATAGCAGAGAAATGAGATTAATATTTCTATTACCTGTGGAGCATGCCAATCTCAGAGGTTGTTCCAATCTGAGTCTGCAAGGATGTGGATGTGCACAGGCTGCTTTCCAATCCCAGACTGCTCATGCAGGTTACATATGCACCTACAGAACTCCTAGTACCTGCTCTGCATCATTTTCATATGGCTTTTTTTGGAGAAAAAAGCCTCATCTTTTCAGAACTTTGACTGGAGTTATGAATTCTGGTTGGTTGGTTTTTGGCATATTTTTTTTCTATCAAATGTAGGGGTAAAGAAGTAGTGGTGAAAGAGAACCTTCTTAAAACCTGAAATGTTACAATCTGAATTGAACATCTGCTTTGCTGGCTCTGCATCTCTTGAAGTACCAGGAGAGGCTTTGCAATTTGTTCTAACTTAAAGAATGAGTAATAAAGAGATTCTTATCTCCACTGAGACCAAATATAGAGCTGGCATTTGATACATATATATTATTGCACACAAGTTATTCATTTGTGTTGCCTACGTGTTTACACTCCTAATCATATTAATTCAGTTAAGTAATGAAGTGAGCAACTACTCTGGAATTTACAACACTTTGCTTCCTCTCTTGCTTCAGGTCTACTTAAGTGTAATAAGCGTTGCAGTACATGCGTTGCATTTCAAATTAAGATAAAGAAGAAAAAGTAGCAAGTGACATACAGAGCAAAGAACTTTCTGGACTAATAAACATTCAACTAATGCTGCCATATCTAACTTTACAGTTATACTACAAGAAAACAAGTCCAACATTATTAATTTTGATCTGCTCTTCATATTACAATATCCACAAAAAAGCTGTAGAGGAAGAAAATCCTTCTGGTTATTATGGATTTGGGCTCGGCAAAATATCACAAGCACTCAACACATTAAGAACTGCCACCACAAAACAAAGATGCTCTGTTTCTTGATATGCTTGTTTCTTGTTGACTAATGTTGGATAGTTCAGTAAGGGTGTGTGTATCCATAATGTATTTGGATTCCTCCTACTTGTGCATATTACATCATATTCAGGTAATGATTACAGATCAGTTTGTTACCCACAGCCTATCAAAGTTCTGCGTATTTTCCTTTTTGTGCATGTGCAGGAGTAAACACAGGCTTACTAAGAAGATCTGATTTTACTACTTTACAAAATGGCATCTTCCAGCAACTAGTTTATTCCTAAGTAAGGAGAGGTGCTCATACTGTGATAGTGTTTTAGTAATTTAAGTCCAATCAATTTGTCCCATATTTTTATGCTGCAAGAAAAGAGAAAAAGATAACATTCCTCTTGAATTTTACTTTTGTGATGATCTCTTTCCAAGAACCAGTGTGGTTCACATTCAGTCATCTTTAGTTTTCTTGTAGCACATGCACTATTCAAAGTCAGATTTTGAAGGGTTTTGTCACCTATAGATGCCTTGTAAAATATGCAAAAGCATCTCTATAAAGCCAACTGGAATTAGAGTATAGAGTGTTTGCAAGCGTCCCACTTGTCATCTCTGCATCTTTAGGTGCATCTCTTTCTGGAAATCTGTATCTCAGGTTGTAAGAGATGGCCTGTAAATTCCCTGTGGAGGGGGAGAAGGCCCTCCAAGCCTCCAATGGAATGCCTCAAACGCTCGCAAGGAAATAAATGATGCAGCCCTGCCGTTCAAAGAACTGATAAGGCTCACAGGCACCGAAAAAGCAATGGAATGACTGTGTTGTGAAGACAATATAGTTCTGCCACTCTTGTGGTGGGATTGCTAGTTTTCTGTTCTCAAGGCCATTATGTCTGATAATTGACCTTTGCTTCCTTATCTACAAAATTCATATGAAAGTGCACACCCCTGCATATGGTAATGAAGATTATAGAGGTCATGCTAAATGCATATGACTATGGCACTTGTCTTTCCACCCAAATCATGCCACACGTCACCTGAGAGAAGGGAAAAACCTGAGACAAGGCTGTCCTTGGCAAGGAGAAGTGGACCATACTAATTCAGCAAACATTAAAGGGGAAACTAAGTGCCCCTAAGAGAAAAAAAGAAGAAGGTTGTTGCCTGGGAAGAATTTTCCCTAGAAAGAAGACTGTACTTCGAGAGATTTTTCCAAGAAAGAAGATTATGCCTGTGAAGACTCCCTGAAAATGATGCTGGAACCAGGACTGGTGTTCTCTATCTTTTTCTCTGTCTTTTTCTTTCTCTTCCCCTTGGTTTCTCTTTTCTCTTAGAGTTGTTAGGTAATGACCTTAAATACTGTTGCCATAAGTTGTTGTATAAATAGCATGCTAAGTAACACAATACATATCTCACCACCTGACATAATTTGTTATATGCCTAACTAATTATTGTAGACTTGTTAAGAACTATACTAATCATTTTGAGAAACTAATAAAAAAAGGCTCATGGAGCATGTGAATAGCTGTGGACATGCATCTTACAATACATTGTGCAGGGTAACACCCCAAAGTAGATTGAAAGCTAGTCAGTTCCTTTGTAATCCTCTGGTTCTCCAAAGAAAGCCCTGTCATGTCTGTTTGTGTAAATTACAGTGATTCAGTGAAATACAACTACTTTTGGTGTGTACAGTGAGACTAGTTAAGAGATTTAACATCTTCCACAGTGCAAACAACACCATAATGATTTAGGAGCACCCTACATCACAGCAATAAATGTTCTGAAAGAAAGTCTATTACCAGCATGGTCCTTCTTAAAGAGTTCTTCACTGAATTGACCGTTTTGTCACCCAGAGCCTGAAGATATAATTTACACACAAGTTATCTGAGATTACCAGTCAGGCATGGGGCTGTGAGATACAAATAAATGCAATTTATTGCATTTATTAACAAGTGAATTCTGTGCAGATCCCAGGGGCTGCTCTATGGACTCATAGCAGGGAATTCAAAGCACAGCAGGGCTCAGCAGAAGTGAAGAATGAGAAGAAATTAATTGACAGCTTCTTGTCTTTTAGTTCTGTGCATCATATATCGAAATGGCTCCTTTTCTCTTCTGCTTCATCTCCACATATTGATGGCGTGTGTTTTTTTTATCCCTTTTCTCTAGTTTGGTTCAGCCAAGATGAACATGAAAAATACTGAAACTGACCAGTACAGGTCTCCCTTCCAGGGCAATTGGGAGCCACAGCCTCAGTATCCCAGTAGATTCTTGAGTGTTCTATGATCTGTATGCTGAACATGTAGCTTTGAAATAATTCCCCTCTTTCTGTAAGACATCTAGGACTAATCATGTTCTTAGATTCACCACTTTTGAAGATTATTTTATAACCCAGCTACTTGGCAGTTATATACAGGACACTTTACAAGAATGCCCATCACTCGCATAGCAGAAAGCATTTATTGTAATGTAATCTCCTACCTCTTACACATAAAACATGGTCCTTCTGTCTTGCTCCGTCATTGTTGCTCCAACCTAGCTTGGGAAATAATAGTTCAATGGTGTCCTGTTTTGCTTGTTATGTCCATAATTAAATCCCAAGTATGTGCATATTTAACACAACAGTGGAACTGCTGTTGAATCGTCTTGCATATATCTGGGTGGCTGCTGTTAGCTGTGGGACAACATGGTTGGATACCGCATTTAGTTAAACACAAAGACAAATATTTCAAATGGTTTTCACCACTATGAATCACTTTTCAAAGTGATTTATTATGTCAAAAGTAATTCAATTTCAGGCTGAGCTGTCACAACTCACTTAACTCCTCCTCAGACTCCAATGTTCCCTTCACACTGCCTCCATTTTGGTTAGCCAGAAATGCTGAGAGACTTGTAATGAAAAGAATCTGTCTTGGTTGCAAAAATTTAGAATGTTCCTACATTATCTGATTAGCCTGAACCAATCAAGGATGATTCACAGAGAAGATTTAGTTAGTCATAGAATCAGGGCAAATACCTCTAGGATATTTGTAAAATGTAATTGGTTTATACTTTTTGTTTTGGTTTTAGAAGAAGAAGGACGGGAGAAGACAAAATACAAAAACTGAAATGGCCACAAGCAGGCTAAAAAGGGTTTCTATTTTCCTTGTTGCTGTTGTTGAAATAAC
>JAOXJM010000019.1:48485399-48496029 GCA_026413425.1 Tringa solitaria | reverse complement strand
GCAACATACATTTTAACCAAAACTTGTTTGTTTTTCTAAAGTTTACTCACAGTTTGCATTTAAAACTCTCTTTATCTGGATCCTAGTGGGTCTATGACATAGTGCTGAAGTGTACAAGAAAGTAAGTTAGCTGTAACAATTGTTTTCAAATATATGCAAAACCTAGTAGATTGCAATGAACTGTGCAACATTAAGTGTTTTTTTTTTAATTGATTAGTAACAGATACGGCAGGAACTCTCTCCTCTTCACTCCCATGTGTTCCTCTTGGTCCTTATGTGAGGTAGTCTAAAGGGCTTTCTTGAAGAAATCAAGAATTTTAAGAAATAAATTTGGGTTAAAGGATTGCTGATCTGTTTCAGTTTGCCTGCCTCTCTGGTGATGGTGGATGTGTTTTATGGGAGTGCAAATATAGATGGCTGTTCGGATCCCCCAAATAAAGTGCTGGTTATAAGCCTCTTATGAAAGGGCTGTTCCTGAGCATATACTAAAACATTATAGTGTATGCATTATCATTAGAGAGAATCTCTTGCCACTTGGGAAACTGCTGATAGACTTCAGAATTCCATCATCATAACAAAAATGCCACAAGTTGTCCCACTGTTGTGGAATGCATTGGATAATAAAGAGTCACAAAGGGTGTAGATTACATCAGAGAGAACTAACCACAAGATGAAATTAAATAGAATTAAGTAACTTATCACAAACGTTAAAGACACACATTACCATAATGTGGGAGTAAGAATACAGTAAGTGTAGAAGGCAAAAATCACTTGACTGATTAGCCTTTTTTTGAATTTCCTTGGTTTTCCTATTCTGATGTAGCTGAAGCTTTATTTTCTCCTTGTATTTACTGTAGTGCAAAGAGAATATGTTAAGTGTTCACAGAGGAAAAAGATGATTGGTCAGAAAGTTGTTGAGATTTTGTCCCCTTTCAGTCCACTGCTACCTGCTTTTGTTCAGGAACAGGGTGTAGCACATGCTTTAATTTGCACATTTTTTAGTAAATCCTTTTCAGATAACTCCTCATCGATATCTTCATTTCCATTGCCTTGTCTGTCTCTTCTGTATCCAGGGGCTTTGTCTCTGTGTGCTTAATATCAGTGGTTTTACAAATGGAGGCTACTTCGATAATCTCTATTGTTATTGTATTTCCTGTATAAAACTCAAGTTATCAAGCTGCTTTACAAGAAAATGTAATTTCTTCTACTTTAGTTTTAATTTCTTTTGAAGATTTTCCATATTGCCACAAAAACATTAAAATTATCAAATAGCAACTCACTGTTGCTAGATGCAAATATAAAAAATAAGAAGTTGTGCCTTTTTAATATTTTTATGCAGAATAGTTCTTTATAGTTTGTTTTTCTTTTATAACATCTTAAGGTGAAGGGGAAAAAAAGAGACACCTACTGCACCAACTTCAAAATTATTGGTGAGGGGGAAGAGATGAGTTAGAAGTTGAAAGCAGGCATGGAGATTAATATTATGAATTGTCAGCAGTGTGCCTCCTCAGAAAGTTGTAGGTCCAATAACGTTACAGAAGAAAAGTAAAACCCCCAAAACCCCCAATACTTGTGGGCAGCTTGGCAGTAGGTTTAAAAAAAAATCAACTAAAAAATCCAAACAAAACTCCCCACCCCAAACCAAACAAAAGATAAAAGCAATGTGTTTAGCTCCAGTAAATACAAGGATTTCCTTTTCACAAATTTCCCATTGAGCTCCATGGGTTGTCTTGCTGGAGCAGAATACAAGTTGGAGATGCTCTCTAGGAAAACCTGTAATCTCTCCAGCTGGTTAGTATCAAAATACTGGAGAAATAATGCAGACTTCTGAGAACTTCTCTTGTGATATACTAGCTGTTGGATTAGAGACAGGACAGTGCATGAACCTACACAGAATCCATCTCCTAGCCTGCAAAGGGAGCAAGCATATAATTAGATGAACTGTGGAAGCATCTGCAGGAGGAAGCATGACAATTAGATGAAAAAAGCTTCCTTGTAGTCCCATCTGTTGCTGAGGTTTCAAAACTTTCATTTAATGGCCATGCTCACTAATTTAATTTTTCAGTCTCCTTTTTGTTCTCTCTTACTGGAAACTAGCTGGCTTACATATTCATGATTGCTCTGCAGTTGTGTTATTTCACTTGTATTCTTCTTTGCTAAGGAAGCAAAAAACAGCCAAGCAGATTAGCCCTCAAATAAATACTTTTGTTTGTTTTAAAAAAAAACTTTTGTTAATGAAACATTTATTCTGACTGGACAAACCTTGTCATCTACCATTCAGAAAGCTTCTCCCATAACAAGCTGTTCCAAGATTTGGAGGGAAAATGGCTGTTCTGTCATAATAAAATGACATTTATCCTTTTCATAATTCTTAATTTGCTCTTCTCTACTCTTCCTATTAGGTGGTTTGCAGCAACTCAGTTTGAACCTCTGGCAGCAAGGTCTGCTTTTCCATGCTTTGATGAACCAGCATTTAAAGCTACTTTTTTAATCAAGATAAAAAGGGATGAGAATCTTTCTACTCTGTCAAATATGCCAAAGGTACCTGCTTTTGTAGAGGAATTTTAGTAAAGCTGCTGCATAGGTAATCTGTTTAAGTGCTTTGTATTGTTTTTTTGTTGCATTATAGCCCAGGGGTTTGACTTGTGTGGGTAAGCTATAAACTGTGTGAATTTATAATAAAACAATTATCTCTTCCTCAAATACTTAAACCAAGTAACTTAGTAGAGAAAACAACTGTTCAATGCACTCCAGAGTCTAGAATGTTATTGTAGGGACAATTGAGTGGCTATGGGAGGGATTCCTGTTGAATTTAAAGGAGCCTGTTTTGCAGTTTTGTTGTTGGCCACATCAGTCTCAACCACCCTTAAGATTTACTTTTGAGTTTCCTATGTTTGCTGATACTGCACATGTGCATAATACTAGAATATCTTTATCAATAGTTTGTGTAACTAGCAACAGCTTCTGTGAAAGATGTGCTGATCTTGAAGGATGTGCTTTTGAGCCTAAACGAGGAGACATAGAGTATGAATACAGAGACAACCCCAGAATATGAATGAGGGATCTGAAATCCCTTCAGGCAACATCTTGTAAAAGCATATCTGAATTTTATGGTGATGCTTTATGCCATTAAGTCTTTGGAGAAACCTTTATAGAAGCCTAAATCAGACCAGCAAGACTAACTTTTCACCTAGTCTGTGTCTTAACTAGGTGCTGCCTCATCAAAACATTACCACCATTTATAACCCAACAGAAACTCATTAATTTTACATCCAAAGTTTATATCCAGGCCTAAGAGCATTTTATTTGTTGCTCTTTTCTTCACGGAAAGAAGAAACAGACTCTGCTGGACAACTATTCTGTTTTATGTAAACAAGAAAAGGTGCTCACTCACATTCCACTGCTAGGAGTGAAACAACTGGCTAATGCAACTTTCCTCAGCTTCCATAGTTCTTCATGTCCAAAAAGTAAACTATGGTTTACCAGTGCTGCATGTGTGCAGTGAACCTTGCTGAGCTTATTGCACATAGTTGCTAAAAATCTATCCTATTCTTCAGTGTAACTTCCACAGATGATGGGTACTCTGAAAGATGCTGATGTGTTCTCTGAAAGACCAAGAGCATTTTTCTTTTCAGTTCTTCTGTTGCCCTACACTACCATAGAATGTTTATTTCTACCCTGATCCTGTATGTTCTGTTCTTCATCTCTGATAACATAATTATAAAGATGATAAAGGATATTCTGTGACAATTTTAATCCCTATAAGTTGAGACAGAATTATCTAGTATATCTCTGGCATCTAGTGTCTTGGTTGCAAGCTTTAACTGATAATGTTTTATAGATGGAGGCAAAATAGCCATCAAGTTCTTCACTATAATTTGTGGTTGGCTATTGAAGGAAAATGCTTGGGGACAATTCAAGAACAAGGAGGTTGTTTACTGGGGTTGCTAGGTGCTACTGTAATTGCTACAGTAGCAATTAGCTGCCTACTGTCCTTTAGTATGTCTGCTAATGCCCAATGTGGTAACAGACTTCTCAAGAAGAATAAACAAAAGCCCTCATGGTAGCAAGCAGGCATATCTATCTCCTTCGTTTCTTTCCCGCCATATGTGGATGTGCAGCATGTCCGAGCTGCCTTTTTCAGTAAATGCTTCATTGAATCATTTAATCTAGCCCCTCCATTACCTTCCTTACTTTCTCCTATGATTTCACTGAGATTTTGTGTCTTTTGTGCAAGGTGTTTATGCAACTTTACATGGACAGGAAGTAGTCATCTTGGAAACCACTGCATGTGTTTGTGGCATTGGGCAAGACTCTGAGATTTCAAATAGTGTCTTCCTGCAAACTATGAAAGTGGGTTACTTGATGCGGCAAACAGTGAATGTCAGTAGACAGGATATAAGCAGGCTTTTCAGCTTTCCTGAGAGACTCTGCAGAGAAGCTACTCAGAGCTTAAGCTCTGTGTTGCCAAGAATTGTGACTTAACTGGTCCAAACAAATGATTATAATGACTATAACTTCAGCTTAAAAATATTTTCTTCTTTAAGGCTGACAGTTAAATTTTCAGTGGCAGTTAAATGTTAAATCATCATTTGTTTTGAAATTATCTTGTCTAGAACTAGGTTTTTTGTTGTTTTTTAAATGTTTGTGGTTTCTGGAAACAAACTTAATTGTGAAGTTTCAGAACGCATATGAACTGCC
Source organism: Tringa solitaria (assembly GCA_026413425.1). Taxonomy (NCBI): domain Eukaryota; kingdom Metazoa; phylum Chordata; class Aves; order Charadriiformes; family Scolopacidae; genus Tringa; species Tringa solitaria. The sequence goes on along the minus strand of JAOXJM010000019.1, from coordinate 48,491,328 downwards.
ATCTCTGTCTCCAGACCTTTACAATTCTGCACATTTTCCTTTATCCTTTATATAATTTACATTTGTGAAGGACTATACAGAAAATCACTTTTAGGCATCTAGCATGCCTTTCCAGGTCTAATATTATAGAAAAACTTCTGCACTAAAAGTAATTTAAGATACACCATGTTCTCTTACTTCAGAAGACTGAGCAGACAGTTTCTTTTGGCAGTGAACTAACCGAAACATTTGGGCTTCCTTCACTTTTTAAAATGCAGTCCCTTCTGATTTGTAAGGGGGTGTGTGACAGGGTTTTTTTTGTGTTATTATAAAATAATGAGTATGTCTGATTACCTAGTTTTGAAGAGGCTTCTGTGAAGACACCGATGTTTAACTCATGCAATACCGGTACTTTTAGTAGGTTATGCTGAACTGTGTCTTTGATCTGGCCTAAAGCTCTCTTGATTTAAAGCTAATCTTGATTTTGGATTATACTGGGTATATAGGCTTAAATGTTCCAGGTCTCCTTAAATTTTGTTACACCATGAGCAGTTTGTGAGTATCATCTGTCCTACTGAAACATAACCTAAGTATAAAGATGTTCTGCAAGTTTGCTTATAAACTGTTCCTAGCTTGAAGTAATTTTTTACCACTGATTCCTTGCATGCCTTGCATGCACAAAAGTGTTCTTTTGTCTGTATTAATAACAACATTTTCCTTTCTCATACAGAAAGCCACTACTCCAGTGACAGATGGAATTGTTCAAGATGAATTTTTTGTGAGCTTGAAGATGAGCACCTACCTAGTAGCCTTTGTTGTTGCAGACTTGAAAAACATCAGTAGGGAAACGAACGGGAGTCTGGTATGTTTTTGACACTTTCAGTTCTCCCTCACCTCTCCCAAGCCAATCAGCCAACCAAAACAGGACAAAAAAAAAAACCCCAAACCAGCAAGCAAACTCTCTTTCAAATTTCTTTATTTTCTTGGTTTTATTATACTCGCTATAGGTAGGGAACAAAACCCATATGCTATAACATGGATTCACTTCAGGGTTTATACCAGATTGAGACTTTTACAGCAAGAGACTCAGCGTCAGTGGAAATTTACAAAATCTAAAATTTTTAAGAGCTTTCAGAGTTGGAAGCTTTAATTGTTTAGTTTAATGCTTCATCTGCGAGGGATTAATGTCATGCAAACCAAGAGTTTTTCAGATGATGTACAGAAACATTACAGTTCCCAGGGGAGCCTACATATTATTTCAGGCAGTGCTGCAAATATGTTCTATACCTAAAAAAATCCATACTCTGTAGTAAAGGAAATTTAATCTAACTTTAAGTCTGCATTTAGTCACTTGAATAAATGATTTCATTTTAGCTTTTTTGTTTTTCCAAAGGCTCCAAAAATCAAAGAGTTTGTCCTGTTTGATCTTTTCCTTCGTGAGGATATGGCCTGCAGGGTCAGTGAGCAGTTCCTACAATGTATGCCATTAAAGTAACTAAAGAAAAAACATGGCAATGGTAGGAGATGCTCCTTAATCTGATTTTAGGAGGTTCAGGATTTTAATGTGAGCGATGATTTTTATGACTCTCTAGTAGGTAATGTCTGTTTGTGGTGAAATGTTGGAAGTGCCAGTAGCTACCTAGAAAGAGCTAGAGTGAACACTGCTAGTGGCACTGCAGAAGAAGCAGCCCTCTCTTTAATCCAATATACACAAGTAAAAATACTGGTCAATAGGCATTGATTCTGACTTGAACAAGTATTTCTAATTATAGCTGAATAGGACAGACCGGTCTAACCTGAAAAGTTACACTACTGCATTCTATTTTTTTTTTTTTTTTTTTTTTTTTACCTTGTGGCTATTACTCAGGTCTGTATTTGAACTGTATTCTGGTAAAACCATATAGCCAGTTCTTTACCAGGCAGAAAACTGATCAGTATACTAAATATTTCATGTCTGCAGAGAGCCTGAAACAGCTGTCTATGGAGTGTGCTTTGGTTTGTTCATAACATTTGAGACTAGCTTGTGTGAATTGTCAGTATCCTAGATGTATGTTATGGCACAGGCATATAGGAGAGGAGAAGACTAAGAGAAGTATTCTAACTAAGGAGAGTGGTTCTTAACTGTGCTTCTCCTTCATTCTGATCACCAAGTAAGATTTGACCAAGCTAGGGGAGTCCAGCAGACCTTTAGAAGGCACCAAACATGAGGGAATTTGCAATGTGTAAAAGTACATGCCAGTTAAAGGGCCAAAGCATAAGACTCTAGCTATTGTTGCCAACAGTGTCTAGTAGGCAAGAGAGACTGTAAGAAGGAAGCATATAATGATGTTTACCATGAAATACATTCTCAAAATGCTTCCAGCTATTTGTGGCTGGGAGATTCAAAGAATTTGAGCTAACCAGTTCATACAGAGTAAGTTTATTGTCATGAGTGTTATAAGATATCTTACAGTTGAAGTAAGGTTGCTTTGTGTTCATAATGCAACTCCAGAAGATCCTGGGGAGCATTTATGTTTTCTCTTTGAGCTTAAGATTTGCAGCTAATAATACTTCTGTACTTCAGGTACACCAGGATAGATTCTTTGAGACGTGCTTGGTTGAAACTGAAAAATTAGAAGGTCACCCTATCCGTCTATTTGAAATGTCATTTTTTAACTGATTTGTAGCATAGTAAGATTGATTTTAATTTTTTTTTTAGTAGAACAGGAAAATTAGCCTGAAGATATTTTGTATTTTGTCCTAAGGGGTGTTCTAATCCTGGATCAACCTGTTATTATTTCTTGGGAGAATTTGCTGCAGATGATACTAATGTCATCATACTGATAGCCTAAACTTCTAGATTAATTGAGGTATTCAGGGAAAGTCACAGAGTCAGAAAATGAGATGCGGTTGGAAGGGACCTCTGGAGCTCATCTAGTCCAACCCCCCTGCCAAAGCAGGTCCATCTAGAGCAGGGTGCACAGGAACATGTCCAGGTGTGTTTTGAATGTCTCCAGGGATGGAGACTCTACCACCTCTCTGGGCAGCCAGTTCCAGTGTTCTGCTGCCCTCGAAATAAAGAAGATCCTCCTCATGTTTAAGTGGAACTCCTTATGTTCCCAAGTTTAGGCCAGTTACCTCTTGTCCTGCCACTGGGCCCCACTGAAAAAAGACCGGCCCCATCCTCCTGACACCCATCCTTTAAGTATTCATAAGCATTGATCAGATCCCCCCCTCAGTCTTCTCTTCTCCAGACTAAAAAGACCCAAGTCCCTCAGCCTGTCCTTGTAAGAGAGATGCTCCAGGCCCCAAATCATCCTTGTAGCCCTTTGCTGTATCCTCTCCAGCAGTTCCCTGTCCTTCTTGAACTGGAGACCCCAGAACTGGACACAGTATTCCAGATGCAGCCTCACCGGGGCAGAGTAGAGGGGGAATAACCTCCCTCAACCTGCTTGCCACACTCTTCTTGATGCACCCCAGGATGCCATTGGCCTTCTTAGCCACAAGAGCACATTGCTGGCTTGTGATCATCCTGTTGTCCACTTGTCACTTAATAACTCATCAGGGAGTATAAAAGGAAATGGATATATTTCTGTTCACATAGACCATTTCTTAAAACCTTCCTTAAAGGCCTAAGCCTTTAATTGTTCTTGTATACACATTGGTCAGTTGGTCTGTCTGTATTTTGACTAGTGAATGTCTAGCAAAAAAATTAACTCTTTATTGACAGCTACATAACTACTATTTGCAGCTTAAGTGTGAACTCCCACAACAGTGTCCTATCTGTTTCAGGAACTTCTGCCGGCTCCTCTTTTACTTCTAAAGCTTTTGTAGCTGTATATTTCAAAATAATTTCTCTTCTCTGTTTGGACTAGGTATCTGTCTATGCCATACCACAGCATCTAAACCAAGTTGGGTATGCCCTAAACACAGCAGTGAAACTTCTGGAATTTTATCAAAAATACTTCTTAATAAAGTACCCTCTTGAAAAATTAGGTAAGTGTTTTTTTTAAACTTTTTTTTTTAAACTGAAAAAGAAGCCCTAATCAGGGCTCAGAAACCTATTCTGAGAAATGCAGGGGAATTTTCATTCTGAAAAGGCGTGCTTAAAAAGAAAAGATAGCGTAAAACATCTGTAAAATAATGTTCCCCCAGAATTATTTAAAAAAAATGTATCATTAAATGTTTGACTGAGTATGAGTATTAAGTTATTCCCAAGTTGGAAAATTTTTTGAGTTTTTGACACAGGATCGCTTAGACTTGTACATAACATTAAAGAAATAGTTTGGTCTAAGTTTAATGTGATGTGCTTTGGTAGGGAGATACAGAATCCTCAGTGTGTGAATCATGTTTACCAGTGCAAAATCTGCAGCCTGACTTCTCTGCATATATTAGTTTGACTGGAAAGATAATGAGATGCAGTCCTCTAAGACAGTACTTTCAGTAAGGGCAGCCCCATTTCCTCCTTGTAGGCATGCAAGTGTCTGTGTAGTGCTTTAAGTTGTTTGTATAAGAGTACATGGTTATGAATCTGTGGGGCTTCTATGCTTTAGATGTAAGCATGTGACCACACTACAGAATTTAAATAATGAGGGGTTTAGGGATTATGTAATAGAACAGGTAGACTTGAAATACAGAATTGCTTTAATTAGCAGTTTTTAAAAGCTTTTTTCAAATCTTTTCCAGATCTGGTAGCAATTCCTGATTTTCAGTCCGGTGCAATGGAAAACTGGGGCTTGATCACCTTCCGAGAAACAACACTCTTATTTGACAATAATACTTCTTCAGCAAGGGATAAAAAGTTAATAACTGCAGTGATAGCACATGAGCTTGCCCATCAGGTACTAGGTTGGGGAGGTTGTTTTTTAAATGTGGTGGGTTCTTTTTTTTTAAAAAAAATGCAATTCTGTTCTTAAATTCACCCCTGCCCTCACTGTGCCTTGCATCTCCTCAGAATACCTGCAGATGTATTTTCTCCAGTATAAATACTTGTGCAACTCCATCATGACATATTTAGTTCTTGCAAAAGCATTATTGTTGTTTTGACTGAACTTGATTTTGCCACAAGATAAAGCTGAGGATGAATGGAGTGTTACTGTACTAATTTGATTTTATTTCTGAAAAAGAATGACATTTTTGGTCTTTCATAGTGGTTTGGAAATCTAGTAACTATGAAATGGTGGAATGATCTCTGGCTGAATGAGGGATTTGCCACGTTCATGGAGTACTTTGCCATGGAGGAGGTTTTTCCAGAATTACATTCAGTAAGTACTTTCTGTGACTTACACTTAAAAGATCTATTTTGTAATGTTGACCATAAAGGACTTATAAACTTCTACTGAAATTCACTTTGGACACCACTGAGATCTCCTTTACTTTGGCACTTTCATTATATTGGAATTTGTTTTGTCTGGGCTTTGAGGAGGGTACTTTGTGGTGTTGGGTTTTTTTTATTCTTTTTTATTTTGGCAGTAGTCTACATGCAGTCTCTGGGCTTTTTGTAGGTTAGAGCATTCTGCATAAAATAGCTAGTGTTAAATGGTGTAGGTGTCTATATATCAAATTATAACTTAAAATCTTTATAGGAAGTCCAGGTGTGGAGTTGTTGACCAAGTTTGTCTGCCTCTACTTTTTCTAGTAGACTTCGAAAGCACCAAAGTTTTAGGTTGATAAATATGCCCAGAGTAACTCCTGTTTTTCCATCATTGTGGTTTTTACTTTTGTCTGAATTAGTTTGGGATTCACAAATCATGGGACCTGGTATAAAAGTGTTATATGGTCCCACCCCATGAGTTCTGATAGCACTGAGTATTTACTCTAAAAAACTGCTGCTCCCGCAGGCAGTTCTGTAGAAGAAGAGTAGAATCTTTTTGATATAATAACCAAGCACTCATTTAAAAGCTCACTCAGGTACTAAGTGACCTAGCTTTCCAGACTCTGGAAAACTTGAAGGATCCAAACTTGATCTTTC
>JAOXJM010000019.1:48438555-48448607 GCA_026413425.1 Tringa solitaria | reverse complement strand
CACTCAGGACTGCATCCAGGCGGGTCTTGAAAACCTCCAGAGAAGGGGACTCCACGACCTCCCTGGGCAGCCTGTTCCAGGGCTTTTTTTTTTTTTTTTTAATTCAACAGACCTAATATAAGTCATCTGGTTGTGGAAAATAAACACTGGACATTCTCTCCTCTGAGATATTATGTTTTATTGAGGCAACCCAGCAACTAAATTCCCATACACAGTCATATTTCAATGCACTACTGAAACAAGCTGGCAGACAGTTTTTGTGTTACACTGAGATAGGGGAAGAGTTAATTCATAGCAGTATGACATGCTGTATTTACAGGAGAACACGCAGATCCTGAGTTGGTGTGCGTATTTTTTCCACCCACGTATTTAGCTTCACAGGCAACCCAGCGTATGAACCAGCATTCCCAAAGAGGGCTTATTTCCCTCTGGGGTTTCCTCTGTGCAGATCGTGCTCCTCTTGGAAATTCTCCAAAAAGGCACTTTCAGCTCAGAAACCAATTTGCTGCAGCTGCTGCAGTAAATTGAAACTCTCGTAGCTGTGAGTTAATCTGTGGGGATTCTCGTTGCATGTTGGAAGGTTAGTCTTGTAGGAGGAAGCAGTGTGGAGCTTAAGGTGGAAGGCAGAGAGTTTTATGACAGCACATAGTTGCTGTAACACACACAGGACAAACCTACTGTACCAGGTATCAAGATTATTTGCTTCAAATTTGGTGGACTTCTCTTTTTTAATACCTGTGGGGATGTGGTATACGAAGTGTATGTTTGGCCTTTATAGTTTCTTCTCTCTAGGCACAACTGAATACTGAAAACACATACATAAACGTACAGGCTGAAGCAGTGTTTTGTGTTCAGCTGTTTGGGTGTCTCTTATAAAGAACTTGGTGTTTTCTCAGAAAGGGAAGTGATAAAAATGATCCATAGTGAAGATGACAAAGGATGATTTTGTTGTGGGAGAAGCTGTAAGTGAATAATGTCTTAGCGTGCTGCTAGCACTGTTAGTGGTAAATTGTTAAGGGAAAGACTGCGTGCCTCATAAAAGTAGCTGCTAGGGTAAAATAAGCACAGGGCCTTCGGTCTTTAAATCTGCATGAGTTATTTTTCGTTTTAATTAGCAATGTTATAAATGCTGTCTCATCTCAATGAAAAGTGAGCTAAAATAAGTATTTGTAAATTGGCATGTGGGTAATCTAAATAGTCAGGTGCCAAAAGTGCTATTTCTTTTTTTTTCATTACTGTTGATTTTAAGGCTATTTCTTAAGATTAAATGCACTGAATTTCAGAACCGTTTGTGTCAAGTACGTGGGGAAAATGTCAAAGTGGGAATCGGCAAGATCTATTTTGCTCTGAAATGGTCTGTACTGCTCTAAAGGTCTGACAAATTATTGTATCTTCATTGTACCCCATAAAAACTTCTGCGATGCCTGCAATATTAAATTACCATATAGCACAGTTTTCGGTACAATATAATGTAAAAGAGCTTTTTAATCAGACCATTAAAAAAACATTAGAGAAAGGAAAGGGGAAGCCTCCTAATTTGTTAAGATTAAGATGAGGATAAAGAGACAGCCATGGCATTAAATCAGGCTTTGTCTCTGCTTGAAATGTGACACAGAAACTGATCTATACTTAGAACAAGAATAAATCCTGAACAAAGAGCTGGTAGAACAGCAGCTCTGGCTTTGTGCATATGAGTAAAAATATAAAACATTAGAAGTAATTAGGGATGAAGTATAAGATTATGGGAAGCTCAAAGCCAGAGAAGAATGGGCTCTCCTAGCAAATGGAGTAAAGATACTGTTTGCAGTTGGGATGCCAGTGCATTAAATTGGCAAGTTGTCAAATCCCTAGGCAGTAGCAAACAACTGAATAAAATGAATAAAATCTAGGATTTCTAGCAGTAATGTTATGTGGAAATGAATGTTGCAATATGTAACAAATTGCCAAGGGACAGAAGAACTAGCTAAGAAGCTAAATATATGATGTATGCCTGACCTCGAAGCGAGAAATAAGCTTCCTCGGGATTTCCTTGAAAAAGAAAAAAAAAAGGTGCGTGATACTAGGATCTACAAAGTGACGCCCATTAAATTTTACCTTTCTGACTACGTTTAGCTGTATGTATTTTGGTCAGATGCTTTCCCCAACGCTGTGTCCATACACCTGTGACAAGCAAGGAGTCAGTGGCACGGTTTTCTTAAGGTAACTCTACCACCAAAACACTTACCTGCTGCAGAAGTTGGTTCTCATTAGAATTCTTGATATTTTGCTCTCTTAATGTTTCAGTACAATTCTTTATATTCTTACTTCAAACTTGGAATTTCATCTCTAGGACTGGGAGGGAAAAGTTACATAATACACAAACTAAAGCTGTTTTTTCCTAGATTTATATAACAATTGCAAAACAATGTTATTGCAGTATTTAATGCAAAGAGTGAGTCTTTTAAGAATCATTTGTCCTTCAGCCAGATGCTTCAAGTTGCAGACTAGAACGACATTCCTTTAGGTGACTTTGATGCCAGGTCTGAGGAAAAGTGATATTTTAGTAAAATTCCTAGTTAATTTGGAATGAACTTCACCTTTTTATAAACTTGTTAAGATCCTCTTAAAAAAGGACTGCACCAAAGAAAAGATTGTAGGAAATTCACCAAACCAACATGCCTAAGGTCTGTAAAAAAGCTTGATTAAAATAATTTTGGGACCACAGTTCTCTCTTAATTTTTCTTTTTAAGATGTCACATGGTTCGGTGTCACTAAGTGTTGTGTATATGTGTTTATTGGCACTTTTGTTTTGGCTGATTTATAGTGGAAGATAACTATTTAATTTCTCTTCTGGGACTAATAGCCACTCACTTCTATAGGCATCCTGATGTTTCCTTTCTAGAGATTTCTTCTGTTTGATTGGTTTGGTTTCTGTGGTTTTGGGTTTTTTGTTTGGGTGGGTGGTTGTTTTGGGGTTCGGTAGGTTTTTTTTCCTTGTTTTGTTTTGTTTTTAAAATTTGATTTAAATGTTTCTTTTCTCTGACAGATTTTTCTTTTCAAATGGCTTGAACAACCTTCAGAGTTTTTGGCATCCACTTCTCAAGCAATGCCCTCTGCCTTCATAAAACAACACAATAAAGTATATGCCATGCAGCTTCCTTGCATGTGTTGATTCAGCCTGCAGATTAATCAGCAAGGTATTCGTGTACAGAGGATATGACTATTGCTATTAGAAATTAATCTTGTATTTTACCTTCTTTTGTTTCCTTTGTTCCCAAGGAAAAAAAAAATCACAAAACTTCTTGTGACCAGGTGGATCAAATGGTGATGTTTACCTCTGGTATTACGACAAGAACACTTTCTGCCTTATGAATATATTTTAAAATTTTGGAATAAAACACTACACAGGTTGTTTTCCTACTGTAGTTAATGTAGGGAAGTTATGTTAAGCAAGAAAGTTTCTTACTTTCAACCTCAATCTTTCTGTGTACAGTCAGTTCTCAGAGTACATTGAGAACCAAACGTTTCTGCTGAGGTCTTAAAAAGTGAGAGTTTCTGTTAAGCTCCTCACGATTGTAGCTACCTCTTTGCCAGGATTGATGTATATGACTTTCTATCTCTCCTAAGCGCATATGGAGCTGGAGCATATTGCTGACTTGCTTTCAAAGGACAGAAATCACTCTGCTTAATCCTTCTTCCTGCCACTAGAAGAGTAGGCAAAAAGTGTTACGTTTGACAAAAGTGTTAATACAGCAAACAACACTGCATTCTCTAGTATCAGAAATGCAAGAACCTATGAAAAACAGATTCCTTCTACCAACAGTTTCCCTGGGATGCACAGGCCCTCAATTCCTCTGAAATGTTCTCCAGATTCCCTTGCTTGGGATTCTTTCAGGAAAATTATCCTAATTGACCCAATAAGGCCAAAATACACTTTTTGGGACAACGGTAGCAGAACATGATCCTAACTGGGTAACTTCCAGGTTTTGCAGGATTTTGGAAAAGTCTTTGCCTACAGCCTCTACCAGTGCATCCATACTGTGGCTCCAGAGAGTGCTTCCCTGCTCCCAGGTAAGAGTATCTCTGTTGGTACAAGAGTTGCCCATGCACTGTACTATCTCATCCTGTTGCTTCAAAGAAGATGCTCTACTGTGGACTGGGAGGATGCCACAGTGCTCTCCAGCCACGTGCCTGATCTGGTGTTAGGATCAAAGCCCGTGCAGTGTGTTACAAAACATGCCTGCATTACAGGTTACATGGCATGAGAGTCCACCTTTCCTAACTTATCTGAGTATTTCCTATGGAGGTCAGCCCCTGTGGGGAGAAATTATATACAATCTCTCAAACCCATTGAAACTACTTGAGACTATGCCTTCTGTACAATCGACAGCTATTGCAGCACCTGAGGAGAAAGAGAGAAAAGACTGCTGTCCACTACATAGGGACGTTTCATGTATCTCGCGTGTAGGTGGGAGCTGTGTATGGATGTCTCTTCTTCCTATGAGAGAGTGATTTAGTCTCGTTTGCTTGTATCTAAGATGAGAGAGAAAACTACTACAAAATGCAGAAAAATTCAAGCTGTTTGAAAGTTTGAAAAATAAAGTAAGTTAAATAAAATTTACATACAAATTGTACACTTGGGTGTCATAATAATTCTTCATAAATAAATGGCAAAAATGTTAAATCTGAGAGGATTTTCATAAGTATGGATTTCAGAGCCTAGCCTATCACTCATATTGTTTCAATTTGGTGTTAGTTCAAAAATAAATTACAGGAGTATGAAGTTCTACGTTTATCTTTCATTAAATTGCAGATCAGGTACATTCATTTCATAAGTAATGGATGGACTTGGAAATAGCTGATATTGCAAACTCATCTTGAATCTAAAATTTGAGTTACTGCTGCATTTTCACAACTTCATATAGTTCTGGAAGATACGAAGGTTTTGCTCTCAGTAATGCCTGTTACTCTTCACTGATCTTAATCTGGAGTGAGACTGAGTACAAGGAGCTCCACAACTGGCTCTGTGGTCAGTAGCGAAGGAGTAAGGTATTGCAGTTGAATTCCTGCCCCAGTAGGAGTCATTGCTCTTCAAGGAAATGGTAGTAAGATGGTAAGCACGTGTATGTGGCTGAATATGCACAAGGAGATGATCTCCCTTGAAAGAAAGGGCCATATTTATCCAAGATCTGACTGGGTCCAGTGCCCAGTAAAATCAACAGAATAGGTTTTAATCAAATTCAATCAAATGGCTATGAAGTTTAATAGATTGGACCTGTAATTACTTTCTGAAATCAAACTGTATGGAGAAATGCAAATGGCGATAGAATCGGGTGTTCCAGTAATGCAGGCACCATGTGATAATGCCAAGTTCAGTGTAAACATCTTGGAGTTTTAGAACATAAGACTAAAAATAAAGCCAATAGAACTATTTTTTAGTTAATATGCCATTAACGCATGTGACTACCCACATGTATCAATAAATAAATATTTGCTTATGAAAATGTTAAAGGATAGTTGGCAGTTACAACTTCTTCTCTGTAAGTGACGTATATATGCCTCCACAATAACAACTGAATGCACAAAGGGAATTTCAAGCTTCATGTTTTCAAAGTTTCCTCTACAAGATGATTTAAATGTCTTGTGTTTTGCAGATGGCAGTGCTAGCTCTTTTTTGCGGGGTGGGCACATTATAGTCTATCATGTAGAGTCAAATGCTATAAATTTTTTGTAACCTCACACACTTAAAAGGGACTGTCTTCCTCATGGTGATGTTTTAAAGAATGAAAATGAAAGAAGCAGTGAAAAAAGTCTTGTTTTGACTTCAAAGACTGAAACTGTACTGCAAAATTTTGAGACCTGTCCCACTAGTGATACTAACAGCTTCAGTACTTTCAGTAATGAATATGTCAGTCTTGAGTTCCTTCTTTCTTGCATCAAGTAGATCCATGTGTCATCATTTTGTTCCAGACTTATTTGTTTTGTTTGAAATCGGCATTCATCGCCATCACTCTTTCTTAACTTTCTAACAAAACTTGAGTTGATTATAGCGGCTGCTACAACATAAATTGAAGCTATCCCTAAGGCTGCTTTTTAAATTTACACAGTATGTTACCAAGGTCCTCTTGAAAAGAACTCAAAATAGATATCTGAAATTGTTTTCCATCTCTGAAATTCTCTAAACCTGACCTTAATACCTCAAAATCTAAATGGAGAACCTAGTTATATGTTAAAGTTGATTTTGGTCTGCCCCACAGGAAACATACATTGTATGATTTCCATACCAACGTACATAGAACCAAAATGCATGTAGAAAGCTGAGACACTTATTGTACCAGCAATCCCAAATGGGAATTGCTGGAATGGCACTGAGCTGCTTTATACCATAGCAGCTACTCAATTTTTGATATGTGTGCCTGTATTTGTGTCTATATTTAATCTTACTATTCCATAAAGCTCTCTTTAGAGCAAAACTTGGCACACTTAAGGGTCAGGAGTTCTATCTGAAGTAACAGCTCTAGTACAACTGGAGCAATTAATTTATCCTCCCAGTTGTGCTTCAGTTCTCTTTTACAGCTGGCATATTGCATGCTTTAGCAACTGGTTACTAATGCAGAAAAGAAATGTTGCTGTTCCAATTGACTTGTTCATTTGTGTAGGATATCTGGGGCTGAGTGAAATAAATCTGGACCAGAATGGACCAGAATTCAGTTCAGTGGGCTCCTTTCTGACAGTGGAATCAAATCAAATGCTTTTTCTTCCCTGCTCAACTCTAATGTGCTCTGGGGCTCGTTCTGTCTCAGCTCATCAACCTATACTGTTAAAGCTTCATTTCATGAGATGACTGACACAGGACATGGGACCAGCAGGATAAAAGACTGTGCCCAAAGACACAGTTTCATACCTTTCCCTCAGCCTCACTGAAAGTGCAGCTAGCTTAGTCAGTGCTTTTCACCTACAGCTGCTGTGAAGAGATTGTGAGTGGTGTTAGCATTATCTTGTTTTAGATGCCCCTTACACAGTAGGTACCATCGCTAAACTGCAGCTCAAGTGTCAGCATCATATTCAGATATCTCAGCAAGCCAGTGGAGTGAAAACATCCAAGAATGCACTTGAGATTCACCTTCCTTTATTTTCTGTCCAGTGTTGAATTTGACACCTACTGGTAATTCCTAACAATCTATCACTGGTGGCTTTGGACTTCAACCTAAGGAAAAGTAGTAAGACTACTACTAAATCATAGGATAAAAAGTTTGGGAAAAACCAGTTCTGTTCCTCTCTGACACTGCAGAGAGGAACTGCAGCGGACTGCCCCTTCAGTTCAAGGCTTTGTGCCTGTAGAAGACAAAATGACTGGGTTCTGTGTGGCCAAAAAGACTTTCAAAAAGTAAAGTGCGAATGTGAAGTTGATAACCAGCCATTTGAACTCGGGCTTCTACTGAGATTGTTGTGTAAGACAAACTGGCAACTCCTTTTAGAACTCAAAAAAAAATTTGTTTTAAAGTATTACTAAGGAAAAGGATAGCCCTATGTTTCTGCTGTTCCTTTGTTAAAGGCCATGTGTTGATCAGGGGCCGTAAAACTATGGTGGTGAAATGGGAGATTGCATTTTCCATGACTTTTAAAGAGAAAACCCCCAAATGTTAAGATTCTTCCCAAAGATTATAATTAGAAACACATGTTACAATGTATAGAAGGCAGATTTTCTAATTTCCAATGCAATTTTTGTTATAAAATTATCTTTCTAGTGTCTGAATCTATCACCTGGCCCTGGCCCTGGCCCCGGTCCCTCCTGTTCCCCTCAATACATTCAGCGTGACATTGGTGTAGTATTATTGTGAAATGCCTTATAACATGTAAAAAGCCATGTATACATGAACTCACAATACCCATCTTAGCAAGTTGTTATAGCAAGTATTTATTTTAACTGCAGCGGCATTCTGGGTTTCACGCCTTTTCCAAACACACACAGAGGACTTATTATTAACCACTAGGTGCCACCATTGCTCCTAGAGAAGCAGCCCAGTTTGTGTCTTGGTCTGTCCGTAAAAACCCACAAACCTTCAACAGATTTCCCCACAGTGTATGGAAATACTGGTAGAACAAATATACCAAACCAAAAATAGAAATGCAGGCACACACTTGTAATATTTCTGGTCCAAATATCCTTATACTCAATTCCTTTATAAACTATCTTGATAACACACAACACCTTAAAGCCCATTTTCATCTTGGAAGTATGTAAAAGGCTTTATGATCACCTCTCACAGGTATCCTGTTGGGGTTTTTTTGACAAAAATAAGCACTGTCAGACCTGAGGAATCAGCCCAGCTGATGCTGGTTGGAGTCATTTCAGTGTATGCTATGCGTAAGCGATGGAAGTAGCTTAGTGTCATGCGTTGTACCTCTGCAACCCCATAGCAGTCAGCTGTCTGAAAATTTTGGACACCGTGATATTTGGGTTGTGTAGACACAAAGGAGCCTTTACTACTGGAGGTCACTCTGCACATGACTTATTGGGACCCAGCAAACCCTGACTATTTGTGGGAGGTTGGGGAGAAAGAGCGGGAGATAGTATTTTTAAGTGGAAGTCTCCTGTGGAAAGCTGAGACACTCCTAATGCTGATAAGCCCTAATGACATGGCAAGAGATTTCTGAAGGACAGCCTTCCGCTTAGCTTGTTGCCTGTTAGTAGCTTGATAGCAGCATGATAACCTGCTAGTAGCTTGATAGACCCAGGTTCTGCCACCTTGATGCTCACAGGACATCTTCGGTGGTATTTTTGTGCCCAAACACATTGCTTGGGCTGTTTTTAGTGGTGACAGCAGAATGAATATGCGTATGTGCTTGCTACATAATGCCTTGCTGCTTGGCAATATAAATGCTCCAGTCTGTGTGTACATAGAGAGGAAATGAATGATTGGCTGCTTTGGAGAGGATGCTCAGCCCTAGGGAAGCTAGCGGGTATGTTTCCTGGGCCTGGTGCTCACACATCTCAAAACCACACAGAGCACACAGCCTGCTCACTGCATATGGCAGAAGAACAAGGAAAAACTGAACATTACTTCAATAAGTGACCTCTTCGTAGCTAAGGACTATGCAGAGTAGGCTTCTTTCTTCATTGGGTGGGTGAAGCAGTTTCTGTCTCTTCAGAAAAAGGCTTGAAATTTTACTCTCACATCTGTTCCATTAATTTTGCCAGCAACACACAATACCAGCTTCCATACTCCTCATCTGTGTCTTACAATTGATAGTCATATGAAGTGACAGGCAATCCCATGGATCTAGATACAAAAATAGGTGGTTTTTCTGACCAAAATTTAAACATATGCTACTGGATCTGAACTAACTAGTATGTATTTCCGTGAAACGACAAATGGATGTGAGGAACAATTTATGGCTTTTGCTGGAGATGAGCATCTTGCACAATGAAATTAGGCATGCGCATACATAGATAGATAGATAGATAGATAGATAAATATAGGGTCACAACAATCCCACCCATGCAGCATTACAAGCTCTGTGAAGAGTGGCTGGAGAGCTGTCTGGCAGGAAGGGACCAGAGGGTGTTGGTTGATAGCCAGGTGAACATGAGCCAGCAGTGTGCCCAGGTGGCCAAGAAGGCCAACAGCATCCTGGCCTGTATCAGGAACGGTGGGGTGAGTAGGACTAGGGAAGTGATCATCCCCCGTACTTGGCACTGGTGAGGCCCCACCTTGAGTACTGTGTCCTGTTTTCAGCCTTTCACTACAAGAAAGACGTTGAGATGCTGGAGTGTGTCCAGAGAAGGGCAATAAAGCTGATGAGGGATCTGGAGAACAAGTCTTATGAGGAGCAGCTGAAGGAGCTGGGATTGTTTAGGTTAGAGAAAAGGAGGCTGAGGGGAGACCTTACCCCCTTCTACAACTACCTGAAAGGAGGTTGTAGAAAGGTGGGGGTCAGTCTCTTCTCCCAAGTGACAGGTGACAGCACAAAAGGGAAATGGCCTCAAGTTGTGCCAGGAGAGGTTCAGGCTGGATATTAGGAAAAATCTTTACACTGAAAGGGCTATTAAGCATTGGAACAGGCTGCCC
>JAOXJM010000019.1:48423136-48436444 GCA_026413425.1 Tringa solitaria | reverse complement strand
AGCGGAGACCCGGGATCCCGGCGGCGCCCCGCGGGGGGTGGGAGGAGGCTTGGTTCCCGCCCGCGGGGATAGCGCAAGGGGTACTGCCGTCCACTTTGCTTCCACCCCCGGAGAGCGAGGCGTAGGGTGGCGTCCTGGCGCCGAGGTCCTGGTGGGGACCCCGAGGTGCTCCCGCGGGGCCTGGCCCGGCCGTTCCTCGGGAGGCCGCGGCGCGTTGGAGGGCTAATGCGGCGGGCCGGACCGAGGCGAGCGCGGGGAGTGGTCCCTGCGTGAGCGTGGGGTCTCTGTGCCGCGGCCCTCGGCCTTGCTGCAGCCCCGTCCCGCCCGGGGGCTTGGGCTCGGCACTCCTCGGCAATGATGTTTTTCAGCGCTAGCAAAAGTTCTCCGCTGGCTCACTGACGCTTCGGCTGAGCGAATGTAGCTTCGGGAGGCGACTTGCAAAGCTGCTGTTCTCATTTGCGGCGTGTGTCCCTGAGAAGAGGCGGCTCCCTTTCCGAGCGAGTTTGATGGCACCGTTAGAAAATGATGTCCTTTTGGTCTGTGCTTGTTGCTGTTGTTCCTCGTGGAGTGTCCTGCTCTTGGGGAAGAAAGAACAGCCGAGGTTATTAAGCGTGAGCCACGGTTGTGAACGTAGTTGCTTACACTGTTGAAAGTTAATTGGAGGTGACAGTATTCTTCCCAATTTGTCACTTGATTTTGTTTGAGTGGTTTAATGGGCTGCCCGCTTGTTGACTGTCATTCATCTGTGAAATACTCGCACATGCACACGTGTAGATATGTGTGTGTATTGGGTTGCAGACAAGAAAGTTGCCACTGTTTTATTTGGGCTCATTTCAGACTGGTAATGAACCTGTCTTTAAATGGTTCCAAGGTTCCTAGTTTAACCTATCCAGAAACTTTTTATTTCAAGTAAGTGTGAAATCACAATTTCTTAAAAGAAATAGGTTTGAAGGATAGGTGTGCAGATATCGTAGCACTGGAAATACTTTGGAAGGAGCCTGGGTTTTACATTGTTCTGACAGTTACCCTGTAATCAAATATAATTATCTAGGTTAATGTAAGTTTGCTCTGGCTTTCTCAAAAATTAATCCTATTAAAATAATACCTGGCATTTTCCCTCCCCTTTCTCCCCAGCCCGGAATTACATAGGCAAATTGTCCTGCTTTAGAGGGTTTTGTACTAGCGAGGGAGTGCTTTCCATCAGTATCAGTTGAACAGAACAAGGTTTACTGGTAAAATTAGGTTTTGATGGTATTCTGGCTTTTGGCTGAATAAATGTCATTATAATGTTAATTAATTAAAAAAAAAGTCTATGAAAGGAAAGCTTGTCCAAGGCTATTTTCAATTAGGAGGTGATTGAAAGTGCTTTGGAAGTGATTTCTTGTGACAGTCTCAGGTGCCTGTTACGTTTTTAAAGAAGCCCAAGGTATAGGAAAAGAGATGACTGGTAGACTAGGCAGAGAAATAACAGTAATCTTTTCTCTGTTGCAGGTGAAAAATTGGAGGAATTTCTTCGCTCACTGAACAGCAGTAAACCTCTGTATTTGGGACAGACTGGTCTGGGTAATATTGAAGAACTCGGAAAACTAGGGCTGGAGCCCGGAGAGAACTTCTGCATGGGAGGGCCGGGAATGATCTTCAGCCGGGAGGTTCTCAGGAGGATGGTGCCACATATAGGTGAATGCCTTCGAGAAATGTACACTACTCATGAGGATGTGGAGGTGGGCAGGTGTGTCAGAAGGTTTGGAGGAACTCAGTGTGTTTGGTCATATGAGGTAAGTGACGGTGTAAATTGCAATGTGCTGTTTGTTTACAGAGTTTTATATTTTGCAAATTAAGTAGATGTATCTACAATCTCTTTGCACCATAATTATGTTTTAATGCATTTATCAGAATGTAAACTGCGAAGTGTAAGGAAGAGAGGAAAACATTCACAGCGTGTTGCTGCGAGCATGTTTATTTCTACTTGTGTCTTTCGATTTGCATCTGTGACAATTACAGCAGCCATGTTGTAAGTAATTCTATGCAATTAGTTGCTAAAGTATTACCTTGCAGGTTTCTACATATAATTCTTGACAGGATGCTGCTGTATTTGATGTATGCTGTTCAACTTGGATCTTTTTAAGAACTTGTTTTCAGATAAGCATGTGGTGTATCTAGAGATTTGTTCTGCATCTCAGGTTCCTAAAATAAGTTGTAGTATTTGAAGAAGAGTTGTCTGTATTTTCTGTATTACTCAGATGTACTTTAATGGAGTTCGTTAGTGGAAAAAGCAGAAATAGGGCATAGGGTGTTTTTTTCTTGGTTGCAGAGAAAATGAAGTTTGTTACAGTGCCTGTGTCAATGATACACTTTAAACAGTGTTTTTCTTAGTGTAAAACAATGTTAAAATCTATTAAGAACACGCACAGTGTAGCAAACCTTCCTATGCTGAAGTCATTTTAGGAGCAAATGTCTTTGTTCTGCAGTAGCATTTTCTGAAGTAAAAAAGATGTGTTGCAGTAACCAGAAAAGTTTGTTTGCAACACCATAAGTAAAATTCAGACTGATTTCTCTGGAAATACTGTGGTTAGTGGCAAGACTATCTTTGAAGTTAGATACTAGCTTTGTAGATAAAAAGCTAAAAATAGATACTAGCTTGTAGATAAAAAACGTGCAACTGCCCAAAAGGTTAAAGGGTTATAACTACTATGATGAGTATGATTTTAGTTATTTTGACTGGTTCTTTAATATTTATATATGCTTGCCCTTGTTGCACTCCTGTGTTAAGTGGGAAAACTGATTGACATGGGCTACTGAAAGATGTTATGTGCTATTAATGACAAAAAGACAGGAAAAAAAATGTTGTGGAAAAGTGGTTTTCTGAATGGCCTGGGGAAAGGTGGCCATTTTGAAAATGGCTTTGTTAGGGTAGAGTGCATGTAAAAAGGTGAGCAAAAGTAAATTTTTAACTAGTTGATACTAACTAGGTAGAAATCTTAGAGGTGGAAATCCTATCCTTTACTTCACAATATAAAGGTGCTTTTAGAGACTATTTCAATAAATGTTGTAAATGTAAAATAATGCACCTGTTGCACTAGTAGAGCAGGGAAGACATTTATCGTGCAGATGGGTATCGGTGGAGGACTGGTGGTCCTTAATCAGACTTCCAAACAGCATGCTACATTGGCAGCTTAATCTTACACTCTGATGTGTTTAGGGTATGTCTGTACAAGGTTGTTGTTCAATCCTTATGGGTCTGTGATGCCTGCTGGTCTGTATCAGATAGCAGAATTATGGTTCTTCCGTGACAGTTGTATCTTGGAAGGGGTTTTGCTTTTGTTTTTTTGGTTTATCTTCTTGGGAAGAAATCTGGGGAAGGGAAAAAAACCTGGTAATAGATAACATTATCACTATGGTAATAATTTATTTTGATGTTGAATGTCAGGAAATTTTGGCTCCAGGCACTGAGCTGAAGTGTGATAGAGTGAAAAAACATATTTGACTTCCGTCAGTTTTGGAAACTGAGCTATATGACTGCCCAGAAGCTCAGCTTTTCATGGTAGGATTGGGGCCTAGAAACATAAACTTTTTGGAAAAAATGTGTGTCTTTTGGCATCTGGCATAGGGTGAGACCAGTCTTGATTGTCTGTCAAGTTGCTCTTGAAGTCCCTAGACCTGTATCATAAGAGATGGAAAAAGAAAAATATCTGTTAGGCATTGCAGTAGCAGCTGGCATTTCTGATCAGTGTTTCTGTCTGTTAGAAGAATCTTTGACACTGTTGCTGGTACAGGAGGTGCTCCAGAAGATGCAGATGATTAAGACAAAGCTGCTTAGGATGCTGTCCCAGTGTTAAATCTGTGTGGAAGGAAAGGAGTGAAATAGGGTGTCTCAAAAGAGAGAGGTTGCATTTGTGGCATAGTTTGTGCTGTGTAGCTTGTTGTTTCAAGCAGTCTGATACTGCACCTGAACAGTACCTGATGTGTTGTGGGTTGGTGAATTAGTAGGTGACTAAAGTGGCTTTTTTTCCTAGGACACTGGAACTTTTACTGTGTGCTTTTTCATTCCTGCCTTAGATCAGTCACACCCTTTGTATGCTGTAAGAGGAATTATTGTCTCAGATACAAA
This sequence comes from Tringa solitaria, assembly GCA_026413425.1. Taxonomy (NCBI): domain Eukaryota; kingdom Metazoa; phylum Chordata; class Aves; order Charadriiformes; family Scolopacidae; genus Tringa; species Tringa solitaria. Next base: position 48,432,336 of record JAOXJM010000019.1, on the reverse strand, counting down.
TGTGCAAAACCCAAGATTGGGACCAGCAATTTCTGCATAGCCAGTTGCACTTTTGTCCCAAAGTCCTCTTGTTGTATGTAAGTATTAAACTGAGTCCTGTTGTGCTGCAAGATTTTTATGAACTTCACTACTTTTGGGAAGATGCTTAATTTATTTAGTGTGTGCTACTGAAAACTAATGTAAACTGGAAAGCATTCCTTTAAAATAAAATTCATAGAAGCAGAAAAGCTCTATAAGAGTTGAATCACTGTTGCATCAGTTTCTATTAGATTTCTTTTGTAAGAACTGGAATGTAAGTCTCTTTTTGGTGAGGATGAAAGAAATCAAAGAGACCAAGAGAAAGCCTGAAATGCTTGTCTTGTCTCAACTGGTGTGACTGGCTGCCTGTCAGGGTTTATTCTGCTGCCATTTGGAGTTAGCTGTGGAGTAAGCTGTGCTAGTTTATATGCATACTATGTTTACTGGCAAGGAGAGGGTTACAAATTAAATTTTTTTTTTTTAGTTTTCTTTGTCTTTCAGAATAAATAAGAAAAGAAGAGGTGTACAAGTCTGTAATGAGACACTTAACTCATGGGTCTTTCTAGAGTTTCATTCTTGTTCGGCTAGATTTGAAGCCAGGGCTGAAGCCTATGCCTCCCACGTACCAAACCACTAACAGGCTAAGGTGATTGTGTCTCTCTGTCTCTGCTGATGGAGCTCCTCACTCTAAATAAAGAATCAGTCATCATACTGTTGAGGGTGAGTTTAATAACAGGGTCTTTAGGGCACTTGTACAGAATGGAGGAGACAAAAACCTGCCCTTGGACTGCAATTTGACAGTTGCTCTAAGCCAACATGAATATGGACTTTCAATGAAGTCCAGTCGCTCCTTTTGGTTGCTGTTCTGTTCTGCAGGACTTGTGCAGCCATCTGGTGAGCTGGAGCAGGGAGGGGTGTGAGACACTTGAAACTTGAACCTGACCAGGTCTTTGCTTCAGCTGAATCAGTAGATCATCAGGAGAAAGAGGTGGTTACGTTCACTAGGAATGAAGGGACAGGAGAGTGTCAAACTTCCCTTCTTGGCAGCAGCTGATACTCAGATTGGCTGGAAGCAACAGATGAACTTCAGCCTAAGTCTTGTACATTTCCTTCCTACATGAGGAAGTCTCAGCTAGACGTGCTGTATTTTGGATGGGTCATTTTCTTTCTAGAGAAAGTCCACTCTTGCTCTGATATATTTGTCAGCTGTATCTTAATTTATACTCCAGTTTTGATGAGCTTGTAATGATTAAGGTGTGATAAACTTGACAAATTTGTCTAAAATGTCTCTGTGAAAAGCCTTTTTGTTTTTGTTAGAAGTTAGCAACTTCTGCTTCCCCAAATCGATACCAGTAGAGATTAAAAAAGGTCTTTTGCTTTTCTGCTTTCAAAATATGCATTTCAAGCTAGCATTTTCTTTTTCACTAATTTTGAAGCCTTGAAATATTTTTCCTTAAATGAATGAAGAGAATAGCTTGATTTTAGTGACTCATGCTTGTTCTATTCTTCAGAAACAAAAATGCAGTTAAAAACAGAGATGCTATGTTTTTCTGCATTTTATTGTTTAGGAGGGACTTGATTTTAGAGGGCCTTTTGGAAAAAAAGGCTGACTGCTTTATTGCTGCCTCTGCCTTCTCCCTCCCCCCCCCCTTTATTTTTAATGTTGTTTGTGGTTTCAAAATACTATTTTGTAATTTGTAACCTAAGTTTATAATAGATCAAATAGTGTTGTTCCACAAGAATTCAAGCAGAAATCAACCATTGCCAGGCTATAAACACTGACTATCAGAGAAGGGTTTTCTTCAGGAAATGAAAAATTAAAAACGCAGCATAAAAAGATTTAAAGACTATTCATCAGTGTATTTGTGACATTTATTCTAATGTTAAGTTTGTAAGGCTTTTTTTTTGTAGCCTGTTTTTCCCATTCTGTGGGAGAAAATATCATAGGATCGTAGACTATCTCAAGTTAGAAAGGACTCATAAGGATCATCAACTCCAGTGCTGGCTATGTTAATTTTAAACTTAAAACTACATTTATACAAAGCACCCCATATACTTTTGATCTTTCGGTAGTGTATACATTGATATTGAAAGAAAATACTGTACTTTGTACAATACAAGCAGTCTACATTAATGATTGTATCTGTTTTTCCATTGTTTTTTTCTTTTTACAAAGTTCTATGACAACCATAGAATACAGTCTCATTACTATAACTTTTTTTTTTTTTTAATAATACAACTCTCTAATATCCTATTTGTTGTTGATTCCCAGCAGTTAAAGTAAATATCCTGGGAAAATACCTGTTTGGATCAAACTACACTCTCAAAAAGGTTCCTTATGCAGTGCATTGGTATAGTGACTGTCTCCTGAGATACTGGAACCTTTGTAAGCTATCTTCTGGCTTCCTGTAAAAATAATTTATCTTTTCCTTTTTGATGCTAGTTTTTCTTTCTGTTGTATTTTAATTTTTCATTTGAGACTTTTCATTCTCTCTGTTTGGTGAAGATGTTGGTGGACCACAACTCAGCTTCTTCACCAAACAGAAGGATTAGAGATGTATTTGCCTTTGATTATAAGAAGATGGTATTTCGCTCATTCAGGTACTGGAATGATCAGCCTTGAAGCAGCGGTAGTCACTTTTATTTAAGCTATTGGTTTTGGGCAGCTTCATTAGGTAGTTACGTAAATGTAGCCATTGTATTAAAAAAAAAAACAAACATGGAGTGAGCTGTAAGTGACCCTAGAATAGAAATGCATGGAAGAGTAGATAACTAAAACTGTAACAGGGGGCTCTGAGGTTATATGGAGTGGAATGAGATGACCACAGAGGCCTCAGAAACTGTGAATAAATAGCTGATTACAGATATAGAATTGTGTATGTGTTCTCTTAGCTATTTGTTATTAATAGCTATCTGATTACAGTAATGTAAAAAAGCTTGGTAACTACCTTTTACCTTATTGTGATTCTCACCTGGCTACAAGAATGAGTTATATTTCCATACCATTGTAGTAGATTGTTTCTGTGTGTACACAATACTGAATAAAATGCAAATCATTAAATGCATATCCTGTTGCAATAACTGTGGTGCTAAAATTTGGTCATTACTCTTGCCCTGTGTGGCTCTGCCTGGTCCTTATTTGGGCCACCTGCCCCTGTTGTGCTATGCAGACTTCCTGCTCTTCCTTGGGCTTTGTAAGTAGTCTACTGTCATTCATTTGCTTTTTTACCTGGGGAATTTGAGGAGACTGCTTGGTGTCTGCATTTCTTGAGTTCACATACCGCGGGGACTCCCTGTCTTTTTGCCCCTTTTTGATCCTGCAAGATCAGCTTGGCTGGGATTTGAGGAAGTTCACAGTGGGGAAAAAAAGATTTGTCCCTGGTACTTGCGTGTGATTGAGGGTCTAAAGAGTTTTCCCATGTGTCTCAGCAAGAATGCATGAGTTGGAGATACCTTTTTGGGGGGTCTTTATTGTGAAGGATTCAGATGGTATTCCCACAGCTAGCATGCAGGTGTGTGCTAGCACATACAAGCCCACAGCTGTGGTCCACTCTATGATGGCTTCTTAGCTGTGAAGCCAAGAGCTAAAGGGGTTCTTTCTCAGCTTGGTTGAGTGCTAGCTTTTTTTCAGATTTCTGGCTTGTTTGCACGTTGGGTGCCCTATCTTTCCTGCTGTGTCCTGAGAGGAAATACTGCTGTGTAATTCTGACTCCTGGTGCTGAGCTACCAAGGTGCTGGAGGACTCTGGGGGTGTCTTTTCCTGTGAAAAAAGGAAATGATGTGAAAAAAGGACGGATACGCCTTCCTCTTACTGTGTTTTCTTCCAAGATGGCAGTAGCTATGTATGTGGAGGACTATGTGGTCTAACTAACAGCATCTTAGTCTTTTTTGAATGTTTGTACTTTCTTAAAGCAAATATTTCAAAATTTTTCTTCTTTGAGAATAAAGTCTTGTTTGAATTATCAAAGCATCCCACAGACAAGCAAAAGAAAAGCTTTAGGAGAAATTCTTACATGATGAAAATGTGTCTTCAGTTCAGCATATGGGTATCCTGAACCATCTCTCATCCTGTATAGAAATTTTATCCTAAACACATTCAACTTTTTCTCTTGTTTGCTCTGAAAGTGTTTTCTCAAGTCTTTTGTGCAATTTGCGTATTGGAGGTGGCATTTCCAGAGAAATCTGGTGCAGAAGGCTAGCTAGCTGTTGAAGTGTGTTTAAAAATAGTATTTGCCATGAGACAATGCAATTGTGGCACAGCTTTGTAAGACTCATCTCATTTAAACCCATCGCATCATCACTCTTGACAGTGCCTGTCACATTATAGAAAGAATAAGCTTGATTTTTAAATAGAGACTTACTAATAAAGAACTTTGCTGCTTTAGGGTCAACAGTGGATTCAGTATGTTAAGTGGATCCATGAAAGAAAGCACAATGAAACCCTGATGGTTTTTACTGTTTACCTGGAAATAATTTTCTGTACTTTACCTTAAAATCAAGTAATCCAAACCACATGGGAAGCAATGGTTTCTATAGATAGTCCAAGAATTATCTTTTTTTGTTCAAAATTTTGTATTTCCTAGGTATTCCGAAATAAATTTCCCTTTCATGAGAACAGATTTAATCATGATTATTGGTCATACTTTGCCAAAGAGTTATGTTAAACTCTTCTGCTTGAGCCTTTTTGAAGATGAAATGTGTGTCGCAGATTGCCAGGTAAATCAAATAGTATAGAGTTGTTCAAAGTGTGCATAATCTTCTCAAACGCACTGATAGTCCACAGGTTGTTTCCTCCAGCTCCCTCCCAAACCCCAGAGTTGATGGGTTTTGTATCTTTTTTTGAATTGTTCTTAGCATCTCTTCATGTCCTGACTTAGAAAATCTTCCAGAGGTAACCTTCACTTTGCAATTTCTCATCTTTTGATGAGATCATCAAAAGATTTTCATCTACTAAAATAGAAAATGCTCACAAAGAGAGAAGCTGAAAATTGTAAGCAAGGAGAGTTATAGAAATTATTTGAAATAAGCATTGTTTAAGTGTACTTATATTTACCTTGGTGTTTCATTAGGTATCAAAAATAGAGGATGTTTCCGTTTTTAGAAGAATAAACTTTCAAGCTACTCTTCCAGTTCTGTATGTTTCTTGGGAGTTTTCTGCAAGTAGACAAATAGGTATTAAGTGTAGCTGCATCATTTTAAGTCTTAAGACTTTATTTATTCTGTGGTTCTCATTACCAAAGTAGTTTCCACCTATTTTCAGTTCTTATGTGAGAAGGTATGTATTAAGTCATTGTCTGTATGTGCTGCTGTAACATACATGCTCAAATATGCTTTCATATAGTTATTTGATTTCATTATACAGTATTAAATATTCAAAGAATGCATACATTAATTTAAAGTGGAGTAAGAACTGAAACTTTGAGGAGTTCATTCCATCTGAACAGTGCTGGCTAATGAATTAAGCTCAAGATGAGTGCACGGGCTGGTTACTCTTTAGAACATATTCGGAACAGGGCAGCAAGTAAATATGTAGTTCCATCCTGGCTGCAATAGTTTTGGCTTCCTGGATATCACACTAAGAAAAGATTTTTTTCACCTGCTTTAACGAATTCTTTTAAAACATACATATACTTTAGGAAACAAAGAGCATCTAAATTAGAGGTATAATTTTAGGAAATTCTGGATGAGGATAAGCAGCCTGGTAACTAACACAAGTTTCTTGAATGCAGTGTTAGATATGATTTAGTCTTGAAATGAACCTAGGAAAAGGAAGGTTACTTTTTAATTTATTTTTTTATTTAGTGCTTTTGAGACATATTTTCCACATTTGCTGAAGTTTTAGCTTTAGTAAACTAACCTTTGTGAACATTTAAAAATGAAAAAAGAACTCTAAAATTAGTTTCTTCTGGAATGGGCTAATTTAACCAGGCAGAATACTGAAAATTAAAACCTGAGGTACTGACTGGACAGATTTTATTTTATTTTTTTTTAATTTTTAGTTTGTGATAAATATTTGATTTAGAAACTTGGAAGTATTTCTTTTGATAATTTTCAAATAGGATTGTCATTATGTGCTTTCTTTTTTTGTGCACTTGATACTTTGATGGATTTTATATTTTCGAGGTTGTCTTAAAGTGCATTTGAATTTCTAAATGTTTTTGCTTTTTGTTTCCTTATTTTTTAATATATTTTTACAGCCATTCAGGGACTATAATTTCATCACCAATGACAATGCTCCTTTTGACTCATTTGCTGGTATCGGGGAGATGTTTGTTCCCAGAGCCTTTCCTGAGCTCCTCATGGCGTGGAAGCAGATGCACTAAAGAAATGCAGCACTTCTTTAGTTGTACACATAGCTGCAATGCAGTGAAAATATTACTACATGAGGCATACACTGTAAATCTGTGTGCATTGTGTGTATATATTCATGTCTATAAAACTTGTGCCTAATGAAGTTGCTAATGAAGGTCCCAGGGGCATAAGTCAAGGTTCTTTGGAGCTTTTAAGCTGTGCTTCTAGGTCTTTATTGCAGTCTCTCTAATTTAAATCTTAAGAACTTAGATTTCAGCTTGTTTTTAATTTCTCTTATGTTATATCATTCTGTTCTGTATATACATGTATTTTGGCTTCCAGCTTCAATTTAATGTAGCTTTTTGGCTTTCCATTTTCCTTGTAAGCTGCTTCTTTTCAACTGCAGACTGTAGTACACCTATTATCATAATAATGTTTCAATACCAAAGAGGACTCTTTTATGGACCAGTCCTCGCCCTGCCAGAATTGCACAGCTTCCTATTGTTGATCATGATAAAACATGGTGACTTTTTTTGTCACTTTTTATCAATTTTGGGCAAAATTTTCTGAAGTGCATGAGTCTCAGTTCCAGAAGTAAGGGAATTTAACTAGAACAGATGTAGCTCATGAAAAAGCTTTTAGGAAAGTGCTGCTTAACTTTGGAAGTGCAATAGTTTTGTTAGATGCTATTGATATTTCTAATAGCTGTTTTCAAATAAATTGTTAGATATAAATCTATCCTGCTAGAACGAATGAAAGTGGTTGGTAGTGTTTTGGGTTCTTTTCTTCTACTCTAAATTTTTGTGGATGAAGATACTTTTTGTCATATGGGAGGGAAATAATTGCACCTAACTGGAGTTAACTGACTGTAATAGAAAACCTTGTCAAATAGTAAAAAGTATTTTTTCTTAACATTTGGCTGTAGTAATTTTTCGAAAGGTAGTATTAGCTATCCAAGAGGGTCATCTAAGCATATATATTTCTTTTGTAACATTTGATGCCTGAGGTTTTCTTAGAGTTGTAGAACATGTCAGTTACATCTTTGCAAAAATTATTGTTTGTACCTTCAAGAAGAAATTCTGTATTGGAGCTATGTATTGGGCATTCCTTCATGCTGGCTGTGGTAAGGTGGTACTCACTTCCTCCTTCCAAATGTGTTAGCCTTACTTTTTACTGTACTAAACCCAAGAATAAACCTACCTTCAGACTTTCTTAAATTACTATGCGCGCTGTGCCATTGGCATGTATACTTGAAGGTGACGACTCTGTCATGGGAGGGTGATGTAAGAGCCCTGTGGTCTTTATGGAGCAGATAGACTTGGATGAGTAAGGGTTAGTCTTCTTTCTTCCATGCTTATCAACTATCCCAGCCCAGCCTGATCATCCTAATTCATCTCTGGAAAAATATTTTGAACAGCAGTGGCTTTATTATTTTAGCTGCACATAATACCAAAAGCAGGGAAGGAAGAAGGTAGGTTGAAATAACTGACATGCCTTTGTTGAGTTTGGTGTGTTAGAAAACAGCTACTACAAATCAGCTGCTCATGATTGGGAATTGCGTTGTCACAAATAAGACTTCTTTAATGAGGTTTTGTCTTAAAATAGGATGTGTTGCTGTATAAATGTGTGTGTATGTAAATTTTTAATAATAATGCAATATATTGCCATTTGTGGTTTTGCTCCACTTTGAGCATAGGATAATCATAAAGACAATTAAATTTATGTCATTTAGCTTGTTACCAGCTGTTTCTGGAGACTGATGGTTATGATAACAATTGTGCCTAGAACTATCTGTAGCTGTAGGAACCTCACTCACATGTGAGAATCCAGTGTCACAATATTGTTTTCTTTCTATTAAACATGTGAATTATTTCTATAGTATTCACCCACTGACTGTGTTTTGCTAGTGCAGTGAGGGATGCAAAAGCACTTATGATCCCACATTGATCTGAGTAGGATTTCCATTAGCTGTGTACCCTGTTCATAAAATGCTGATAAAAGTTCATTAATTCAGAAGGGGAAAAAAAAAGTCTGAAGCCCTTAGAACAGCTATGTTAAAATACATCCCTGAGTGTAGGTTAGTTATTGACCTGATTAAATAGGAGCTTTCCAAGTTTTCATATTTCTGAACACTGTTGATACCTGCTTTGGTATCTGAAAATGCACTTCAGCAGTAGAAGTCCTTAAGGTAAGTCCAGAACAGCAGGAACTTCCTACTCATCTCAATTTAAAAGAACTTTGCTTTTGCTATTGGAATGTTTAGTTTAGTACTAAACTCATAACTTTAGTAAATAACTTCATTGTTAATTTTCCATTGCTAAACATCATTTGGAGAGCTACTGTTTTCCTTGGAAATGGACTTTGAAAATATTTACTTGGAGGTTCTACCATAAATCTGTGCAGTGGCCAATGAATACAAACTAGCTGATGGTTTTACCAGTTTTCATATCCATGTTACCTTCAGTGTAGGTACACTTTGTGTTCTTTCAGATTTGAAAAAAAATAGAAACATAGAATGGTTTATGTTGGAAGGGATCTTAAAGATCACCCAGTTTGAACTTCTCTCATGCATGGGCAGGGACACCTCCCACTAGACCAGGCTGCTCAAAGCCCCACCCAGCCTGGTCTTGAACACTTTCAGAGATGGGACATCCACAGCTTATCTGGGCAAACTGTTCCAGTGTCTCAAAAATTTCTTCCTGATATCAGATGTAAATCTACCATCTTCTGGCTTGAAGCCATTATCCTGTACCTTATCACTACAGGCCCTTAACAGATTCATGGGTTCATGGATTCACGGATTTGACAGAGTTGGAAGGGACCTCTAGAGACCATATAGTCCAACTCCCTTGCTAAGCAGGATTGCCTAGAGCACATTACTCAGGACTGCA
>JAOXJM010000019.1:48392139-48423036 GCA_026413425.1 Tringa solitaria | reverse complement strand
CCAGGACTCAATCCACCTCACTGCCCCCTCATCTAGCCCACACTTCCTTAATTTTTTAATGAGGATTTTCTAATGAGGATGTGTCAAAAGCCTTGCTGAAGTCAAGGTAGATGACGTCTGCTACTCTCCTCTCATCCAGCCATCTAGTTATAACATCATAGAAGGCTATCGGAATGGTCGAGCATGATTTGCCTTTGGTAAGTCCATGTTGACCACTTCCAATAACTTCTTTGTCTTCAGTATGTTTGGAGATGACATCCAGAACAAGTAGCTACATTATTTTCCCAGGGACAGAGGTGAAACTAATTGGCCTGTAGTTCCCCGGGTCCTCCTTCTTGCCCTTTTTGTAGACTGGAGTGATATTTGCCTTACTCCAGTCCTCAGGCACTTCTCCTGTTCTCCATGACCTCTCATAAATGATGGAGAGTGGCTCAGTGATAACATCTGCCAGCTCTCTCAGCACTAGTGGGTGCATCCCATCAGGGCCCATGGACTTATGGATGTCTAGTTTGGCCAAGTGCTTTCTAACCCAGTCCTCCCCAAGAGAGGGAAAGTCTTCCTCTCTACAGACCATCCCCCTTGTCTCCAGGGTCTCTCTGGAGCCTTCTCTTCTCCAGGCTAACCAACCCCAACTCTTCTCAGCCTACTCTCATAGGACATGTGCTCCAGCCGTTTGATCATCTTCATGGCCCTTCTCTGGATCCCCTCCAACAGGGCCTTGTCCTTGTGTTGAGGATTCTGGATTTGTATGCATTACTCCAGGTGGAGTCACACCAGAGCAGAATAGAGGGGCAGAATCATCTTCCTCAACCTGCTGGTCACACTTCTTTTGATGCAGCCTAGGATATGGTTGGCCTTCTGTGTTGCAAGTACACATTGCCAGATTATGTTGAGCTTCTCACCATTTTTCCCTTGGTGGAAGAGAGGAAAGGCTGTTGATGTTGCTTACCTGGACTTCAGTAAGGGCTTTGATATGGTTTCCCACAGCATTCTGCTAGAGAAAATGGCTGTCTGTGGCTTGGACTGGTGTACTCTTGCTGGTAAAAATCTGGCTGGAGGGCCAGGCTCAAAAAGTGGTGGTGAATGGAGTTAAATCCTGTTGATGGTTGGTCACAAGTGGTGTTCCTCAGGGCTTGGTACTGGGGCTGGTTCTCATTAATATCTTTATCAATGATCTGGATTAGGGGATTGAGTGTGCCCTCAGTAAATTTGCCGATGACACCAAGTTAGGTGGGAGTTTTTGCCTGACTTCCTCTTTGTTGGTGTGCATTGCTTCTGAGCTTGGAGAATGTGGTCCAAGACCAGAGCCTTGAACTCCTCTCCCCCCCAGTGCTTTATCCCATTGTACTCCACCAAGCAGATCCCTGAAGAGGCCAAAGTGTGCTCTCCTGAAGTCCAGGTTAGTAAGCTTACTGTGCACCCTCCATCCATATCAATATCCATCCATAGTGATAAATGCTACTAAGCTTTTATTTGGCAAGGTAAAAGAATCCATGCTTTCTGTTCCTCATGTTCTTTTAATCACCCTTCCTTTCATTTGGCTCTCTCTCTCTGTCTCTCTTTTTAAATGTGTGATCATTACTAGGTGTGGTACTATATATGGGAACTCCTCTGTAACTTCTACAGTGGTGTTCAGTGTTCAGCTTCACTAGTGCAGCTCAGAATTACATTTACAATTTCTAAGGTTTCATCACACTGTAAATTTATCACCATTTTGTTGTTGGTTTATGCTTCTAGGTAAGTGTCATCTTTGGCCACTTTCACCTATTGACTGGCAGAATATTTCACTTGTGTTAAAATTTACAAGCATAATAGTTGCATGATTAATCATGTTGCTATTGGAAAACTGTGCTGTCCTAAACATGGTGTCACAGTATCAGGTAAAAATTTACTTTTCCCATGTAAAGAGAACATGCCTGGTTAGCACGGTGACCTCCACAGCAAGGGCAGATGCTGTGGTAGTAAGAGAGGGAATGCACTGTATTGCATGATTATATCTCATGTGAAAAATGCTAGCCATCATTCCGAGTCTGCTTGTACCACCTAGCAGTCAAATGATTAGTGAAGAGGAAAAAATTCATCTCGCAAAGAGCTTAGCCACATGCGATGTTAATTGTTAAGGGCTTTCATTACAGCTAAAGGAAGCAGTTCAGTGCATCTTAAAGGCAAGTTGCCTTTTGATGTTTCAATTTTATAGTCTGTGATTTGCCATTTTCTCTTTTGATGTTGTTCATTGTGAAATTACTGCAAATAAACATGTAAATTTTGAGAAACCCCCAAAGGAGCTCAAAGGACTGTCTTTGAACACTGGACTTTCTTTTTCAAGTCAGTTACTTGAATCCAGAGTTCAACATCTGTGGAAGACAAACATGGAGTAGTTTCCAGTTTTGCTCTACAGCTATTATAGCCAGGACAAATACTGAATGAATGCTGGAGTCTTCTAGGACAGTTGATGTTTCTGGTTGGAACATGTTGACCATGTACTGCAGATCTTTTTATGCCATGATTTCGTACCTACTTTGGAAAAAATAGAAATCTTGTGTGTACTGTTTCTGAAGGCTTTAATTCAGGAAGAATTGAAGTGGAAGACTCCAATTAATTGTTTAAGGAACTAAAGTTTGAAGATGTGTGTATGCATAAGTGTACAAACACACATGTAGATATGTATGTGTGTGTGTAGATAGATAAATGCTAGGAGAGCATGCCAATACTTTTTAATGTGACAGCTTGAGGCAATTTCCTAGAAATATCTACAATAAAACAGAGACTTTTAAAAGAGGTTTTTGGATAGGTTGGAAAATATGTTCATATGAAAAGCAGGCTTGCGTAAATGCAAGCATTATTTCCAGTGTTAATAATTCTTCAGAGGCTATCAGCTTCAGTAATAAGTAACAAATATATGTGTGTTAAATCTCATGTGTACCTATACTTGGTAGGCAGTTTAGATCATGCCTTGATCATGTCTTGAAGTTGGCACCGGTGCTGCAGCTGATACGAAACAAACAGCTCAGTCTTTGCAGTGTACAAGTTGTCTGCTTCTGCACACTCTGGGAGTTTTCTTGTCAACTTTTGCAGAACTCAACTTTTCCTAAGTAAATAAATTAATGCAAGTTGTACACCTAAAACTGCCTCTGGAGTCTCCTTCCAGTGACCTGTGTGACGTGCTGCTTCATATGTATGAAAACAAATTTTGGTACACTTTTGGTATTCAAATGATGAGAATAGCCAAAAAATCTTGAGGAAGCTCTGGGGAGCCATAGCCCATGCAGGTGTTAAAGTTACTGTCCTCGGTAGGTGGTGTGAGCTGAGGTGGAATCAGTTCATCTTCTCTCTTTGCTCAAGATCCCTATCTTTTTTATATCCTTTTCTTATAGCTGTAATGGGAAACCTGTGGCTTGTAGGAGAGATGCAGCACTTAAGTTTGTCATAGGCTGTAGTGAATTTTTTGTGGTTTGCTTTTGACTAACACCAAACTGCGTGGTAGCAGGAAACTTTACCAAAGTGGTTGGTGAAGTGCAGTCAGTCCTCAGCCAGGGAAAGTTTTTCTCCTCTCCTACCTTACTTCATTTGCTGTCTTTATACAAGGAGAGAACAACATTAGCATTCATTCCTACTTCTAATCTTTTCAGCCTACTTTCTGGGAAGTCTTTTCAACTTAAACTTCAACTAAATGTATGTCACATACTGAATATAGTGATGTACTTTCTGCCATGAAATTGCCTCCTTGCTTACAGATTACACTCCTTCCATCTGTCCCTTTATGGGGCTTCAACCTTCACGTTCTGTGGCCACCTTGTTTCATTTGTAGTAAAATTTTTACTCTGGCTCTTGTCTCTGCTCTTGAAGTGACGTGAAAACCTATAGAACCATAAAGAACTGCTCTGTGTTGCTATGGGAATGAAACTGTTTTGATAAAAACTATGATCTGTCTGTAAAAAGAAAAACACTTGGTAATGAAATAAATGCGTAAATCAAACATATTAAAGGAATGATGTGGGCTGTTAGAGTTTCACTGGTGTTTTGAACAGACCTAGAAAGGGGAGATGTCATTTTCAGTGCATGAAGGATTAATAACTTTTGGAGGTTATTGAGGAGGAAGTCCGTTTTTTCTAGTTATTTTGGATTTTTTTTTTCTGAAGTGCCAGAAAAGTAGCTCTACTTTCCTGTGCTTGCTTAAATCAAGAAACACATGCATAGACACTTCTCAACTACATTCTCTTCATCAAATCTTAGGTTGAAAAAGCTTTTTTTTTTTTAAATCAATATGCACATTTTCCTAAGAATACGGCTTCTATAGTCTTATGTTTCCAGAGAAAACCTTACTGTTTTCTCAAAAGGTTTTTAGTTTTTGCTATTACAGGAAGGTGACATCTGATCTGGGATGTAATTATCTGAGGTTGGGTGGGGAAAAGGTTACTGCTGTGTTGATCTCTGGTGCAGTCCATCTTGGAATGGAAGAGTGCAAGTTACCAGATTTGTGTTTCTCACACAGTGATGAAGAAATTGACAATAGTGCTCTTCCTTTTTCCTTCTGCATTACCTTGTAGTGCTGAGCAGCTGAGTGCTGTTGCCTGAAGTTGTGCTTTGACACCAGACATATTTTAAGATAAAATTCAGTTTCCATGGGGCTTCCTGTACACCTCTATGTCGTGAGTATTTTTTTATTAGTAGCTTTTCTTCAGTACAATTGTCTGTTGCACAGTAATACAAACTGCTTCTTAACTCTTGAGGCCACATTGTTCATAATCACCCTTTCTGTTCACTCATTATCAAAAGTTCTTTGGCTATTAAATATTCATGATTAATTGCATTCTTTGTCACAAATTTCCAAAAACTGAAGAATGTGATCATCATGGGGCACATGTCTTCAATGTTTTGCCTAAACTGAGGGAAGGAATAGCTTTTAGAAGGTATTTTTAATGTTTAATGGTTTCATACACATTAATACTCTAGTGTTCTCTAGATAACAAAATCTCCTGGCAATAAAAATGCTTCCAGTGTGGTGATGCGTATTTGTATAGAGTTTTTCCTGGAATGCCTGCAGCCGTGTTCTGTGTTCTAAATCTCTCAGATTTAATCAGTTAAATGTGTCTAGTTCTCAGCATTATTTGGATGAGAGACTTACGAAAGAGCCTTGATGTTTGACTTGACTTTGACAAGACTTGAAAGAGTCTTAGGTGTTTGAAAGAAATTATCCTGACAATACCTGGTACAGCTCTCACTTTCCTGAATCGACACTCAGTGAATGCCTCCAGTCTGTAGTGAAGAGTGGAGCTTTTTCGGTAGTGCTTGTTGAGATGCTGCCTCTATAAAAGATATCAAGTTGTGGTCCTGGCAGCTAATGACCCAAAGAGATCTCATGTTAGTCTACTCAGCAGCCTTTGTCTAACTTTTGTGGTTTATGGTCAGCATATCTAAATGACTTTGCAAAATGTAATAGTACTGCCATGTGTTATTAGCTCATTAATGTTCATTTTTTAGCCAGATGAATTCTTGCCCGGTAGAAGAGTTGAACTCCTTGGACTTCTATGAAATACAAGTGATTATAAAATCTCTCGGTGTTCAAATAGTTTACAGCCTTCATGCAGGTTACTTGTCTTTCACTATGTGTGCTCACTGAGCAGTTTAAGCAATTGATGATACATGAAACTGAACAGGTTGTTTGGATTGTGAACTGCTAGTGTATGCTAGTGGGTTGGCTGCAGAGTTTCTATAACAGTATTGTAAAGTGTTCCTGAGATGTAGTTGCAGAAAAAAATACATAAACCTTTATTTTAAAGCTTTAAGCGGATATACTCTCTCAAGGGATGAACAAACAGAATTAAGTGCCTTTAAATGAAGATCATATAAGTTAATATGCATGAATGTATGAATATACACATAAATAAACTGTTCTTGAGAAAATATTGAATATAGAATATTTAAAGTAAACTTTTATGCTAAAACCTGTCCAGTACATAATTAAATAATTATTTATTTTACCTGACTGATAAGCTTAGAAATAGTCATCAAACTGACAGGCACTGTCATTTGGATGATTTAGAAGCTTGTACAGGAATAACAGTCTTCAGACCAAAACCTGTCTTTGCATTTGTTATTTGTTATTATTATTTGCTAATAGAGGTTATTCTCTAAGCTGCTGAAAAATTGCATTGTTGCTGGAATGCAAGGAGTGCTGTTGTTTCCCAGGAGTTCACAAGACAAGGCCCTGACCCAGTAGGTGACTCAGTGCTAGCGAAGTCCTGCAGTGGTCAACAGCTGGAAGGGGTGGGAACATCACGTCTGCAGCTTGTAGATCTTCATGACCAGTGCTGAAGACAGAGGGTGAGAAGATGGAAGGAAAGATTGTGGGGTGTTGTTAGCAGGCAGAATGAGGATACCTGAGTAGATGCCCACTTTGAAAGTTTTCTACAAGCTCTTGAGAGACAAAAGGACAACTCCATGCAACAGTCTCACCATCTTCTCTAATGTAGCAGAAGGAGATTGTGGCAAAGCAAAATCTTGAAAGAGAAAAGCAGAGACTAAGGTAAAAATATGGTCATCTAGGAACGGATTAAAACAAGTATGTCTTATCTAGGGTCACATGTATAGCTTTTGGGCAGGTCCTTGAAGTTGAGACCTTTTAACCAGATGCTATTAAAACTGGAAACAGAGGAAGGCTTTCTGTGGCTGTGAATTACTTGTTTCCGGCAAAAGCAATCCATCTGGAGCTCCTGTATGAAGTTAAAAGGATAAATTTGAAGCACTACTAAATGCTAATAAGATCAAAAGGAATCTAGTTTAAAACATAATGGTAATGGTGATGGGATGTTCTGAGGGAAATTAGAATTTCACTAGTTAAGACATGATAGATATTTGGCAGAAGCAGCTAATGTGCTCTCTCTTATTCTGTAAGGAGAGTCAGCTCATTAAGGGTTTATACCTACCATAAATGAAACTTGTATGAAGGGTTTAGTCAACTGTAGTTTTAATAACAAAAAAGTAAGTCATATCAGAGTCAGTATGGTAGGCTGATGATGTGATATTTAAGAAACCTGTTGTGTAGGATTCTATCTACTCTCATCTTCTTACTTTCTTGATAACTCATTATATTCATATGAAACATGCTGTTCGATGCAGATGCTTATGTTCTTCTGTTTGCAAGCCCTTATGTTGTATGAGCTCTGCTTCCTCTTATTACTTATCTTAACAGCTGTGCCAACAAACCCACTTTTTAATGAGTATTTTTTTAAGTGAAGGAATACTTAAAAGTATGCCCTTTTGATGTATTTCTAGTTTGTTTATGTTATTGCTGCAGAAGATGGAAATACTATATGACAATTCCAAAAGTGTTAAAAAAATTCGGGAAGATCTCCAACACAGACAGGAAGTGTCCTTTATGTTAATATTCAATGTGTTCAGAAAGTAATTACGAGCGCAAATAATTTGCTTTCTCTATATCAGGGGAAAAAAACCAAACAACAGACCAAAGCTGGGGAGAAGCCCTCTTTCTTCCCCAAAGGCAGTTAATGTTTCAAGTGGTTTCAAAGCATGTTTTTTGTAATGTCTTCTAGGCTCTTGCATTAAACATTGTATCTGTGTTGTATTGAGTTTTATTTCAGTCCATTGTTATGGCACAAGAGCAGAATATATCAGAAAAAAATGGTTTAAATATTTGTTTTCAAGTAATACAATTCTTATTGCAGGAAATACTGTAAAACCCCATGACAAAAACAACAGGAAAGACAATCTGTGCATTATGTGTTTTCTCCTAGTGTTGAAATAATGTCAGGTGATCCTAATACAGACTGCAAAAACTGCTTTTCTATTTTAAGTTCTGAAAAAAGGCAGTTTTATAAAAAATATTTGCATAATTCTATTAATATGTTCCTTTTGCAAATTAAGTTTTGTTGATATTTTGGTGTTCTTGATTTATTTATTTATTAATTACTTATGCCTCATTTAAATGGCATCAGTAGCTCAAGTAGTGAAAAAGCCATTGTAATGAGCACACATTCAGAAAGATGTGATCACCATTCTAGTAATAATCTTTGATTTTTATACTCTGTATTTTATCCTCAAATCATTACCTTCTTTGAAAATGAGCCTGAAGTGTTTTCCCTTGAGAAGATCTTTCTCCTTTCAGTTAGTCTTAAATAGTTTTTTTGGCTTTGAGTAGTCTTTTTTGCTTATGTACTAGGTTTAGATGTGCTAAATATAAAAGTTACAAAAAAGGGGAGATGACTGAATTTACAAAGGTGTGTACAGCAGGAAGGAGTTCTCTAGTTGTGTTGGGATGAGCAGGTGGTGTGCACTACTCAGCTCAAATCCTCAGGCATAATCCTCATGCAGTACATTCCCTACAACAGGCAAATTGCAAGGCAAACAAGCAAAGGGAAGGCAGGCAATTGAGTCGAGTTAATGTTATTGAGGCAAGCAATGCTTGACCAGCCTTATTACCTCTAGGAATAAATGTCAGGCTTTGGGGATGAGGGGAGAGTGGTGGACTGAGTGTATTTTCACTTTAGAAGACTTTGATGCTCCCATGTTACTCTAATTGGTAAACTGAAGAAGTATAAGCTGGATGAACACAGTGCTAGTTAGGCTGATAAACACCTGGACTGCTGGACCTAATGGGTATAAGTCATGGTTCGACGTCTGGTTAACGTCTGGTGAAAAGTGGTGTACCCTCAGGGTCCAGTTCTGGGTGCAGTATTATTCAATATCTCTATCAAGACCCTGGTTGCTGAGATGGAAAGGAAGATTGTACTGTCAGCAAGTCTGCCAAAAACGTTAAACTGGGGGAGTGACACAGATGGAAGAGCTGAGGTGCAATATGGAGAGGCCTTTAGACACCTGAGCAGGGGGCCTTCAGAAACCTCATGAGTTAAAGAAGAAATATTGGAAAGTTCTGCAGATGGGGTGAAATAGTCCCATGCCCTATATAGTTTGGGAAGGTACTGGCTGAGGAGCAGATGCACTGAAAAGAACTTGGAGTTTCCAGTTGATGCCAAGTTGTAAAAGTCAAAAAAAAAAAAGTATGCTTAAACTACAAATAAAGCAAGCCTCATGTTGCTCTGGATTAGGAAGAGTATGGTCAGTAGACTGAGGGAGGAGCTGTTACCCTTTGTTCTCTGCTTGGAAGGATTGTGCTCAATTCTAAGGGAAATGTAATAGTGGCGCTTTAAAAATACTGGGGCAGTTAAAAAAGTGATAGAGCTGAGCTCGTCTCAATAAATCTGGACAGTATACAAAGGGGACAATTGTTGCAAGTTGTGGCTTGGGAGGTTCATGTTGCACATTAGGAAATTTTGCACAAGGAGAGCAAGGCAGTAGAGGGACAGGTTTCCTAGGGGGGTTGTTCAGTCTGTGTGGAGGAAGGCTTGGAAGCTGCATTTCAAGCCAGAGGCTGGGTTGGGTGATGCCCTGCAAATCAACGTGTCTCTGAAGACAAGATGATCTGAAAAATGAGGAAGAAAGAGGACATCTTGGATGATACTGGGATGTCAGCAAAGCTCACTTGGGCTCCAAGTCTGTAACGCAGCAAACTTAGGTAGCTCTGAAGTGGAACATAGTGGTCTTTAACCCTGCTTCCGTAGTCCCTGAAGTAGTTAGTGTCCAAAGAAAAGAGTGACTATGAGATGCATTAAAAATTGCAGGCTTGTTTTTATATTTGCTAACATAAAAGAATAACAACTTCATTATACATCTGCGAAATCGAAGCAGAAGCTAATCCAAGCATTTAATGAGTCTCAGTACATCAGTACAATGAGATGTCTTCTTTTTCTCTGAAATTTTGTGTTAGGAAAATGCTAACCTAATTTTTTAATAAAACCCTATCTTAATACTGATTTTCTCTCAGTATTAAAATACTAATTGTTAATATCTATTTGAAATTAATCTTCAGGCTAGAAACAAGTCTGGAAATATGTCAACAGAATCATGACAGAGGTCATGATAACTACTAGTTTCTAAGAATTTTTTCTTTCATTTTTAAGCCTGTATCAAAGGTTACTCTTTTGTCTGTGCTTGACAAAACTTACTTGCTTGATGTCTTCTTGAGGTTTTGAACTGCTTAATTAATTGCAAGTATTTTTAGAATATTCTTTTGTTTTTATTAATATGCTGGGCTTGTGTTTCATGAGCTGTCAAGCCACAGCATATTATACAGTTCACATGGAAGCATGATGCTAATTTATAGTTTACATTCTTTGAATAAGAATTGTAATGTTTGCAATTGATGAGGATAATATAATGTGGTTCTTCTGCATTTCCAGGAAGCAAGTTTCTTCTGAAATCTCTGCTAAAAATGGTTTTGATATTGTAATGGCAACTTCTAGTCTCTGACAAATATCTAAAGAAAGATTATTTGGCCAGTGGATTTCCACATGGTAATTGAGGTCTGTACGCAGAAGGCTATTAATCCAACATAGCATCTGTTAGTTTCCTTGACCACAAAATGGCAGTAAAAATCTTCTCAGTTTAGTCAAGGGATTGGGACGTGGTGAAGGCTCTGCAGGTCTGCTGGTCTACAGAGGCAAAATGTTGAAATGGAAACAAATGTGCTACAGTTATCAGCTTGTATCCTGAGTAATTGTTTGACTTTTATGTAGGGAGTAAATTAATCTGGTAAAAAGTGGTTTTGGCTACATGTGAAAGTAGGCTTGGTCTTTGTGCTATCTGAAGCAGATGAATGGGGAGAACAACAAAATAGTAAGAAGAAAGGGGAGGAGGCAAAAATATTTACCTTTTTTTTTCTTAGTAGAAAATACTAAGTAGATGGAAAAGCCTATTCTACAGGTTGCAAATGCAGGCTTGGTATTTAATGTTTAACCAGTAAAAAATGGGAACTGAGTATTGTAGGTCACTGATGTTTGTTTTCATAGCCTCTGGTTACCAGCTCTTTTTATTCCTTGACAAAGGAAAGAATCTGCTGTGCTTGATTACTTACTGGCCTAATAATGTGTATTTCTCTGTTTTATCTACTGTGACAGGACCTTTAAGGAAGGCATATTAAATATTTTATATTTGTAATTTGAACAATTTGATATAAATCCTATCTAATAATGTTAATTCTTTGATAATAAAAATAATATAACAGCTTTTTTATCTTCTTTATATTACTAGCAGTGATAATGTTAAGTCCATACATCTCAGTAAAACATTGTCACCTCTACGATGTGTTAATTTCTTCTTCTTTTTTTTTTTTTTTAAATTTGATGTCATGTCAGTTTCCAATTTTAGAATTTGTGGGATTATGTTGACCGTACAACAGATTGTATGTAGGAACTAATTTGGTTTATACCAAAAGAACACTAAGATGCTGACCCTTGCCAGTAATTAATCTGTGATGCTGTATGGTGAAGTGTCATCATGCCAATTTCATCTTTTGCAAGTTTGGATGACTTCACTGTACAAACACAGTATGCCAGACAAATATCTGTCCAGTAGCAGGAATGTTTCCTTAAGTACATTTACCCTTGCAAAAAATAACAATGGACTGAGACAGGAAATTATTTGAAGAGAAAATAGTGGGGAAAATAGGCTGTTTCTATGACTTTTAGCACTTATAATAGTAAAGTTATGGCACTAGAGTTTTCCAAGGTTTGGCATTCATATGCCAAAATTAGAGAGAAAAAAAAGTGATTTAAGCTTGAGGAAGGCAGAATGATAAAAGTCAGGAGCTTAATTATTATTTTAAATCAGAGTGGAACCTTGTAAAACCACTTGAAAATGTCTAACTTTCCATGAGAGTTTTAAATAGTATATATTTTTTGGTTGTATTGATTGGCCATTTCATTTTAATTTTTGTAAACTTGGTTCAGGCATAAAGCGGGATTATCGTACCTTTCCAATGGTCATATACCCCACTGAGATTCCTTGTTTCGTATTTGTACATGAAATTTTGCTAATTTTAGCTCAGGAAAAAGTAATGTTAGTTGTATAAACTCTTTGACTTGCACATTTTGATTATAACCAAATTGCAGTAATATTCTGTCTTTAAGAAGCTGAACAAGGACTTTTCTTTGTCAGGTTGGCTTTAAGTCAGAGAGAGTTAGTGGAGTTACTTTTCTGCCCTTTTAAAATCTTTTTTTCCTCATAATGTACAGAAGAGGCTTATTTAATTGATGCGATTATTAGGACAGAACATGTTATATATTAATGTACAATTAGCAAAAAAAAAGTCAATGTATGCAGCAAACCCAACTATATAAAAATATGAAAATGCACAGTTGTCATCAGAATGAAATTCTTTCTGTAATGAGAGCTGGTAGTAACATGTTGACAGTAAAGGTTTGTGGTCTTGTAGTATAGTATTGATGACCACAAATTTGGCTAATGGCTATGGTCTCTTTTTTAAAGATGTGAACTTTTCTTTCCTGCCGATTGCACCAGGGTTGAGGTTAGTCAAAGAAAGTGATACAGAAGCCTCGGCTGCATTTAAAACAAGAAAAAAAACCTAACTCACTATTTTGTAATAGAGGTAGTTATCCTTCCTTTCTTGCTTTCCTTTCCTTTTATAAGACGGATAACTCTTAACAGTTTTGTTAAGTACAAAAAAACCATGGCAAATGTTACGTTATCTTAGTTGAGAACTGTAATCCACTTTTAAAGCTGATCTCAGGAGATTTTTGGGTGGTGTCGTGGTCCGTCTCTCTCCCCCCTTACTACTACAGAGAAATAATAATATTGCACATATTTGTGAAAAATTCAAGAAAGGTGCCTGCATATTTACAATTGTATCTAGTGCATAATATGAACAAACAAAAATGTGTGAACCAGATGGTTCGACAGAAAAATATTTTTCGTGTTACAGGAGCAGAATCTCCAAACATTAAATAAGGTGCACACCTTTCTTTATAATATATGCACAAAAACCTCACTTGCCTATTCTGCTTCTCCAAAGATAATTGGTTTTTCTGTTTGAGAGGGGGGAAAGAACTCGAAGAAATAATCAGGAAACTGATTTTCAGGTATAATTTATAGTAGTAATGTATTGTGTAAGTTGAAATCTGTTACAGCTTGATTTCAGACACAGGTTTTGTGAGGGGTGAATGAGCAAGAAAGCTGATTATAGATGAGTCAGATTGCCTTTTTATGGAAATTTCTGTGTTATTTAAGTTTAGTTTTGCATTTTACAAATCAGTCTGAGGAAGCAAAGACTAAGAAGGGCTTTAAATACAGAAAACAGCAATTTTGCTGAAAATAAATTATGTGCATTTAGTATGTTGCTAGAAAATATAAATTAGTTGGAATCGGATTACTGCAAAAGCTTATGCTTGAGGCTCTTTTAAGGAGCACATCAAATCAGGTTTATCTTTGTCACAGCTGAACCCCTCTTAATTTGTTTGAAGCTGCTTATCTGTTATAGACATTGGTGTATTCCCCAGGTGGATACTGTAAATTCTAGGTGTTGCTTTTTGAGTACAGATGGGTGATCCAACTTCTTCACCATAGGAAATTTTTCAAAATTGCTGAATGCTTTGAGTAGTACATTCTCTTTTGAAAATTCTCTAGATTTTTTTATAAATCTTCATATTGTCCTTTGTTGTTCTTTGGTGACTGGTTAGCTGTCTGGGACTTGTATGAACAAAGGTGCTGACCTGTTAGGTCGCTGTGCAGTGAGATGATGACCATCATCAGCTGGTGCCAAAGTCCTTGATATGGGCCTGATTCAGAGGTCTGGTCAGGTTTTGCACAGTATGAGGGTGACATCTTAGTCTTATGCCTTTGTAGAAGTTTTGGTCTGGCAAAAAAATGCATGTTCTCAGAACAAAAAAGAGCAGCATTGCAGGACTCTTTAAAAATGAAATAAATGTAACTGTATGTATATGTATTATTGATTATAAATGACTATCTATATGAATCTTAGAATAAGTAGTGCTGCCTAAGTGTAAACACACACAGGAGCAGAGATATGATTCTTGTATTTAGTGCTGCCATATACTTCAAACTTAAAAAAGTTTTAACTCAAGATATTTTAGGAGCTGACTTTACTGATTTAAGAGTCCTGCAAATTGGAAGTTATTTGGAAGTTACTGAAGGTTGTTCTATCCATCCTGATCACTTTCTCATCAGAAACGCAGAAATGTTTCAATAAAATAGTATTTTTAATTGTTTCAAAAAAGATATAGTAGTCTGTTACAACCCCTCTGTAGACTAAATATACTCTAGTTACTGAGGATTACTGTGGTTATTTCTATTTTTGTTATATCTGCTATACAACAGGGATGTAGGTAATCTCCAGAAATAAAGCAGAAAATACAATAGGTGTACAAACTACAGTAGCTGTAGTAGTAACCTCTCTGAAGAGTGTGATGAGAGAAGAATGAAATGGAAACCCTGCTGTGAAACAGTACACTTCTGAGGACAGTGTAAAAATTAAGGGATTTCTCAGCCTTCTTATGGATTGCCTCTCCGTGTATATAATTCAGTTAAAATAATCCTTCAGCATAAACTGCATTAAAAAAAAAGACCATTTAATGAAATGTGGTCAAGTAATATGACATTATAATAGTTATCTGAGGTCAAAACAAAAAAGCAATGTTTCAAAACTTGATGTAGCTTATTTTTGCATTTGTGTCTTTCGTAATAAAATCTGAAACCTTTTTAGGAGAGGTACGTCCTCAAGTATCTTGTTTAAAAAACTGCCATTTGCCATTAAGCAAGCCAATTATATGTTACTTTATGGGTCTGTAAGAGTAGTGGGGTGATGTGACTGAAAGAGGAATTCAGAATTCAAGATGTGATATATTTTACCACCACGATCCTGCTCAGGTTAGATAGTCCTGTCACCTGTTGATAAAAATCTAGAGATGACTTCCATGATGGTGTTTTGCTACCTGTTGGCAATGTTAGGTTTCTACCAATGCCTGGGACAAATCTGTGTGACAAGGCTTGTATTGGGTTGTATTTTGTTTTGTTTTGGCTTGTGGTGTTTTTGGTTTTTTTAAACTCTACACTACATTCAGTTATGGTATATTTTGAAATTGCTGTCAGTTCTGTGAAAGGTCATCCTTCTGAAATCATGTGGTGAAAGTTGATTCTGGAAGCTGCTGAATTAGTTTTCTTTCCACAATGATTTTCCATTTAGCGGTGAATTAAAAGCCTGCATACAAAGCAAAGTGCTTTGTCAAGCACTTAAAACCTGAAGTACCAGGATGTAATTTAAGTGCATCTTGCTTGTGTTAAAATAGAATTTCTAATTTCAGACTTGTATGTAGGTGTTCTTTCAGTGGGTAAATGTAAAATTTTGCTTCAGAGAGTCTTCCCAAAATCCTAACAGGTGGAGCACTCATTGCTGTACAGTAGCATATAGTGACCTTGATAAGGTGGCAGATCATAATTTGTCGTCTGTGATACACCTCTCACCACAAATGACAACAATCCTATAAAGGGGACAGTATAATGAATAATGGTTTCTTCTTTCTAATGCATATTCTGCATTATTAATATGTTCTATAGACTATAAAAACAGGCTTTAATAACATAACTATGCATTTCACCTTACATTTTATACACAAGAGAGCAAATAATAGGTAAGGCAGCCTTGTACTCCATTTCAGCATGTGTATAAAGTCAAAGGTCTGTCCCGATTTGGCAGCATACTTGACAGTTTCATAGTTATATGATTGGATGCATTTCTTCCTGCACCCCCACCATGTTGTGACAAACCTTCTCTTAAGACTGATTTTGAAAGTCCCTAAATTCTTTTTAATGAAACATTAATGAAAGGAATAGGAGAGGCAAAATGTGGTATGGGGCATTTTAGTGAAAATGTTTGCCATAATGAAGTTTGGTTCTGCGCTATTTCAAAACTTAATGTAGATGCGACACTATATAATAATATTACAGCCCAAAGGGGTATTATTTTAGAAAATGCACTGAAACTTTAAGAAGACTTTATAATGAGAAAACAAAGTACTGTAGATGCAACTTTTACATCAGTAATACGTTTTCACTGGTCAAAACTATATTACAATGAATAGTGAATTTCAGAGTAGAAGATAGTACACAGGGTAAGAAAGGTTATGAGAGCAGCATGCAGAAGTCTATCTGCACTGGCATCACCTAGTCCCTTGTGTAGCTAGTGCAGCTGGCAAGTGGGATGTGGCCCCAAGCTTTTTTTATGATCTGATATGTTAGATGATCATGGATGATCTTGTACAAAATTAATATTGCTCTGACTCTGAGTAGCTAGCCAGTTTAACAAAACACACTAATGAATATGTAGAGACTTCCTAAGGTGGATTTGAGAAACTCAGGATGCCTCCAACTTGATTATCCAGTGAAGGACATTGTGGTAGATGGAGAAAAGCCATCAAGAGTACTTGCTCTGATATGGTGTAAACACAGCCGCAATTTTGGACAAGTACTGGTAGGTAGTGGCTAGTGATGCTTTGTGCTTGATGCCTTCTAAATAGGTTTGAGTAACTTAAGAGTCCATTTGTGTACGAAAGAGTCCCTGCTTCCCATCTATTTACTGTAAGGAGGTTGTAGCAAGGTGGGTATCGATCTCTTCTCCCAAGTAACAAGTGATACAACAAGTGGGAATGGCCTGAAGTTGCACTAGGGGAAGTTTCGATTGGGTAATTCTTTCACTGAAAGGGTTGTCAACCATTGGAAGAGGCTGCCAAGAGAAGTGGTTGAGTCCCTGGAAGTCTTTAAAAGATATATAGATGTGGCACTCAGGAACATGGTTTAGTGGTGGCTTTGGCAGTGCTGGGTTAACAGTTGGACTTAATGATCTTAAGGGTCTTTTCCAACGTAAATGATTCTGTGATTCTATATCTAGCCTTTAGTGATGTTGGAAATGGGAGAAATTTAGACCCATCAGCCCTGTTTTGTGGACCACCGGTTATTTTGAAGTCAAATGCATCTTTAAACAAAACAGAGAATTTGTGTAGTATTATCTAAATATATCTTGTTAATTGCCTGTTCATTTAATTTGTCATGTGATGAATCTGCATGTTATATATATTTTGGCTTTGAACTTTCAAAAACAGCTTTGACAGATTGATACATCTAAAATTACCATTACAGGAGTGCAACAGGCAATCCTTGCTGTCAGTGTAAAACTGAAGTTCTGCCGGTCTCTCCATCTCAAAGACCTCTAACTGCAATCTGTTTTGTCATTTCTATTTACCTTCAGTTACTGCTGAGTTCCACTTCAGATATTGCTTTATAAGTTGGCAGGAAAAGATTCCAGTTTTTTTTTTTGCATGAAGACAAGATAGTCAGATTTAAACAACTATGCTTGTAAATTCTGAAGAGCTGTTTTAAAGATAATTTTATGTTGTCATTTATATCTAAAATTCTGTGGATTGTCTTTCAACTCTAGTCTACTCACTTTAATGAGCAGATGTACGTTTTGAAAGTAATAATACTTGGATACTAAAAAAAGAAGGCTTCTGTAATGTACTTTAAAAATACTCCAAGTGTTTGTGACACTAGAGTTCTGTCCTGACAACCCTGAAGTGGTAGTTAAACCCCCAAATAATTATTGGAAAACTGAGCAACTGCCTGATCTTTTAAGTTGTGCCTACCTTTATGCTGGATGATTGTTAAAGTTTTGCTTTTGTACTTTTAGAAAAGTGTTTCTGAACTTAATTTTACTTCTATGGAGCACCTCCAGTTGCTCATGACTGGGTCTATATTTGACAGGACGAGAAAGAGCACTGACCACAGATAGGGTATGTAAAACATCAGGATTGTACATGGAGAAATGGAAGCAGGTATATTGTTGAAATTTTATATTGATTGTAGTACAATTATGTTTCAAACTTATGTTCTGCTCTTAAAAGCCTGGGAACTTTCCCCTAAATGCCAGTCAATCACCACCTTTCTTGCTCTTAGCTGGAATGGTCTGTGCTCACTGGTTTGTAAATCAATTTTAAATCCATTGGAATTTGGTAATTAGAATGGTCTAATCCCCTATATATTTTGCATATATTCAGGAAACACATCAATGAAAGATCTTTAAACCTTTAGAAATCACTGTGCAAACAACAGCAGTGATTGTGTGAATCATCCACATAGTGCTTGTTATCTTTTAAGTGCAGATGTACTGTGACAGTTAGCTGCTTACACTATCAATGACAGCTTGGTATGTTACCACTTCACCATCAGTCCTTTGGGAACCACATCATATGTTGTTTTTTTGCCGGCTTTTGTGAAGTTATGCAGCACCTTCTAGGCAATATGAACCTTGAAAGACAGGTATAGTAAAGCTTTATGAAAAATTGGAAGTCAATGTACCTTAATCCAAAAGTTTCAGTCAGCACATGCTCTTCCCTCCTATTCAAGTTTTGTACAGGTCAGTTAACTGAATGAAGTACATGTAATCAGGGTGTAGTAATCAGAACCCAACTTGAATTTTTTCACTGCAATATTTAGCTTTGATATCATGATGTGGAATACTAAGAGGCTGATATTTTGAAACATTTAGTCTTGAGTTAAGCAAATGTGTGAACTAAAGGAGGGAAAAATATGTAATCAACTAGTCATATGATTCTTGGTATCTTGTCAAACCACAATTACTCTTCAAGTGTTGATTCCAGAATGTTCATATTTGTTTTTATTTCTTAGTTGTGACTTTTATGCATTTCTTGTGTATATGCAGTATAAAACTGTGGTATATTCTTCTTTGTTGCTTTTTACAGAAACAAAACAGAATCTCTACACATATTGCAGAGATTTTGTTCTGGTGGTGTCTGCCCAGGATAAACAAAACAACGTTTTTATTTTGAAATTCTTGGCCTTTTACAGTTATTTAAGGCTTGTCTGACAACAGATATGTCACAGCTGTTGGTTTCTTTTTGACAGACCTCAACACCAAACATTGACTTGCTGACCGAGCAAATAAAACTAAGATTCAAATTCACTGTGGGATGAACTTAGATGCTGAAGACTGAGATTTGCATTCTCACCTATCCTCGTAGGTCAGCAGAACACTGTAAGCTGTAAGCACCTGGTGTCCTCGGCTTTATTTATGTCCAGAACCATTTATTTTGGCCGACTTTAGCAGAGGTCATTTGTATCTGAGGCTCTTTGGATTTAACAGTGTATTTTAACACCACAGATTTTACAATAGTTTTAATGCCAAGCTGGTCACAGAAGCACAGTTAGAGCTAACACCTCTGTCTAGTCAAGTAGGTATCTCCATCACTTGGGAAACCACAGGCTAGTCAGTCTCAGCTCTGTGCCTGGAAAGATAATGGAGCAAATCCTGCTGGAAACTCTGCTAGGGCACACGGAAAATAAGGAGGTGATTGGTGACAGCCAACATGGCTTCACCAAGGGCAAGTCATGCCTGACAAATTTGGTGACCTTCAACAGTGGGGTTACAGCGTTGATGGATAAGGTAAGAGCAATTGACGTTATCTATCCGGACTTGTACAAAGCATTTGACATTGTCCCACACAGCATCCTTGTCTCTAAATTGGAGAGACATGGATTTGACTGATAGGGCACTCCATGAACAAGAAACTGGCTGGGTGGTTGCACTCGAAGGGTTAATGGCTCAATGTACAAATGGATGCCAGTGTTGAGTGGTGTTCCTCTGGGGTTGGTACTGGGACTGGTGCTGTTTAATGTCTTTTCAGTGACATGGATGTTGGGATTGAGTGCATCCTCTGCAAGTTTGCTGACAACACCAAGCTGTGTGGAGCGGTTGACACACTGGAGGGAAGGGATGCCATCCAGAGGGACCTGGACAGGCTTGAGAGGTGGGCTTGTGAGAACCTCATGAAGTTCAACAAAACCAAGTGCAAGATCCTGGACTTGGGTTGGGGCAATCCCATGGACAGATACAGGCTGGGTAGAGAATGGCTTGAGAGCAGCCCTGAGGAGAAGGTATTGGTGGATGAGAGGCTCAGCATGATTCAGCAATACACACTTGCAGCCAGAAGGCCAACCATATCCTAGGCTACATCAAAAGAAGTGTAGCCAGCATGTTGAGGGAGGCAATTCTGCTATACTATGCTCCAGTGAGACCCCACCTGGAGTACTGCCTCCAGCTTTGGAGTTGTCAGCAGCAGACAGACATGGACCTGTTGGAACCAGTCAAGAGGAGGGCCATGAAGATGATGAGATGGCTGGAAAACTTTTCCTATGAAGACAATCTGAGGGTTGGGATTACTCAGCCTGGAGAAGAGAAGGCTCTGGGGAGACCTTATTGCATCCTTCTGGTATCTTAAGGGGATACAGAAAAGATGGGGACAAACTTTTTATCAGGGCCTGTTGTGATAGAACAAGGGTAATGGTTTTAAATTAAAAGAAGGTAGAATTAGACTAGATATAAGGAAGAAATTTTTCCTATGAGAGTGGTGAGGCACTGGAGCAGGCTGCCCAGGGAAGCTGTGGATTCCCCATCCCTGGAAGTGTTCAAGACCAGGCTGGATAGGACCTTGAGCAACCTGATCTAGTGGTTGGTGTCCCTGACCATGGCAGTGGGGTTGGAACTAAGTGATCTTTAAGGTCCCTTCCAACATAAACTGTTCTATGATTCTGTGATGCTATGGTCACAGGTAAGGAGCTGTGATCTTTTTCTGTTCTTACCAGTTTTCTATTGTTTTTTCTTACAATGACACCTCACTTGCAGCTCAAAGTCCTGGGAAACAGTAAGATTTCAGGCATATCCCTCTCTTAGATGCTTCATTTGGCTGACTTAATCAGCATGCTGAGCCAGGAAGAAAGCAGGGATATTTTATGTATCACTTTTTTTTTTTCCCTTAAGCTCAGTTCCCTTCTGATGAATGGCACAGGGTAATTTGCAAAAACTTGTACATTATGATGGCAGAAGCCCAAGAGCACCTCTATGCTCAGTATAATTGTGTGTTAATATTATTTTTTGTATCTGATTCTGAAAGTGTATTTCTGGAAACTTGGTGACTACAGTCTGATGTGAAAAGTATGTCCCTTGTCCTTCTTGTAGCATAGTTGGCTAGTTGGCATAGTCTTCTGTACAGCTATGTTGTCCAAGTGTAAGTGATCACTGAGATCACAGGTGACAGCTTCTGGCATTGTAATGCAAGTCCTAAAGCCAAGAAAAGAGGAGGAAAAGGGTAGGAAGCAGTGTAACGACCTTCTTTCTGCAAGGTATAAATCAGAAGACTCTTGGGTAGTTTTCCCAGTGGGATAAGATACCAAAGGAGTTATGTGAAATGACAAGATGAGTGTGTAAGTTCAGCGTGACATGGCTTTTAAACCTGGGTCTTGATGCTGCTCATCAAGTCTTGCAGAAGTCACGTTTTTTTCTAACATACTTGTTTTTTCTCCAAAATTTCTAGCAGTGTGTTTTAGTCTGTTATCTGCTATCTAGTTGTGTATTTATTGTGATTTTAATCACTTTTTAAATCTGAAACCTTTCTGAAGATTGTGAGACATACACTTGTTTTTCTAGATTTGCAGCCACTCCTGGTGGTCCTTCCACAGTTAGTGTTGTGTTTTTTTGGGAAGACTTATATTTCTGATGTGAATCTCTTCCATGGTGTGTTTGATGGAGTTCTTACTATCTGGGTGTGTCACCCAGATACAACCTTTTAGATTAAGCAGACTCTAAAGCAATGACTTTTTAAGTGGCAGTCTTATGGCTATGTCTTGTTACCAGTGCGACTACTGATTGCTTGTATGATTTTATTAAGTGGTATGTGTATATCAGAAGTGCAGGCAAAAAAAAAAAAATTCAAGGCAGAACATTAAAATTAGTTCATGATGCTTGAAGGCAACTGTTGAGTGACAGTGAGTGACGAGCGTCAGATTTTAGTTGTTGTTAAACTGTAAGTGTAGAAAAACTAACATAGGGGAAAGGAGTATCAAATGAAAGGAGTTTCATCTATGTTCACAGCTGATTCCTGGATGTGATGTCTTGATTTTGCGCAGAAATTTTAAGAAATCTTTTATTAAATAAAAAAAAAATTTTTCACTCCTTGAACTTTTAACTGTATGATTTATGGTTTTTTCCCCTTGAAGCCTTGTGCTTGCACAGGATTAATTTCTTTTCACATATGTCCTGTGTTCTCTCTGGATGATATTGGATGTTGCTATACAGTGGAGGGCTTCTGCCAGGAGAAGATCATGAAGTCTGGACAGAAAAAACAGATCCAAACCAGACTATTTTCCAAAAGTCCATGACATCGTTGGAAAAAGGATAGAGGACTTTCACATAGGCCAAAATCATTTCCATCTTGAAAAGTGGAGACACTTTGAATTGGAAAAATAAAATATTTTGTCTTTTACTAAGTAGCATTTGCCTTGATGATAAAATAGAAATTGTTTCAGTGTGATTTCACAGTCTCAGTAGTGCAATACAGTGCATAACTACTACTATTAATTCAATTAAACTTTTAAAAAAATCATCATAGAAGGGGATTTAGAAATGTAGATTTTTCTATTGCCTTTAATTTTCATCCATGTTAGAGAGTGGGCTATTATAGCACAAAAATTTTAAGTCCAGCTGAAGACTTTGGCAAATTAGATTAGGATACAGTAATGGCAGATGAAAAACGAAATTTTCATTCAGCTGAAGAAAATAAAAATTCAGATGTAAAATTGTACTCTGTCTATATTAGCTGAGTATTAACTTTTTTTAATAAGACTTACTAAATTAACTTCTGTTTTAATTAAAGATAAATATATTTAATGGAGATTCAGGAGCTCTTTGAGTTTTTATGTAGGGGCTTTGTTTTTTTTTTTTTAAACAGGAGTAACAGTAACATTTTTCTACTTGGATTATGGTGCATCATAGCTGTTTACATAAAGGAAACACAAGTCCGATCCACCGCTACACTTTTCCTCAGCATATGATGTAGTTTTAATTCAACATGTTGTTCCGTCTTGTGATACAAGAACAAATTAACAATAATTGTCAATTCTTCAGAGTTCTGCTTGGCTTTTTAAATAAAAATTTAATTTCCAGAATACAACTGTTTTCCAGACTTCAAGTGCAAGTAGAAGAACTTACTGAGGTTGGTTTTGTAGTTCGGGTAAAGGCATAGCTTCTACATCCTCTATTTAGTGCTTTAGCACTCTATTTAGTGCTTTTATCCATGTAAGAAACACTGCAATGTGGCTATTGAGAATATTAGAAAAAATAAAACATTGGGTTTTTAAACTAGATTGGAAATAGAGTTTATTGATTCAGAATATAGATGTGAATTGATGTGCAAAATAGGTTTTCTTATTTTAGTTCTCATACTGGCTTGCAGTTTTCATAAAATATGAGTTAACTGTCCAAGATGAAAGAATAAAATCATAAATAGAAGATCTCTGAATATTTGGCTGACAGCAAACACCCACAGAAAAGGCCGGTACTAAGTCTGTGTAGCATTCTTCAGAATTTGTCAAGCCATTTCCCTTAGCTGTCCCTGATGTAAGTATGGGTTTTCTAATTCCCACTTTGGTACATAAAAAGTTTTGTTTAGGTCCTAAGAGTAATATTGAGTATCACAGGAACTGCTGTTTGGTTTGTTTCAAAATTTCATTGTTTGCTTTCCCTTGAACTTTATTTTGTAATTATAACCTTGCCTTCTGCCATTGTATAAACAATTAAGCTACATCTATGTCTATGGCATTTCTCTGAGCAGTGTGTTTGTATTATCTATCCTAAGACAAACTGTTCTTGCTTTACTCGTACAAATACTTATATGGAAATAGAATGGTTGACTGCTATTAAGCATTTCCTTGCTTGAAATAATTTCCCTTTTATTGTAATTACTCATTACATTCAGTTGAGGGGTTGCTCTGAATTTTAGGAAGCATTAGTAACATTTGTAGGAAATTTTATTACTAAAAGTTGTGTGAATGATTGCAGCATTTATTAAAAATGTGAAAAATAGCATCTTTTTTCAAAAGCATAAACCACGTTAGTAATAGGTTCCATCATTTGACATAGTTGATTTATATGAATAATATCTATGTGGTGCTGATTTAATCTTTTTTTTTTAATATATACTTTTTGGGTTTCCAAATTAATAAGGGTAAAGATGTTGCACGTTTTCATTAGTAGTAATATAGTAAATATTAGAAGTTACTTCTCTGTTGGTTTTTGTTGATTTTTTTGTTTTTCTTTTTATTTAAATTTTCTTTGAATGCTCACTAATTGGGTTAAAGACTGTGGTTATTTTAGCCAATCAGCAAGTAGTTTATTTTAACTATGTTTCATGATTTTGAAATATTATTTCTTGAATATTAGTGGCTTAATTCCTACTTGGGTAACTCTGAAGTAATCTCTTATTTAATCTTACTGCAGGTTAAATATGGGGTAGAGTTCTGTTCTGACACAATTGTATAATTGCTATTTTTTGAGCACCTGAGGATTTAAATCAGTGCAAAAGTATATTTCTTGCAAAGCAGTATAATATATATTGCAAAATTGTGGTAATGACATTCATGTTTCATTCAAATGCATTGGTATAGGTTTTTTTCTGTACTGGACACTTCAGGATAATATAGAGCTAGATGAAGTAGTTTAGGTAACAGAGGTGCAGAATGCTTGGAGTTTGCATGCAATAATGTAACCTGCATAACCTGGGTTTCAGTAAATTATTGGAGGGTAACAGACAGTGTACAGTAACTGTGGAGCTCTAAGCCACAGACAGCCTATTATGTTTGGGGGTGGCATAGTATAAAAGTAGAGCTATTGTAAAATGGGGTAAGAGCTTGAGCTGTTGAGAAAAGAGGGTAGCTGTTTTTTATTTTTATGTCTGTGATCATTAGTATTTAGCTCCTATCACCTTCTTTCACAGTCAGTTTCAGGGCAGGGAGGAGAAGGAACTGAGATTCCTTCTTCTTTCCCCTTTGTTGCCAGCAGTAGTGAAAAGCATAGTAAACTACAATTTACAAGCAGTTAAGTCTGTAATTATACTGGTCCATCTATATGAAGGCATGAAACTCATTGTTTTCACATCTGATTTAAAAACAGTCCTGATAACTCTTACGGATGAGTCACTGACAAAGGATCCCCCCCCAATTTGTTTTCCTGCAGGGCATATGGTTGCAGTTGCACAGAAATGCCTAACGATGATTTCTCTCCAAAACTATATTAGATCCAGGGCAAGATTAGATTTTATTAACTTACTACAAGTA
This sequence comes from Tringa solitaria, assembly GCA_026413425.1. Taxonomy (NCBI): domain Eukaryota; kingdom Metazoa; phylum Chordata; class Aves; order Charadriiformes; family Scolopacidae; genus Tringa; species Tringa solitaria. The sequence continues at coordinate 48,397,971 of JAOXJM010000019.1, read as the reverse complement.
CTGTGAAGTTTTAATCCTGGCAACAAGTTCTTCAGGTGTAATGTTACTGTTCAGAATTCAAGTGTAATGTTTGCATAGGCTTTTTAATTTCATCTTTGAGGATGGAAATCATCACTCGAGTCCTTTTGTCCTCAAGAAGCTGCTGGTAGGCTCTAAACCTTGCTAACTTTGTTCTCAGTAGGATCATGTTGGGAAGGGGGTATCGCATCTTAAAAGCATTTTCTGTTCCATTAAGACTGGACGAAGTGAGGCATGTGTTATTAACACTTTGTATGTTTCTTTTTCCTTGAGCAAGTTTAAAGTTTTTTTACCTCACTGAACTCATCTATCAATTTCTAAAGTGACAGTTCAGTGTAATGTTTTTGGAAACAGAAGACTTCAGAGAAGCCTTAATATTAAGAACTGGCAGTCTGGTCTACTTCTGCTTCCCCTAAATAATATGTAACATGGATAGGAGCTTCTGTCTCTGAAACTGATAATTTAGTCTGTCAGTTCTGTAATTGCTTCTAGAAGATGAAGTTTAAAACTGCAGGCTATCAGTGTCTTCTTCAGTGCCTTTTTACTGACTGGCTGAAATTTAATCCTTTTAAATATGTACTGTCAGCACAACCCAACAGTATTTTCTGCTTAGACTCAGTAACAGTTACCTCTCGGAACATCATTCATTATTGGATAAACAATATACCATTAAACATGACTAACTAGATATTTAAGTCTCTCCTTTATGATGTTGACTGAACATAAAGTGCATTTTTCTGTGGTATATTTCTCTGCCAATCATCGAAGTTGCCTGTATTTATTCCAAATGTGTTTTACTCAGACGGGTAAAATGTTTGGTAGCATTACTTTGCCCTCTTTGAGTCAAAATCCTAAAACATGGGAAATAGGGAATGTCTTTTTCAGGATAACTTTTAGAAAACATGCTAACTTTTCTATTGCTGTTACCTTAATTATTATTTTATGGTAGTCAATCTCTTTTTCCATCCAGAACCCATGTTGTTATCTGATTCCCATGATACCACTTAATCTGTTCACATATTCTATGTTATGTATTTAGTTTGGAAATAAGGTACATTTTTGTGCAACGGTGTATTTGGGCTCTGTTCTCTCACACCTCACGAGAAATATGTCACTGTCAGCATTATTAGTTCTGTGGTACTGGAAAGAGATCTATTGCTACAGGCACCCAGCTACCTTAATTACCACATAATGACACATATTCTACTTCTGCAAGAAGTTACCCTGTGCTGTCAAGAGTCGGTTATCAGCCCTGTGAACAATGAGAAGTACAAAACCAGGCTCCTGAAATGAGTTGAGCTTTAGATGCAGAGAAGAAAAAAAAGATTTGCAGTTTGGAAGATGTGCTTAAGGAGAGAGAAGTTGATAGGAAAAAAGGTGGTATCTAGGTAACATATAATATGAATGGTAAGACTAGAAAAGTCTTCTAGTTAAGCATAAAATTATGAACACTATTTTTCAACCTCTTCAACCAAATTGGTTAAAATATTTCTTCTTGTTCATATAAGCTCATATGGACGTTGGAGGCTTAATTTACTTCAAAATAAAATAGGTAGTTTCTTTATTTGTACTTCTGTCTTTCTCTAATTCACTGTGCGAAAAAACAGATATGTGTATACTTTTATATAATAGGGAAAGGGTGAAGTGTATGATGGTTCTTCTTACAGGAAAGTATTATTTACAGAATTATATTTGATACCTTCTGTGTTCTTCAGAAGATGTAGTTTAGTCTGTAATACATTGATTTATTATTTGAGAGTAGAGACAGAGTTATGCTTTCTCCCCTTGAGACAGAATTTTCTAACATAACAAAACTAGGGAATTTTGTTCTGTTCAGTGTATTAATTTCATGCAAATATTTCTGTTCAAATTGCTTTTAAATTGTTTGGATGTTTAAGTGCTTGTTTTATCAAGTAGCTTTTGGAGCCAGTAAGATGATCTTGTATCTGAAGACTTTGCATCAAAAGTGATACATAAAACTATGTGAGGATGCCTTTTTTAGTGACTTTCCACAGATCATTCAGTGGTCAGTGTAATCTCCAGGGAGAGAAAAAACATTATTTTCCATGTACATGCTGCAGAACTGTTTAAAGGGGACTGTGTCACTGTTAGAAAACTTGCAGCACTTCAGAGTGTTCACATATTGAACAGGGATGTTTGGCACTTGAGAACTTATTCTCTTGTTGTAGTGTACCTCTGGCAAAAGCTTTGTTCTACGGAAAAATGGTGGAAGGTAAATGCTTTTTTACGGCTGCTGTTTTTCGCTGAAAATGCTGAAGAACCATTCGTTTTATTCTTATTTTTTTAGTATTGTGTGTTACTAAAAAGAACCAAGAATTCACTCTACAGAAATTGTTGGCAAAGTTAAGGAAAAAAGATATGTCGATAGCTATGGCATGATGTAAAGTCTTTGTAGGACTATTGCCTTGACACCTAGTCTTCCAATATTCGTAGATGGCTAAATTATTGACCAGGCTGCAGATGCCAGAGACAGGACAGGATTATGTGACCCTGTGATGTAAACCACAAGATCTTCTGCAAGGAGTAAATCAAATGCTGCACTATACTACCATAAAAGTAAGTTCATCGGAAGACATAAATAAAGGCCTTGTCTGCTAAGATCTGGGATAGTAGTCAGATATTCTGAACAGAACAGCAACTGTGAAGGTTGTGTGAAGCTTAGCCCTTTTTGATTGAAAAACTACTTACAAGTGTGGCTTCATTTGTTGCTGTTGATGTGATAAGGTGCAGAAGGCAGTACAAGATTTTGAACAAGCATGGAAGCCTGGAAGTAGCTTGTAATTATCTGACCTTTATGAAGTAGAGGAATACTGAGTATTGTGACATGAGGAAACACAGGTATTTCTGCATCAAAAAGGCTATGGTCTCAAGCTTTCAAGGCTCTTCATATATTTGAGGAATCTCACTGATACCAGTTAAGGCCAAAGACTAGCATTCTGTCATTATATATTCTGCTGTTACAGATACTGAGCCATCTGTTTGGGTTTTTTAGGCAAAAATGGGATTTTCTTGATGTGGAAAGGGCAGCCTCTCCTTTAACATTGTAACTGATGCACATTTTATTTATCAAAACCTAAAATAGCTGAAATGCAAAATCACCCAAACACTGATGTGTTAGTTGAGGATGCTGAATTTAACACTGTAGTGATTTAATCACTCATAAATTAAGCCTAAATCTCTCAAACTAGAATTGCAGAACTAGTGCATACTTAAGATCTTAATCTATTCTTATTTCTTCATTTGTCAAAGTGGAAAAAACTTGCAGGTCTGTTCTGAGAGGGAGAAAGGTATTAATGCTTGTGAAGTGTTGACTGTAGCTATGATCACTGCAGAAAAACATATGAAAGACTAATCATTGTTACTTAAAAGCATAATTAAAATGTTACACAGTAAGACCTTTGGAGAAAAAAGGGGTAGTGAATAGTTTTTCATTACATTTTGGGCCTTCATGAAAGTGTCAACCCTTTAGAAGAGATGTAAAACCACAATTGCTTACAAATACATGTGACACAAACCAAGGGTGCATTAGGAACTACATACATTTTTGCACTTTTGGAATGTTGGACTTTGCAGCTGCAGTCATTTAAATGTTATATAAAATGTTTTGTCTTTTAATAGGGCTGTTTTGCACAATTTTTCCAAAAGGATAGCAAAAAGCAAAATCTCTTTCATTCAGTTTCTGCCACATTTCAAGTATCTGCTTTCTGCTTGCAACTTTGCCAGAACAGTTTTCAAGAATTTTGATAGGATCAAGCAGTTTTTTGTTTAGTTGGCATGACTGTGTTTTGCCTCCCTCCTTTCTTCCCCGGAAAACAACATTTATCCTGAGGTAGACATTGACAATTTATTTGCTGAAACTTGGTGGTAAAGAGCTTGATAAAGTTATATTCCAAGGGAGGAAGGGGTGGGCAACCCCCCCCCTAATTGCTTATTAGTATTTTCTGGTAATAAATGTGACTGGTCAAGTGGCATGACAGCAGCCAGGTGGCTGTATTGGCCTTTGCCGACAGCAAATCAGCATGAGTCACTATATGCAATTCACAAATGGATTTCTAAAGTATTGCGTAGCCCTAGAATCCAGACAACATCCACAGTCAGAACTGTGCCCTTGTGGTCTGCTGGGCTGCAGGAAGATTCCTTTTACCAGAGAACCTTGCAAGCCCACCTGGAACTGAATCTAATGAGGGATGCCAAAGGCAACAAAAAGGGCTTCCTTAAACCCACAACTGGTAAAGAGAACACTAGAGGAAATGTGGGCCGGTTGCTGAATGAGTTAGGAGACCTGGCAATGCAGTACATGGAAAAGACTGAGGTACTGAATGCCTTCTTTGTCTAGGTCTTTATGAGCAAGACCAGTGATGAGAAATCCCAGATTCCAGAGATTAGGGGAAAGTCTAGAGCAAGGAAGATGCACCCTTGGTGGAAGAGGATTGGCTCAGAGACTACTTAAGCAAACCAGACATACCTAAGTCCACTGGCCCAGAGTGGATGCACTCACAAGTGCTGAGGGAGATGGCTGATGTCACTGTGAGGCTGCTCTCTATAATCTTTAAACAGTCATGGCTGTTGAGAGTGCCAGCCAGGCAATCTGCAATATTAATACAGACTGGGGAATTAATTGATTGAGAGCATCCCTGATGAAAAATTAGACATGAGCTGGCAATCTGCACTTCAGCCCATAAAGCAAATCATACCTTGGGCAGCGTAAAAAGCAGCATGGCCATCAGGCCAGAGGATGTGATTGTCTCCCTCTACCTCACTCTCGTGTGACCCTACCTGGAGTCCTGCATCCAATTCTGTGGTTCCCAGCACAAGAAAGACATGGACCTGTTAGAGCAGGTCCAGAGGAGGGCCACAAAAATTATGAGAAAGCTGGAACACCTCTCCTGTGAAGAAAGGCTGAGAGGGTTGGGGTTGTTCAGCTGGAAGAAGGGGCTCTGAGGAGACCTTATTATGGCCTTTTAATACATAAAGGACTTAGAAGAAAGATGGGGAGAGACTTCTTTAAATTGTTTGCCCTGAATATGGAGGTTGTTTGGTCCTACACACTTAAGCAATCTGACTAAGAATCAAGGTAAGAAAAGAGGCAGCTCAAACATTCAAATCCTAGACAGGAGAGCTGCTAATTATACACATTTTTAAAGGGATTTTTATGAAGCTTATTCATTTAAATACAGTATTTTTGATTGTAAAACTGTTTATTATAAATGCTAGATTCTTACTGTAATTTCTTCAACGTAAACTTTCTCCAAAATGTAAAAAATGACACACTAATAGCAATGTGCACTAATAGCAAAGTAGAGTGAGAAGCAGAATATTACAGTTTAGCAACCTCTAAGTATCTCACCTCTATTGATTAGAAGCAAATATAAACGTTCTTTTCTGCAGTGTTGAGATAGATTGGCCCCAGAAACACTGCACAGGCTGACGGGGGTCACTGCCTCCAGTGCTGGAGGAGTCCTTGTGGGATACAAAGCAAGAGCACTTGAGCATGCCCAAACTTTCTGAGGGTGTGTTGTTTAGGGGCTTGTGGGAGTATGCAAGAGTCATTCCAGGATGTCTTGGGGGAGAAACAACATGGAACAAGAGATGGAAAATGATGGGCTCCTAAGAAACTCCAGGCTGGAAAGGACATCAGTGCTTGTCAGTGAGACATTTGAACAATGACCTTCATAATGGGATTTTAATTGTTGGTCAGCCTTGAAGTGGTCAGGCAGATGGACTAGATGAGTATTGTAGCTCCTTTCCCTTTTCCCCCCCTTCCTTCCCCTTCCCCCCCTTCCTTCCCTTCCC
>JAOXJM010000019.1:48370016-48389379 GCA_026413425.1 Tringa solitaria | reverse complement strand
CCAGGATGCCGTTGGCTTTCTTGGCCACCTGGGCACACTGCTGGCTCATATTCATCCGCTTGTCAATTAGAACCCCCAGGTCTCGTTCTTCCAGGCAGCTTTCCAGCCACGCTTCCCCAAGTCTTGTCTCCAGTCATTTTATTTTAGAAGATTATAAAGTTGATCAAGCATGACTTCCCCTTAGTGAAACCACGCTGACTACTTCTGATCACCTTCTTGTCCTTTATATGCCTGCAAATGGTTCCCAGGATTAACTGCTCCATTGCATTCTCAAGGATCAAGGTAAGGCTGAGTGGTCTGTAGTTCCCGTGGTGTTCCTTCTTTCCGCTCTTGAAGATATGAGTAGCATTTGCCTTCCTTGAATTCTCAAGCACCTCTCCTAGTTACCGTGGTTATTCCAAGATTTATGATGAGTTGCCTCACAATGACATCAGCAACTGCTGAGTTGTTTTATAGTTGTTAAAGATACGATAACATTTCTTTAAGTTTCTTTATGTTAAAGAATTTAAATTTGTTTTTCCTTTGATAATGGAGGGAAACTCTATTCCTCTCTGTTTTTAACTAGAATTAAGTTGAACATCTTGTGCTTTATACCAGTACAGAGCAAATGTTTGGTTGCACATTTGCACAGTTTGAATTAAATGGTGAGCCCTCTGCCACCCTAGCAGGACAGCAGTCCCATACTCTCCTCGTCCAGCTCACGCTCCCCTGAGCCAGAAGCTGCATCTGCTCACTGAAGTAGCAAAGTAATGACCCCAGAAACATTAATATTTTGAAATGGGTTAGTCCAGTTGGCTTACTGTCTGCTTGAAATGACATCTGACCAAGGTAAGCAGTGGGTATACACAGTCAATAGGTGAGAGTGAGTCATAGGGTGGAAAGGAGAGAAAGAGCTCTTATGTTTGATGGCAGGAAACTGTCATTCAGTTCAGTAGCACTGAAAAACTGTTCTCTAATAAATGTGCCTGAACAGCGACAGGATCGAAGCAGTTAAATTTAGGAAGTAAGAAGAATATGTAATGATTCAGAGAAGAAACAGAAGTTTTAAAATCAGTAAGTTAATTACAGTGACAGTTCTTTTGATATCTTTAAAGTGATTTGTGTCTTAAATCCTCACACACTTGCCTTATTAAGTATAGTAATATTTTCAGGAATATTTCGGTTATTTTTGCTGGTAAGTCTATGTTTAATTTTATTTTGACAAGTTTAAACATTGCTGAGAGATGTTACAATGGTATATTTTATTATATAATGAAGATTAAATAATTAAGGTTTTTTGTTTAATATTAACCCAGTTTTCAGGATTACGGCTTTAAAAGCAGCTTGTTTACTGTATACACAGTGCAACGTAAATTACTGACACATTTTGGATATGCAAATCTTTAATGTTGTGCATAAGAATTTGAAGTAGCAGCTCTCTTCAAAGTATTCTGATTTTGTAATGAGGTATTGGTTTACTTCGTTGTAGCTCAGTTTTACAGAGCATTGCTTTGTTCATTCAGCAGTTTAATGTCTTGCCTGCCAAGAAGATCCTGATGAGTTCCAGTTTTCCTTTTGAAGAACAGAAGCACTTCCAACACTGCAAAACAAATGTGCTTTCAAAATAACTACCACTAACTGCTGGCAGGATGTCTGTCTTCCTTTGTCTGTTTCACTGCACAATAGAATGTGTTTATACAGAAGGCTTTCCATGGTAACTTTGTTAGTATCAAAGATGCAGATAATGTTTAATAAATGGATTCTCCATTTCACCATAACTGTGACCTTCTGTTTTGAAGATAGGAGTGGTCATTTCTATCAGAGGACTGTCATCTCAGACAGTATTTCAGAATACTGCAGCTTACAGAACACACATATGGCTCTGAAGATTCTCAGTTCTAACAGTCCAAAATCATTGTATTGGTTGCTAGTCATGAAGATTTCATACTTTTTGTATTGGCGTTTTGCTGGAGAGGACTTTATAAAACACAAGGTTACATAACAAGACAAATAAACTGTGAAACTTGAGACTTTGGCAATTGCAAGACAATGTTGCATTAGTATTACTGCTTTACCACCTCTTGAGGTGGTAAAAGTGAGCAGTAAACACAGAACTTGGTGTTCTTAAAGGTGACTGAGTCAATGCAAGCATTAGGCAAATATATGTAAAGGTCAGTGTAACAGTTTAAGTGAACCTATTTTCTGGTCCTTTTATGTTATTCGAGCAAGCCACACTTACTTCCTTAGTTCTGTGTTATGCAGGAACATTTGATTTATGAAGGGATTTAATATTTTGATTATATTAGGCACACTGGGATTCTTTTGCCTGTATACTGTCAAAAGGAGCTGGCACTAGATAAGAATATAGGCAGAACAAACTATAATTATATAAACAGTGGTGCAGGGTTTTTTTCTATTTCTCCAAACTAAAATTGTAGGGAATTTTTAACATTAGGTTATAATGACTTTTTTGACTATAGTCCTTCCAGCTGTTGCTTTAGAAAGGAATGCGGGAACCACTTGAGTCTCACAGTACATTAATCACTAACACAGGGACCTTGTTCTTCATGATATCAGCAACAGAAATATGGTTCTATTCCTAGAGGCAACACTGTGTTTTGAAAACAACAAGATATTTGTGTATTCCCTTGGAGAAGAACACAAATGTGTATGAAATTATTATGGCTAATATATTGCAGTTCGTTTTCAGCGTTGAGTTTCTGGCTAATGCGTTTTCTATATCACTTGTAGAAGCATATATTATGCATTTAATTTCATCACTGTGGGATATCATGTGCAACAAGAAAAAGAAAACCAAGTTTTTTAGTTTATCAAAATAATTTCTAGTGTTTTGTTCTTTCAAATGGTATTTAAAATAGCCATATTCTTAGGCATAGAATTGTGGTAGTTTTGCAGTTCTGAAATTAGAGGTGCCTGCTATTTTTTTCATAATGGTAAATTCAATTGATAATGCTTTATCCTTTGAATCTATGCTTATATTATTTTACTGTGCATTATATTTATTTCATTCTGCTTATATATTAACATTTCTGCCTAAGAGAGGCCATCATTTCTGTTTCTATAACATATGTGCTCTCTTCATCCTTTCTGTCATGTAAACTAAGTGTTTTTCTCTTACCTGTTAACATTTTCTAACTTCTTCCTTTTTTGTGTATGTTTAGCTGCAGTAGAATATCTATTGTGACTTCTGATACTATTCTCTGTTGTAACATATTTGGAAGTCTCTTTAGTTCCTCCAGGTATCCTTCTTTACATTCTAGTTTTGTCAGTTGCTTTCAGACTTTCTGCCCTTCCCCCTCTGAATGTTGTTTATCAAGTCATACTTCCTACCAATCTCTAAATTATACTTACTTTTTACATTATTGTTCTATAATGATGCATTGCTTTTATCTATCATTGCTTTCTTCTGTGTAAAAAACATAACCATTTTTTTTTCCCTTGGAGAAAAGAATCCTTTTTCTGGACCTTTTGGGTTTTTTTTTTGATATTGCATTTGTCACACTATATTGTTTTTATCAGATGTCTGGGAAGAGCTGTTCAAAGCTGTTTTTCAGGTGTCCTTTCTCCAGTCACTTTCATATTTATATTAGGTGTCACTTTCCCTATTGTTCTGTGTTTATTCTTATCTTTCACTATTATTCTCTCATTATTCCAGTTAAAACCTTGTCAGTATTTGGTGTCTACTGAGTTGTCCTCTCAGTTCTCTTTATCTTCTGTTTTAGTATATTTTCTTTCTTTTAAGTTAAGAAATTGCCATTTTATACTCTGTGGTGGTTTGCATCGGCATACATTCTGCTGGGATCGCTTTCTGGAATGGTGTTAGTCTTCTCTGATGGTGTACATATAAACCTCTCCAATTCCGAGCTGAGGAGCAAAACCAGAAGAAAGACCTGGGGAGAACTTTGTAGAGTAGGGTGGATGGTTGGACTTGATGATCCCAAGGGTCTCTTCCAACCTAAATGATTCTGTGATTCCATCTGTGATTTTTTCCTTTCTTTTTTCCCTGTTTTTTAAGAGGGGAGGAAGATTTTCAATAACTATGTAACACATTCCTCAATTCTGTACACTGACCCACTGACTGAGACTGTATTCTTAGGCTATTTTTTCTTCCATGTTTTCCTAAATCCTGTGTACTCTCAACAGTATTCTTTCTTTTCATTTAGAGGCTATTTTCTCTTCATTCTGTATGTCCTGCAAAGTGTGTGCTTTTTTTTGAGAGTTGTCCTTTAATACGTGTACTTAAATGCTTTTTTGACTTGCTATGTTTAGGAAGATATTTCTTTTTACTTTTTTTTTTTCTTCTCTGGAAGTATAACCTTTCAACTAAGTCTACTGCTGTGTTTTGTCCACTCTACTACTATTCCTTCCATAAAGTTAGTGGGATCAGGAAGTGATTATAGATTTTTCAGACCTCTCTTGTGAATCTCTAATATTTTATGTATTGTGCAATACTGACGAGATTTGGTAACATGTTTAAACCTAAATTCTGATCACTGGTTGTTTATTCATGTTCTTGTTCCAACAGGGTCTGGAATTTCAGCTAAGACTCTGCAGCAGGTTGTTGCAGAGCTGCTTCTTTTTGAGTTTTGTTTTTGTCTTGTTTGTTTGTTTGTTATTTTTTTAGCTGTGCTTCAGATATAATAAGAATTCCAAGTGTTGAATGTTTTTCTTTTTGCTGTCTCCCGTGTGGTGATTATCACTATTGGTTGCAATCACTATTTTGCTATATGTGAAGTGTTTGTTTGTGTAAAAGCATAAATTACAATGAAATGGTATTCTTACCCCTAATATATTTTTATTAAAAAAAAAATCCTTACAGTTCACACTGTAGCTATTTAGGTGATTTGAGTCGGTGTGGTTTTTTTTTCTGAATCTTAGCTCTGACTCATCAGAAAAATATCATCTGGCTGGCTGTTTCCTTGAAAATGTAGCTATGAGACTATTCCTAGCATTGTGCATATGTGAGAGACAGAGAGAGTGATTTGGTTTTCAGGCTGCTTCATTAAACATTCCTTTCCACCCCTTCTTCTGAGTTGTCCCTTTAATCAACTCTAGTGTACTGCTACTTATGGGAACTGAATCACAAAAATGTTGGCAATTTTTCTTCCAGTGGCTTAATCAGGGTCTTCTTCTTCCCAACTAGCTGATGTCAGAGTGACCAAACAAGAAATTTAACAAAGATTATCCTCAAAGTTCGTTGCCAGATGTTTATCGAACAAGACCAATCATAAGGATTTTAAAGGAGCTCTGAAGCCTACCAGTCTGAGCAACACACAACATGAAAGTCAATGTTCAAATAAGTTGTTGACAATGATTCTATGGATTTTTAACAGAGTCTTCTATCATATATGACCTGGTTTATTGCCCTGTGCAAGATACAAAAAACATGTGACTAATTATAGGGAAAAAAATAAATATGTAAGTATAAAAATAAAATACATTGCTAAAAACCTGAGGTTTATGGAGAATTGTAGGAAATCAGAACTACTTAAAACTTTGTGGATGTGACCAAAAAGCAGAAGTTTCCCACTGTTTCCTCTCCTATTCTCTCCAGCATGTTTGGATTGATAAAATATTTTGATAGTTAATGCAGTGCATAACATAGTATTATATTGCTTAGTATTGTTTAAGTAGAAAAAATAAACAAGATTATAAAGATAGTGTTGAAATATCTTTTGTTAGAAATGTATTAACAACTTCAATGTTCTACTGAAATATTTTGAATTTATTTAGTAGAATTCAGGGAAAGCACTATTATAAAAGTTTTTTTTAAAGGTTTTGTTTTGTCTTTTTTTTTAATGTTTTCTCTAATTGTGAATAGCCTTAAATTTTAACATCAGAGTGCTTTATATTAAGCACGTTTATTGAATGGAAAAATAGTCTCATGGAATGTATTTTAGGAAGAATTTTTGTAAAGCCTACTTTATACGTATGTTTTACACAAATGTAAATTTAAATGCCATGAGGAGTGGAAGTTGGATTTTTACTTAATTTTGATTGCTGGAAATTAAGCTACAGCTAGATTATTTTTTTCTTCCCACTATATTCGGTTGTTTGGTTGTTTTATATGATTATTGTAGAGTAGATTCGTTGGCAGCAGAGAGGTGTGAGATGGCAGGCCTGAAGGTCAGCACTAAAACAAGCACCAGGTTGGTCAGGTCGGTAAGCACCGTCAAGGGAGATGCCTGCTCGGAATTTTCCTTAAACAGTGTGTAATTCACTTCATGAAGTTATGAGAGGAACCTCTAAGTTAGGTTGTGGTGCTCCTTAATAGCTGCAGTTAGTAATTTAATCCAGTTTTAAATCTTAGGAAAGGTTATGCATAAGGTAAACCTAAGGAACTGTTTCTGCTGAAGAGTGTCCAGAAAAATATATGCCAATATTTGTATTTGTACCTATTCTAAAATTTGTGGTGTTTGATGATTCTGTGTTTACTGTTTCAACTATCGGAGCAGAGGGGATACTGCAATTACTGTTTGATTATGGCAAACATCTAATCTTTTATGCTTGTTATGCTTATACCTTGAAAAAACTAAGAGATAGTGAGAAGTATCTTACTCATGCTTCTTTCATTTTTTCTTCTTCTTTTCTTTTAAATTTTCAGTGTGCCTTTCANNNGTGCCTTTCAAATCATAGGAAACAGAGGAGTAGAAGATGGTTTAGAACAAATGACATATCTGTTTGAATCCAGAATAAATAGTTTTGTATGTTAAGAATGTTCTGCTTAAAACTGGGAAATTTCAGAAAAAAAACCCCTCTCACTGAAGTAGTTTGTTGGAAACATTGAAACAGAGGTGTTTTTGATGTTTTGATACAATTTGGTTAAATCCTGATGAGGTCAGAAACTGATTTGCCTTAGGGTTTCTAATTTTTAATTCTTGAAATAGTTTTAATTTGAAATTTCATGTATTCTGCTGAAAGTCAAAGGCTCTTCCTTGGTTTACATTTCTTGACCAGGAGCTTTGTTGAAAACAAATCCATATTTTTGATAAGTGTATTGAAATGTCCGCTAAAAGTTGTTTGACTCATGAGGACTCTAGTATTACTTCTGAAATAGTTTTAATTTCTGAAGGTTTTTAATTTCTCACACTATTTTGATAAATTATTGCAGGATTTTTTGAATTTTTTTCAAGTAATTGTTACTAAAGACAAATTGAGTTTTTTGGTTTAGCCTGATGCATTCTGAGAACCAATTCGGCTCTTTACGTGGGTTACGACATTAGAAGGTTGAGGTCTAGTCCTGTTTCATATCTCCTTTTGTCCAGATTGTTGCTTTTGTCTGATCATCTCATCTCTTCAAATTAATGTATTTCCTCTCTGGAGAATGATGTTGCATTGTAAAGGGTTTCAGATTTTCTCTTTGTATAAAATATTTGAAGTATGATTATTTTTACCACTTACTCTTTTTGCCCTCTTTGCTTGATCTGTCTATATTTTTTGCAGAGAGAAGATTTATTTATCCTGTTTTTCATCACTGTCAGGTTAGCTACAAGACACAGCAACTCAGTTTTGCAGCTACCTCTTTTGCGTTCTTCAAGTTGGTTTTGTTTTGTTTTGTTTGTTTGTTTGTTTTTTTTAAGCTGGAACTAAATGGGGTTTCATTCGTTATTTATTTATTCTGAAAGGCAGTCTGTAGATTGAGTAATTTCTTAAATACATGTCAGCCCTCATCAAATTTAAAGGAAAACTTCGTGTGGCTTAGTTTGGCATTTGGTGAACCTTAAAAGTGTTAATAAAATACTTCAGTTTTTTACATCTTGTTTAAGACTGTATTAGCGCACAAAAGACACACCTGAGATTTTATGGTAGCTATAGGCAAAATTACTGTAACGTTCTCCTGATAAATGAATATACAAGCAACAGAGTTAAATGACCTGGCTGGAGAAGGAGAATGATTCATTCATCTGACTGTTGGATTGAATTTTACAACTAAGAAGTTGTAAAGTGAAAAACCCAGTGTTCTCCTTTTTAGGTTTTTTCAATCTAACTTCAGCTTTTCTAAATGTATGTCCCGTTTGTGGTACCCATTTGCCTTCTGCCCCTCTGCCCCTCTATTTTGTTTATTTGTTTCTGTTTTTTCCTGTTATGGGAAAAAAACCCACAAACTTGTAAATGTCCCTGGAAAACTGAAAAAATATACTTGGTTATTAGCTGAAATGGAATTTTTTTTTTATTTTATTTTGCTTTATCATTTGTTTTTCCAGGTGTTGTGGTTGAAGAGTGTCAGAAGCATAATTTTTTACTACTTTTCAGTGGAATTACTGATTAGGAAGAGTGCTATTGCCCACTATTTGTGGCAGGACAGAACTATCACACATTAAACTTTTATTACTCTTCACTGTACCTGCCATTTTACTATATTATTTAAATATCCTAGGATGACAAGTGATTTTAAACAAGTCAGATGACTTGTAGCAAAATAAAAAATGACACATGTACTTTATCTCCTCAAGAACGTTCTGCTTGATCTTTAAATTTGATTTAATTTTTATAGTATTTAATAATTTGGATTTCCTTTGCATCTTAAGATGGTGTTTTAGTTCCAAAACACAGAGAGCTTGAAAGTGTAGCTTTGCAGGAAGTTTTTATTTTCAATACACAGTTCCTGGAATATGTGTAATGTTAACAATAAGAAAATACTGAAACTTGAAATTTAATATGCAATTTTGACACAATTCAAATATTCATATGCAATATGAAACTTAATATGCTAATATTTAGTGTTGCATACCTACCCCAGTTCTTTTGTATTAATGGAATATACCGTTGGGGCAAGTGAGACTTCTTACGTAGTTGAGTGATAAGCTTTCAAGAAGAATATGATTGTGTGACTAAAGTCCTTGATAACAGAACTATGAAGCCAGAACCTATGTTGTTGCCAGAAATCAATGTTAAATAGAAGTGTTAACTGTACTATGTGACTATGTGCTAGAAAAATGTATAAGAAATTCATTATTTGGAATGTTGATGGTCAGCTGTAAAACTATTTCTGCTATATGTCATATATTTCATTATTTAGACTTAGTTTGGAGAAATTAATTCCTCTCCAGGAAAATGAAAGTTTTGTGACTGTTGAATGACTGTGAATGTGATTTAAAAACCATCATGTTTTGCATCTGTATTCATTTAAGGTATAAGATAAGCAGCTAGTGCTACCATTTGTATTTTGGTATACTCTCTAGGGATGCAATGTTTAATGCAGGGGACATTGGTTGACAGGCTACACAGATATTTAGGGTTTCCATTATTTCTCATTTCCATACAAGCAGTTATGCACAAAATCAATTTAAGGACAAAATATTCAGAGGCACATCCAAAATCCAATGAAGTGGATAAAATGCATTGACCTCCTTTCTTAGATCCAAATTAAACTAGGAATATTAGACAAGGAGGAAATAACTTCACAGTACTTCTTTTTCATATCATCTGTTAGTTTGTCTGGTATATTGAATAAAAGCAGTTTATAAAGCACTCAAACCTCTGTTACTGCTTGGTTCTGGTCTTTTGAAGAGTAATAGGCACAGGTACCTGAATTTGATTCAGAGCAACTAAACAAGTAAAAAGTTTTTTTCATGCTTTGGAAATGTTGTGAAACTTCAATATAAATATACTTCTCAGAAGAAACAAGGAAAAGTGATTCCTTTGCTTTTGACATATTTATCACAATTCATATTTTTAGGTTTTTTTCAAGTTGATAACTATTCAGATAAGAAAATGCTTGCCTATTCTCTCTCCTATCAGGCAGTTAATTTTTGTTACAGTCAACTTCCCTCCAGTTTCCACTGTCACTTTTGCTGGTCTCAGCATGTGATAATATCTGAAACCATTTCTTGATGTCATTATGTGAAAATAATTTTTAAAGTTTTATTAAGATTTCTGTAACTCTTTTTTAAATGCAGCACGCTAGTTTGGTCAAACAATTATTTAAATTGTGGTTACAAGCTTATGACTAAATTCACTTTTGACACTAAGGAAACCTTAATGAATAGCAAGTCACTGACACTGAGAAGCTTAATGTTAGCTGCATATTGCTTCTTTCCACAGGAAATGTCTTCAGCAAAAGGTGTTCTTTCTGTCCTAAGTGTGACCAGAATTAAGTTACTAACATAAAAATAGGTGATAGGTTTGCAAAGGCAAAACTGATTCAATTTATTGAACAGTTCTGTTTAAAAGGCTGGGATGGAGCAAAAACCTATTAAATGTACATGTCCTCTATATCAGTATTGCTATACTGTTAATGAGAAATGAACTCTGACTTGGAAAAAATCTAGCTTTGTATCATAGATGTCAATAAATAGGAAATTTCTCCATATGAAGCTCTGTAATGATTATCTTACTTTCCTTAAAAAACGGCAGACATAAAAACCTTTTGACCATATCTCTCATAACTCAAAGGTCTTATTCAGTGATACTTGTAGCTTAATTTTGTTTTGGGTTGTGGAAGCTTAGTCCTTCATGTTAACTGTGTGGAAGATACAGTAAAGTAAGAATTTTCATTTTCATTTTTATCAAAATGTGTGAATTTTGTAGATCAAAGTTGGAACTCTGACGCTGTTTGAGTGGAAGGGGAAGGAGCATCTGCTAGCTGCTTAAGCAGTATGTGTAGAAACAGGGTTTAAGAGACACTTTATTGTGATTGTCTCCAAACATCAGGAAACGCATACGAGAAATTTTTTAAGATGTTATAATGTATTTACTTGCCTGGATTCTTTTTTCCCATTGAAAATTGTAGTTGGCCTCCAGAGCTCTGCAAATCAACTTGGCAGACTCTTTACACTGAGAGTTTCATAAGATTAACCCACCTGGAGTCTCACTAGCTATTCATAGCCATATCTACTTCCAGGTCTGGAAAAATTTATTACCACATTAAAACAATCAGAGCTAATTTTTTAGAGTTGGGCATGACCACATTAGTGGCAATATTTTCTACTGAACTTTCTATACATAAAAAGCTAAAAAGGAAACTGAACAATTAATTAAAATTTGCCTTTTTATATTTTATTTTTTTCCTTGATACAGTAGTAGTTGAGAAGATTAGCTGATGTGTATTTAGTGATCCCAATTTATGACTCAGCCATTTTGAAGTACACAGATTCATTTAAATGATCAAGGCATAACCTGCCTCCCCGCCCAGCATCGACTCCATAAACAAAGTAACATTAAAATGTTAAATTCTTTCTCCCATAGGACAAAGGAAAGAAAAATATATTTTTTATGTTAAATACTTTCTAGGTGCCCTTGTAGAAGCTTAGCAGGCGTACAGGTAAATTGGTTCAAAGTTCTTGCAATTTCTACATTGTGTACTGTTTTAGGGATAAGCTTCTTTTTAAACATTGTCTTTATTCAGCAGCGAAAGTGTCTTCCTGTACCTGACAGAAAACAAAACTTTTCCATTCCTATTTCTATTTAGTTAAGGGTGTTTTAATATTAATGCCAGTATTTTTTATTCAAACCATGTTTTATTTTTAAGAATGGGATGCATTTTTTTCAGTAATCTGGTCTGGTCACACTTTTTTTCCCCACAGATTAGCTTAATGCGGAGACTGAATGGAATCTTCTTTAAAAATATTCTCAACTCTGTGGAAATGAGTTGAAACATCAAAACGAAAGTTTATAGGAAGAGAAAAAGGAAAGGAACCAAAACATTAAGATACTAGGGGAAAAATGAAAGTTTAAAATAAAAAAAGAAAGAAAGAAAAAGGAACAACACACCGCAACCCAGTATTCAACTAAGGAGAACTAAATTTTTTCTTAGGATCAATTTTGATGGTTAAAAACAAAGTGCTAAGAAAAAATTGAGAAATTCACAGTATTTTATTCTAAAGGGGTAATTGAGTGTTAATTTGGATCTTCATAGCAGTTGTCTTTTTGAAATGAATATGACTTCTTTATTTTTATAATTGCACATATGCCAGCTATAGATATTAGTATAAGATGATTTGTTCATAATAGCTTTGAGAGTAACTAAACTATATATTTTACTTAGTGTATAACTTATTTTAGGAAAAAATGCTCTTTTTTAAAAGTATTTTTTGTTTCAGTTTGATTGACTTGAATAACTTAACTACTTCAGATTAACTGAAAAGCAGAAATAAAGTTAATTCTGTGATGGAGGCTTTAGGAATCAGTAAGAAGCTGAAACAAAGCTTTGATTCTTTCAAACAGTCTGGACGATGTTGCTCAGGACTATTTTAAGGAAGCAGTTGGCATCCAGCATTTTGCAGGGGAAAAAAAAAAAAAAAAAAGCCTTGACAGCAACCCTTCAAAAGTTACTTCTATAGAGAAAGAAAATTTTTATTTTGGATCTTGAACTTCTATCTTTTCCAGAGAGAAGGGAATTTCTGCCTTATATTATTATATTATTATTATTGCCAATGACACTCTATCATTCGTGAAAGGTGTTATAATATAGAGCAGAATCAGAACAAAAAGATATAGCAATATGGTAAAAAAGTAGGCACACTATTGTGATATCAGTGATATCTTGAAATTTTAATCTACTTCTCTTCAAAACTTATATTTGGGAGTCAATGAGCTTTTGCAGCTTTGACAGATCCCTCTTTTTATTTCCAGCTTAGAAACATTGACATTTTATTTCCAACTTTATAAATATTTGTATTGAAATGCTCTACAGTGCTGGTTTCTAAGGTTTGTTTAGCTCCTAGAATGTCTTATTCTGTAATACTCTAAATTATTTGGAAGCGAGATTGTGAAGATTATCAAGATGTACTTAATTTTCATCTGATGGCATGCTTACTATAATTAAAAAGTGCAAAATTAAGTAGTGTCTTGCTTTTGCATTTATATGATTTTTTACTTTTTTCTTACTTTTGAGGAATCCAACTGAATTTTTATCAATAAAGGTGCATTTTATGAGGTGACTTAACAATAACTGTGAAAAAAAATTGTGACTTCCGGTGCGTTTGGACAGTGCCCGGTTCAGTGGGGATCCAATCTTGAAAGGAGATCTCTAGGTTTTACCAAAAATTACACAGTCACAGGTATATACTTCAGGGTATATGGGAGTGCTTTGCAGAACTGCTGGCTGCAGCGAAGTTTCAATGAGTGTGGGTGGTAATAAAAAGGGAGGAGGGTGGCATCTGTTAGCCTGCATATGTTTTAAGAAGTGTGGTGCCTCAGTAGGGGTAAGAAAATCCAAGGAGCAGATATTTTTTACCCTTATTTTGGAAATTCTGGTTAGCTGGAAAATGAACAGACTCCTTTATCTTAACTGTCAACAGCCAGGCTGGGAAATAAAGCTTTCGATTGCATGCTTTGTTGAGGGATTGCTTAAAGTGAGACAAAAAGGATTTAGGTATGAGGAGAGTTATTAGAGTCAGGTGTGAAAGAAACAAAGGGATTTCTCAAAGTTCAAGGAGAAAGGCTTGTCAGCCAAGGGTAGAATCCACATTTTTATGTGACAGAACATCAGCAGAATGAAGTTACAGAAACTAAATCAAACCTGAAGGTTTTGACCATGCCATGTCATCTTATTAGTATTCATTCAGCAGACTATCAATTTCAGTTTTCCAGGATATGGAATCATAAAATATTTTCCATCCTAGCTGACCTCAGCCATTCATATTATCAGTATGCAAGACTTAACCTGTTATTTGTACTTTAATCTCTCTCAATTTTATCCCCAGAAGTTAATATTTTTTCCTTCTTACTTTCAGGGAACGCTATTGTTAATTCACATTTTTAAATCTTTATTTTCTGATTTACAATAAAACTTTTAATTTTATTTTTGGCTCCAGACTGATTCAGTGAACAAAGTATAAAGAATGTATTTGTATACATATTGTGCATATATCTATGTATATAAATGTAGTAGTTTACCACTTTCTAGAATGAAGTTGGTTATTAGTGTATCACATGGATATTTAGGACAGGAAATGGAAAAACAAATTTTCAGTTAAAAGGTAACACTGCATGTGTTGATTCAACTTGGAGTTGGGATTGGAGTACTGAAGTTTTTTAGATTTAGAAGAGGAAGGGCATGGAAGGAGAGAATCTGCTTTTTAATTAAATCTGCTATGTAGTTGGATTAGACACACTGTAGATACACAAACATACGAAATGTAGAAATTGAGTGGTAGAATTTGGTCTAAACATAACGTCGAATGCTGCTTACTGCTGATGCAATTTGGTCAGGCTTTAGTGGCAGCCTTAATTCCTGACTTTGACATCTATTTATAGAAAATAATGTGATTTCAACATTTTTCTGTTGTAGCCAGTTTTTGCCACACAAGCGTTAACTGAAGGTGGCTTGAGGATGAGAAGGAATCCTTATATTGTACATACATGTATGTCCTTATCCTCTTACTAAATACCCTTTGAAGTTTCCTTCAGAAAAAGTGAGATTTTCAAGATTCAGATTAAGGTTCACACATAGTAATGCAATGAGAGAAGCAGCAAAATGGGCTTCTCTAAATAACTATTTATAATATTGTGTGTACATCTGTGCATATATATATAAACATAATTAATTTAAACGTCTGTTTTATATAATTTTTGCCTTTTAGTATCATTTGTAGGTGAAGATATGATGCTTACCTATGAAATATTTAGCACTGAAATGACAAGAATTTGCTGGTGTGGAAGGAGTATAGGCAATAACTTACTATCGAAGCAAGAACCTATGTTCAGTGAAGCTGTGTCTTGGGCTTCATCATTGTTAAAGCTAAAAACAGAAGTAGTTCTTTCTCTTTCAAACATGTACCTGATGTATGTCAATGAGAAAGGATCATTAGCAGAGAAAATTCACAGTTAGATTTTTTTTTTAATGGTAGATTGAAGATTCTTGCAGGCGTGCCTGTTAACACAGCCCACAGAGCTGACTGCGAAACTAAGTCAGGTAAACAGGATGGATACTGAGCAATTTCTGTGAAGCTCAGATGCATCAAGTAACTCAATAATAGCATTCTTGTCCATAGCTTCTGTTGAGACATTCTGTAGAGACTCATGCAAAGTATACAGTTTTATTAAATATGATGGATGTTTACAGAACAGAATGGTGCGGAAATGTATTTTCCTATTAAGTTGAATATGCGCATTCTGTAAGGAAAAGCAGTTTGCATAAAATGTAGGCTGGAGTTAACTGTGCATCTTAGAGAATAATCTGCCAGATCACTCCTCTGAGTGCCAGTGCACAGGGCTGGGAGTGTGCCAAGTCAGTACTGGTTATACAAAAATACCTTGCAGTCTGCCTTAAAATACTGAAGCTTTTGCTGCTTTCTGGCCCTCTGAAGAACTACAGTAGGCCTCTGGTATTTTTCCAGAAAAGCAGGTGCCTGACAGTGCCCCGCACTGTAGTTAATGCCCCGTGAATTGTTTGTCCTGAGATGCAGACCCAGATTGGCACTGCTGATCCCTCAGCAATGCGAGGGAGTTTTGGAAACCCTCTGCCATACCAAGTGAGGCTTGCAGTCCTGGCAGCAGCCTTCTCTGCTTCTAGCTTCAGGAAGTGGTACCAAAGCAAGCACAAAACCACCTCCTTCAGATAAGTGGTAGCATTTCTTCTATGTATCAACTGGATCCCAAGGGCAGCAGGGTAGAAGAGAGGGAATATAAGATCCCTATTAACTGGCCATTGATTTGAAATAGGCAGCGTATGAGTTTGTGGTGTTAATTCTGACTTTAGAGTCTACATAGTCATCTGTGAAACTGATTGTAGACCAGAAAATTGTCAGTATCTTAGAGGCTGAAGTTTTGGTAAATATTTTCAAATGGTAATATTAAGTTGCTTTCTACGTAGCTACATTGTGTAGTTAGTGTGATGCTTTGGATTGGGACAAGACTATCTACCCTTCACTAGATTTAGCATGTGGTCTAAACTTTATTTGCAAAAATTTAATTAACACCTGCTATGGTAGTCTTGTGATAGGTTTTTTTGTGTTTTATTTTGTATTTGTGTAATAATGATATGTTCTTTTGTGAAAATTACCAAGAGAATTCTGAAAATGCCTCCTCCACCTCTACTACATCTCCTCCTGAAGAATCCTACTTAAAGGCAGGAGATGGTCTGGACAATGAGATTACTAATGAGTGGGTAGTTAAGAAGTCACAGAGGATACCAACTTGACTGGTATCAAGGAAATTAAAAGCTTTTTCTCATGTAACTCAGTTTACCTGATTTTTTTAAATCAGGTAAAAAAGTGTAAATCAGGTAAAAATTATTTAAAGTAATTTAAAATCAATGGAGTACTACAACTAGTTTAAAAATATAGCATAGGGCTTTTAGGTGGAATTAATCAAGGATAAGGATACCTTAAATGTATTAAGAATTAATAAGGATACCTTAAAGAGAATGAAAATAAGTCAACTGAAGTTTCCTTAATGTAAAAGGAAAATGGAAATGCTACCTTGCATGAAGTTGTGACCAGTAATTGTAAAATTATAAACAAGTTGGTTCATATGGTATTTATTTATTATTCTACAATTCTGAAAGGCACAGGCTGAAATAAGAATAAATAAAAATCATTCACTCCTTCCTGTTTTATTTCTGCTTTTTCAGTCTTCATCTGAGTTTCTGCTCCACTCAGTTAAATTGCTGCTCTCTGGAAGGAATTTTGATGATGCATAAGTAACAGGGTTTTTGGGTAGCAAACTGGGAAGAGTTTTCTTGAAATATTAGTTGAAATTCATATAGAGGGTCTACTATTTTGTATAATAATTTCATTCTATATTAAAATTATTTGTGAGCTTCATATTCATGCACTTGCTACATTAAAATTGTATTTTGAAATCTGTAACTGCACAACTGTGTAGAACTCCTTATATGCTCCATGAATGGGTGTCTTAATTCAACACATTTCTGCCTACTGTTATAGAACAGATTTTAAAAAAATCATTGTGAAGGTATGTTTTCTTGAGCCCAATAACATTTGGTTTGAGTTTATTGCATAGACTTGCAAAAAATTTAATAGATTTCAGATTGATTACTTTTGCAGTTTTCGTTAAATTGGGTAGGCTTTCACTTTCTAGATTTATAAATGCCAAAAACCAGCCTCACAGGTTGTGCTCAGTTTGATTTTTAGGAACCAGATACGAGAAGGTACTCTCTGTAAGAATTCTAATTTTCAAAGCTACATTTTTCACAATTCTAGGAAAACATTAACAGTACATACATTTTATACTTTATACATTTTCTTCTGTGATTAACAGACAGGTTTATGTGACATTTAGATTTATTACTATTTCCTTTTCTTAGTGAAAGCAAGTTATTTTTTTTTACTTTTTTTTTCTTTAATGTACTTTAAAAGACCCGAAAGCAAATCTTTATGTTTCCCAGAAATATTATTTTTACATCTGTAGAAGAAAAAACATTCAGAGATAATTAGGGTAAGATAAAGGCCATTTTGATTGAAGCATAATAGATGAAATGCAAAATAACTTGTGCAACATCCATTTACAAAGCCATTAACTCCACTTATTCAGTATATTGCTGAGTAACATACACATTTATTCTCAACCTCGATCTGTAATCAGACTTGAGTTTTAAATAGTACTGCTTCTGATGGATATTACAAGGAGCAATACAACTGCAGAAGCTGCTAACAAGATACTTGCTACACTGTAAATAACATACTTAATGCATTTAATGAATCTTGTGTAGTGTTTCAGGTATTACGTGATAATTATTTATTTTTGAGTGAATGTTGTTCTTTTTCAGTAGTTTCCTTAACCAGCATTCAGTGATAGATCAAAACAATAAATAAGTGTTTCTGTAAGTGTTTCTTCCTATAGTGTCTAGATGGTTGCCAAGACTCTTCTGATCGTTTTTTAAAAATTTGTATTTTGTTGTTGTATTACATGTTAGCTATAAGAAAATTCTTTATGGAAAAGTAAGTGCACATAGAAGAAGAAAACATGCAACATTGCAATGAATTTCTGAGCATTTATAACACCTATCCTTTTTTCTTGTAGAATCTGTCACACCATCTTTATATAATAATATTTATCTGTGCACTACATTGGAAAAAGGGAAAGGGAAGATGAGTTTGGAAACTTCGTGTAAAAAACCTGTGCACAAATGTTCATTATTCATGTAATAATATTTGCTATTTGAAGCTTTTCTATTATAGTTAGCTAATAGAGCTCAACATCCTGTTTTTCTCAGAGGCAAACATACATCAGACTAGTAGCTGTTTTGATTTAATGTAGAGTGTAGTTTTTTTAAAATGTAATCAGAGAACATGCATAAAATCATTATCTGGAATTGTAGGAGTGGAATTCCGGTCCAGCTGTGGAGCTGAGAGCAAAACTTCAACTCAGTCCAACGCAGGATTTAATTGTAAATGCCAAAGACGTACACTCAGGAGGCTTTTTAATGTTCTTAGGTGTGACCATATGAACACTGCTGGCAGGTCTGTTCGTGTGCTTAAAGTTGGACATTTTAATTATTTGAAGGCTTGAGTGTTTTTTAGAAGGACAGAAAGAAGCATTATAGTGGGTTAACATTTTAAATGTATTTTTGTGTCAACCATGATTGTGTGTCCAATAATAATCAATGATATCAAGTACAATGATACAGGTTGCAACTTTTGCTGTTTGTTTTTTTTTTAAGTGTATGTAAAAATTTTCCTTATTGAAATACACCATATCATTTAATAATTTCCCTCCAAAACTTAACTATAGTCTTTGTGACTTTTTTTGTGAGATACCATCCCTGTAGTCAGGTTAATAAAGAAAGAAGAGAAACAGATCCTTTGGCAGGACTTGCTCAGAAGCTGGTCTTGCCATATAACTCTATATTCTTTCTCTCCTGAAGTGAGAATCAGTCTAAGCACCAAATATTGGTGAATTAGGTCAATATTTTGACCTAACTACATTAGGTCAAAAAGTTGCCGTTTGACAACTTTTCTTTAGGCTTTGTAAGACCTTACTGGACTGTTATCTTTTTGCTGAGATGTGTTGCCATTGCGAAAATCCTGTCCTTTTTTTTTAATTTGTAGCACATTCTAGCTTCACCGCAGTAAATATAACTCATTGACCCCAAAAGCGTTTGACGGCAGCTACTGGGTACTTGAATCAAACAGTCTGGCTGCACCGGGTAAAGCTGTGCGCCATCAAGGATGAGAGAGAAAAGCCTTACAGTGTGGTGTTCATACAAAGATAAAGGATAAAAGATAGCACTGTATTGCTTTCTGTTTTAAAGGCTTCTTTCCTGCCTCTTTTTTTTCAACTGATGTTTTTACTAATGTTTATGATTTAGGCTATTAGCATAACAAAAACTCTTTCATACAAGGAACTAGTTTGTTCTTTTACAGTGACACAGACTGATAAATATCTGTGCTTAATATTTTGTAAGATTATTTAAATTACTACATAACAACAAAATAATAGTATTAATGATCAAGAT
>JAOXJM010000019.1:48336140-48352820 GCA_026413425.1 Tringa solitaria | reverse complement strand
CAGTTTTTAACCCAGTGGAGAATATTCCCATCTAAGCCATGGGCAGCCAGTTTCTTCAGGAGGACACTGTGGGTGAGTAGTTCACTATTCTTCAGTGAGCTATGCACATGGACAACGTACAATAGTACGTTGATGCCTCATTTTAGAGCAACTCCTGATTAATGATTTTTGATGATTTCTTATTTTAGCCGGACAAAGGGAGTGAATTTCAGGTAGGAACTTCAGTAACAGAATAGTAGAGATTCTATTGTGTATTTAGCTCTGAATAGTGTGTTATATCAAGATATTACTAGTTATAATAATAAACAGACAAAATTCATTAATTGGATTCAGATCCAATTCCTTTGTTTCCAGTTCCCATGAAGAAAAGCAGGCTGATATGAATTTCCTGGGATTCATTTATTCTGTATTTGGAGGCATTAAAATGAAAAAGTTTAAATGTTACAAAATTTTAAAAGTTGATGCTGTACCAATATTTACATATTTTTACTACAAGTTAAAGCTAATGAGGAGATTACAGTTTTCTGGGATTGGCAGTGAGCTACTTATATAAGAAGTAAATTTAAAAATTAAGTGGTTACTGTGGAAATCTAATGTATTTTCCATTGAAAATGACAGGCTTTTTAAAATGCAACATGTTACCCATAGTACTTTTCAGCTATTAATTTTAGAAGGCAATGATGATAGTTTAATGATTATATCAGAACTGCAAGAAAATAAGCAAAAATAACTGATTGCATTTTAATTATTTACTTGTCGTGGTTTACATGTTATGTGTAACTAACATGTCTAGTTAAAATATCAGCAGCAAGCAAACTATAACATATTTTCCTGTGAATCTTCATCCACAAAACAATGTTTCTCCTTTTCCAAAAATAATGATGTAAGTTAGAATGTGATCATCCACAGAATGCCTGGGGACTTTGTATTCCCGACCGAAAATAATTTTTTTTTTTTGGTAAACTAGTTAATTGCTTTTATTTCTTTTTTTCCTCCTCCATAATGTTGTGATACCAAATTGCTGAATTCTGGTGACTATCAACCAGAAGACATAGAGTGCACTGTTTATTCCAAAGAAATAATTTAGACTTTCTTTTCATAAAAAGAAAGAAACCCTAAAAACACCTTTGTCCTCTGGAAAGTGGACAAATGACAAAGTTTTGAAATTAAATGCTGAAGTCTTGGAAGGACTTCACTGCAAGACACTGTAGGACACCCAGCAGGAAGGAAAAAGTTTATCAATAGGAGAGTAGGACACATATTGTTTGCACCTATCTGCCTGTTTTCTCTCTGAAGTGAAGCTTCTCTGCAGTGAAAACCTCAGCATGTGAGAAAGCAGAAGATGGGTTATTTTGTATGTTTACTGTGTATGTAGGTCTCCTTTGGCAAGTTCTTGCATGACATATCATTGCAGATATCTATTTCTGGCTGGTTTAGCAAGATTTGAATGCCTAACAGAACAAAAAAGATGGAATAATCTCCTTGGTCTTCACTGTTAGTGCACACAAAGGAACAGTTTTCTCCTCTTGTGAGAAACAAGAAATTCTGTTGCAGGTTATAAAAAAGTTAGGAACAGGTTTCTGTTACCAAATAGCATATCCAGAGTTTGGCCAGCTCTCACCCTTATCTAAGCTGAACACCTTTCCTAAAATTTTTTGCTGAAAGAGCTCTTTTATCCATTAGCCCTAATGGGAGCTGTTGATGTTAAAAATTAATTCTGATCCCTGTGTGAAGTTAGATAGTGCTGACACCAGAGTAATGGTTACTGATTTCATTTTAGCTTTATTTGATCCTAAATGTGGATAGCAGGACCGGTTATTTTTACACTTGGGTCAAGCAAGACCGGTCTCTCTGCAGCTCATGGTAACATAGGAAGGAAGACAGAGCTCACAAGTGAAGGTCTTATGACTTATGATCACTTAGAAAAATCATTTTGAATTCACTCCTCTAGAAGTTCAGGCAGCAATTGCTTGCAAAATTAGTCTAGGACAACACAATCATAACAACCTTACCAAAACTGCCACAGGTAAAAGCTAAATTTCAGGCTTAGTGTGTTTTGGTGGAACTCTGTAAAGATTCACTGCTGGTTTATTAATAGCATCTTTCAGTGTTTTCTTATAATGACTGTGGAGGAATGGAGGGGAAACCTGGAAATATATTCTGGGAAGAGTTTTAAATGGCTTTAGGAACTGGAAATTGTTACAATAAATAGTGCATAGTCCATTTCTTATTTTCTTCAACATAATGTATTGGAGTCATATTGTTTTGCAACAGCCTTTCCATGAGAAACGTCGTGCATAATAAAATATTCCATTCTGAAAAGAAACCTAACGTGGTCATTTTTTTGATTCTGTAAATTGCATGTTGAGATCCACATATGTGTGCATAGATAGTTAATGATTTACAGGACAAAGACATGTCTGAGACAAGACCTTTTTTTTCCCACTTGAAGAGTAAGTGTCTGTTTCAGGCTGTCAACATAGGGATATTGCTCCCTACTTTGTATTTCACCCCACAGAGGCACCAAGACACAGACTTTCCTGCTTGTAGAGTTTGCAGCATGTATGTGAAGTTGTACGTTCAACACAGAAATGTTAGTTAAAAGGCATAGTCAAGAATTTGTGCCTCAAAACCAACTCTGCAAGCACACATGATAAATGTTTTCTTGTCAGACTCTCCTTGCAGCTCATCTGCTGGGCTAGTGTGCAGTATGCCCACAGACTAGCTGGGTTCCTGCCCTATGTTTAGATCCAGGCAGCATGGACTTTGGATGAGTAGTTAACACTATCACTGATTTTCTTCAAACTTGCAGTTGCTGATGGGATTTAATGGCCAAGCCCAGACTGAGGATGAGCATTGACTGGACTGTGCATAAACTTTTGTATAAGGGGGAAGATCTTATTGCTTAATAATCCGACAAAGAATCAATTGGGTGACACTCAGTATTTCAACTTCAACTTATTTATTTCCTCTGCTGATTGATTGCTTTGTTACCCATGATTTGTCAAATAGCGTGCTGCATCTGTATGTATTATGAGAAAGGAATGATGATTTGGGTTTGGGCAAAAAAGCAGTGAGCAGCAAATACAGTTCTGAACTGGAAGAAAGGTAGAAAAGATGAGAGTGGGAAAAACAGTTTGCAATGAGATAGAAACAGGAGGGTGACCCAACTTTTATTGCAAAAAAGAGAAAACAGTAAGAAGGAATAGTGTGAAAGTGTGAAAACAAACTTCAGCATTGTTTATTCAATTTTATATGATATTAGAGTAAATAATACGTGGTCAAAAAAGCTTACACATATACAAGGAATAATGATTAATTTGTCTTCAAATATTGTTAAATGGCTGTCCTTTTTCTATTCAGAAAGACTTAGCCTTCAGTAAATATTCTAGTCATTATATCAGGGTAATGCCACTGAGCTTTTCTTTTCATGTGTTTTATTTTAAAACCTACATTATTATTTATAGCCATGGATTTTTTTTTTCAGTTTTCTCATGATCATGGAAGTTCTGGCTTTGCCTACCTGAATTTTCATAAAGACACTATAATATCTGTGACTTTGTGATCCAGCTTCTTCTAGGTACCGTACGCCATATGTATTATAGTTAGATCCTCATTTACATTCCTTATTTTTCTTGTTCATGTCCTCCCTTCATACCTCTTCTTTTTGTGTCCACTTCCCTTCTGTTCTGCTATCTCCTTTTCTAAATTTGTAACTAGAGAAAGGCTAGAAGGTCACTCACTGCTCGTGATAGTGACAGCTTCTACTTTCTCTATCCTTGTCCTTTTAGTTCCTAAAATTCTACCTGGTGTCTTTGACCGCAACCTATTACTGGGCTGAAAGTTTTATTAGAGTACCTATTCAAATGCCAAGATCTTGTTTGTGGTTGTTGGCCATTGATTTGAAACACACCAAAGCACGTGAAGGCTTTTTTCTGTATGATTAGAAAGTTGCATGTTCCATGGTGAGAGACAGTCATATTATGACATTTTCACATCACCCTGAAAATGTGGATAAAATGTCTGAAATTTTTATTCATTTACAATCTGTTTACAAACGAACTGAGTGGAAGGAACTCAGAACAGTGTGCAATTATGAACCCTGAGTTAGAGTGACAGTGGCACTAGACAAGAGTGGAAAAATTCATGAAATGGGGAGATTATAGTGCTGACTTCACAGGTGGTTTTTCAAGGTATGCCTGTTCAAGTGAACATGTTTTTCTCCACCCATCTTGAACTTAAAAGTACCTCTCTGAACATGAGCTGCAAAGACCTCTGAGAGGGTGTAATCTGAAACCCTGGAAAGTTGCTGCTTGTCCTTGATATCATATTGGTTCTGTTCAGACCTCTGATTTGGAACATATGGCTACTGCCCACATGCTGGAGAGCTTGAGCTCTTCGATGTAATGTAATCTTAGAGCCCTGTTGCTGTTTGATTATGAACAAGTTGCCACATGTTGTCCTTGGGAGTGTTTTAATAAGAAAACCTTGGATTTCTCCCCTTTACAAAGTAATCAGAAAACAGGACCAAAAAAGCAATAAGAGTTATAAAATAAATTTAAGTGCCTCTGAGCAAGAATTTTATAGTTGTCTTCAGGAGGACAAATTTAAGGGAGTCCTTGTTCTGCTTGACATGTCTAAGCGCTTTGCTGATTTCAAGACCAGATACAGCACTTACACAGCACTTCTCAGTTAGTACCTGAAAGTCATTCCTGTGAGGAAACCATGAATATTTTGACAAATCTTTGTATTTTGGAGTTAAACAGAGTATAGCCTTTGAGTGAGAACCAGTTTTTTATTGCTGAGTGTTGGGTTTGAGCAGGTTAGAGAACTCAGGTTACTGGAAGTCCTCCAGAAAAAATATGGTATTTTTCCAGCTGCTGATGGTCGTACTCAGATCTTATACCAATCATTCACAGGTTTGGGGTTTTTGCTTTGGTTTTGTTTTTTAATTATTGTTGATATTATTTAAAATTGAGAACTTTTTATAAAACTGTATCTATATAAAAGTAGATGTTTTTGTATATAAATGATTATTTCATGAATCCTCAGACATTTTTAAAAAGGATAATTTTTTAACCCAGTTCACTGTTAAAATACATTTAGTTTCTTATTTGTTCCTTCTGATATGGGTACATAAATTTTTGATGGCTGGATTAAATTTGTAGGTCTAACATTTTCAGAAATATTTAGACACACAGAAATATAATTGCATGAAGGTCACCTGACCCCAACTGATCCAGTTCACTGAGGCCTGTTTATACCTACTTATACCACCCCTTATATAAATTTAAGAACATAGAAATATTATGAAAATATAAACTCCTAGGTAGGACACTTCAATATATAATATATATAACATATAATATATAACATAATAATGTCCTATAGTTTTTCGACTGTATGTATAGCTAAAATTCCAGTTTCTAATGTATAGCAAAATAACTTTGCTACCAAGTAAATCTCATTCCTCATATCCATGGAAAGTTCATAACCACATTCTTGATTGTAATTTTTTTTGAATACTGGAAGGCTGCTACCTTATCTTCACTCTTTCTTTTCTGTGTAGTTCATTCTGTTTTTTCCAGCTACATTGTGTTTCCAGCATGAGCTTTCCTCAACCTCTGTAGATTGATGATATCGTCATTAAAAAATTAAGCCCCAAACTGAAGATAATATTCAAGGTAAGGTGTCACCATACCAAATATGTTTCGGAATATATTTTTCAGATACCTTTAGCTTCATTTAGACACGGTGATCTGCACATATGGTCTGTCTTCTGGGACCCGTATCTGTAGAAGAAACAGCATTTTAGGCTATGAATTGGCTAAATTTAAAAAAAAAATTGACTTCTGTTTTGTCCTTTTCTTAAAGCAACGAGGATTCTCTTTATGTGTTATTACTTCTTCCATGAGAGATGATCATCACCTATATTCACTGCTATGGCCTTGGTAGAGGAAGCTTTTAACATTAACTCTCAGAAAAATCAGGCTTGACCTCACAAGATTACTTGGTTCATGCTTCAAGGGTCAATTCTTACATTATTCCAGATAAATTTTTGCTTAAGTTCATTTTAGAAAACTACTGTGAGGGGCATTCACTAGCCTCATTAGGAAGTGTATTTCAATATTAACCAAGGTTCCTTTTACTACTTTTTTTCTCCTTTCTCATGATGCACTTAATATTTTCCCAATCCACTATAGAGACAAGGAACATCTCTTCTCATCAAACAGCATATTTCTCCTCAGTCTTTTCTAAAGTAGTGAAGAAGGCTTAAATTTAAGGATAGTGTCTGAACTAGGATTTCTGATGGTTTTCTTTAGAAATTGTTTTCTACTCTTTCTCATTTAGGCATTTGAATAATTTGTTGGAAAACAGTGTTAGCAGTATTATCAGAAGAAGTAGATCATTGCAGCTGGATCTCGAAATTGCTGGTTGCTTCTTCCCTTTCCAGTCTATGAAAAGATTAGACACTGGGTTTTAGCAGTGAGAAAGAGCAAGGATGATGCATACAGCTGATGTTATGTATTGGCATTTCTTCACCTTTTGATGCCATGTTTGTGTAACATGTTCTGTTTCCCCATCCTCTCCCCTGGTGGATGTCTACTACTCTTCCCATTTACATCTTTTGTTATGACTTCCATTTTTTGACAAACACAGAGAACCTTGTTACCATTCTGTTCCCACTGGCCTAAGTGACTTTGTTAATGCTTTCTGATTTACATTGACTGTAGCATGTTCAAAAGAAAGGTGACACCTATCTTTCGACCTAGCTGCTCTCTGCCTTAGGCTCATACTAGCAAAAGAAAAGAAAAAGTGTTAAAAATGAAGAAGCCATGTACTTCTAACTGCTTCCGAAGTCTGCATTTATTCTTAATATCTTCACATAGTCAATAATTAGATTAGCTCCAGTGTACATACAGCTATTCTGTGTTGGAAAGGAAAGAATAGGGAATGTTGTTTTGTTGTTGTTGGTCTTTTAAATCTTCTGTTGGCCTATGTACAACAGTTGTTCTATTAGGTCTAGAGCACTGAATGCATATGAACATTAGAGGATCTTTCTTTTCTACTTTTTTTGAGATGTTAAAACATCAGTATTGCTGAAGCTTGACTGAGTGAAAAGCTTTTTTCTAGAAGAAATAAGGAACAACTATTAGGTTTTTATCTGTCACTTGTGTCACTGAATTCTGTCTCTGAATAATGCTCTATAGGTTTGCTTATTTTCAAGATGAGAATGTCAGTCATCACTCAAAAGGCATATCAAAATTATGTAGACTGCCTATGTTAGTTACATTTTTGACTAAGTTTCAATTTATTCTTTCACCCTAAAATGAATGTTGCATTACCATTTGTCCACTAAGCATATTGTATTGGCCAGATACTCAGTAGGTTGTACTATGTTCTAGTTACATTGTGAGAAATTTAAATCTACTCAGATATAGCTGTTGGTCATGGTCTTATGTAGTTTAGTAAACCTAGGATTATTCAAACTGAGTTTTGTGCTGGTGCAGTCTGGAATTCTGGATTCAAGCTTGTTTTCAGCTTACCGGCTCAGAATTCTTGGCGATATGTATCCTGGCAGCTGTCTCTGAAGTTAGAAAATTAAGTCATGAACAGGCCTTGTAATGAAATATATTGTGTTTGGAGTGTAGAAGCTTTTCATGCCAAAAAATCATGTGAACACTATTGCTCTGCTAGTTACCCTTGTAAAACCGGAAGTTGCTTGTTCAGCATTTGACCCAGTGTGGTGTGTTAGCCTTGGTTAATAGACCAGACTCCCTCCCAACTGCTCAGTCACTCCCCTGCCTCAGTGGGTGGGGAGAAAAGATTGAGACCAAGAGATCATTTACCAGTTGCCATTGTGGGCAAAACAGACTCAGCTTGGGGAAAATTAATTTAATGCGTTGCCTGTTAAAAGGTCAACTTCTTCTCTGGCCTTGATATTCTCTCTGCTGTTTCTCACTCTTTTTATTCCCTCTTCCTCTCACTCACCAGCTTTTTTTGCCTTTTCTTAAATATGCTTTTACAGAAGCACCACGAACATGGCTGATGGGTTTGGCTGTATCCTGCAGTGGGTCTGTTGGAGGCAGTTGGATCCAGCTGTAACTGGCCATGACAAACACATGGCACTGCACAATCCCCTCCCACCAACACCAGGACATGAACACCCCATACACCCAGACCATGGAGTCTGCTGTGTGGTGTAAAATGCCAATTTGGCAGGATCTAGAAGATACCTTTTGATGCAACATAATCTCTTGATACAACACTCCAAATTTAAATATTACCTCCTCAGTGCAAATAACATGTTACTTTTTCACATGGTGAATTCAAAGGTAACAAGTAACAGTCTAGGTACTGGCCTGAGCATGTAGAAATGGCAGTATTTTCACCCCATGTGTTTATGGTTGAAAGAAGACTGCATGCTGGGTGGAATTTCCTTTTAGGTTTTGGGGTTTTTTAACAGCACAATGTAAGTCTGTGCAGCTTTTATGTGGAAAAAAGAAAAACCTTTTCCGTTTATGAAGGTACACTTGATTCTATACTTTAAAACTGAGCAATAAGAAACTCTTGTTTTTCCTCAGCATAAAGATGATAAATTGATCTAGAGGGTTTCATGCTTTCTTCTTGTAAATCTATTTGCAGTTGTGGGCATACTTCTAGCAGTGGGATGGGTATTATTAGGATTTTCTCTACCAATATCATTGCTAATAATCCTATTCAGGCTCATTAGTATTTATGAGACACTTTGTAAGCTTTGTAAGCCTATTTTTTAAGATTCTTTAAAAGTGCTTTTAAGTAGCTTAAGCTAATTGTTGTTAATAAGTGCAAGCTCTCTGTTCTCAATGAGTTGGACCTCTACATTGCACTGAAAGGCCTTTGCCTCTTCTGGAAGGCAGAACAAGACTTCTTTTTGTATCATTTGTTAATTTAGTTCATTTAAATAATTGAAATTTCCATATCCTGCCTGGCTTTTGGCATAGAAGCCTGTAGAGAGCACACTGAAATAGGCGGCACTTACATCTCTAGCATATTGTAATCTACTGCCAGGATCTGCAGACAACATTGCTGCTGGTCACTCCTGCAGAGCTGCCTGCCAAGATGAATGAAAGGGTGAGGGAGGAGAACTGTGAGTGGCAGATGTTTGAAAAAGCAGAGTAGCAGTAGGATTACAGGAGCTTAGGTACGCGGGTCATAACCCATGACATATAGTTGGCAGATGTATTTAATGTCATATAGTGTGTAGGGTGGGAGGATGCTACATGCTCTTTAAGCCACTTCAGTGATCCACGTGAATTTCCCCTCCTTGCTCTGAAATAGCCATGTTGTTAGACACTTTTAGTAGACTTGGATTTTGTGTTAACATGAAAAGGTTAGGATATAACCTGTCTTTTAGAGTCTGAAGTCTAACCAATGCAGAAGAGCATCTGATTATATAAAGATTAGACTCCCTTGAAACAAATCTGGATGAAAAAGTCAAACTAATGACCTTTTTAATGGGACTGAAAAGTAATCAGTGCAAAAAAGTAAAATAAGTATTGAGGGGAAAAAAATCAGCATTTATTTATTTGTTGCAACAGTGTCCAAAAAAGAAATAAAATATTTTGAAAAGTATGTTTGAGTACATTTATGCCTTTGTCCGTGTTGGATACCAAGACCAGAGGAGATCAGTTATCTTAATTTTTAAGTCAAGGGGATTTTTTTACAAATTGTGGCTAGAGAGAACACTTGGTGGTAAATTCAGGCAGATGTTGCCCTAAATACTCTTGTTCTCTTTATGAATAGGGTAAACCAAGAATGATAGATTTTCCTTCAATCTTGAAAACTCTCTTGGAAATGGAAATACAATGAATTATATGTCAGCATTTTCACCCCTTTCCAGAATATATTTTTAGTAAGGCTGTTTATTTTGTTGTCCTTGTTTTCTGTGAAGACTGTTGTATGCAAGCTTAAGACCTTAATACTGTCTTTTCTGTAACATGTATGGGTTTATATTATTCAGAGATGTTTACATAATGTGCAGTAAACATTAATCTGGCTTAGCAGTATTGTACCGTCTTGCTGACTTTTTCTTACTGCTATATTACTGTGTCCCTGACTTTTTTTTTAACATCCTTACTTGTTCAGATTCTCCAATCTTTTCTTAT
The DNA here is from genome assembly GCA_026413425.1 of Tringa solitaria. Taxonomy (NCBI): domain Eukaryota; kingdom Metazoa; phylum Chordata; class Aves; order Charadriiformes; family Scolopacidae; genus Tringa; species Tringa solitaria. Next base: position 48,342,672 of record JAOXJM010000019.1, on the reverse strand, counting down.
TTTAAATTTGCAGAATTGGAATTGTTCTCCATGCCTATTTTGAAGAGTTATGTCAAAGCAAAATAATTATAAAATACATTTTGTAGATGAATCAATTGTACAATAGACACAGATAGTCCCATATTAGTCCCATATGTTTAATTTTTGTGACTTCCAGTGGATGCTGTATGCAGTGTACTACATATCAATGGAAACTATTCCTCTGATATAACATGAGTTGTGCAAACATTTATTAAAAATCATTTTCAGAGGGAGCAGCTAGTATGTTAAGAGTCTGATCTTTTGATCACTTTGTGTGACCCTTGGTTGACCGCTTACATGTTGACTAAAGGTCATCTTTTGAGTCATACTTTCCTGATATTATCTGATTAATATATTCCATGCATCTAATGAATATAATCCTATTTCATTGTACTTATAGTGCAATTTATTTTAAAAAAGGAGTTGGCTTTTCTGTCTTTTCTGAGATAACATATGCAGCAAGCACTAACTGTATTTAAACCATTTATGGTGGTTTGTTTCTTTTTTATTTTCTAGGTAGCATATATTTGACTCCTGTAGTTCATTTTCTGAATAAAAATGAACTTTTATATGATTATATCTTACGATTTTATAGTATTCTATGCATTTAGTGATGAACTATAAAACACAGGATAAGATTTCAGGATTTACCCTAGCTACAAACTTCTTGACAGTACGTTCACAATAATAGATTTCAGCCAGGATTTTCAAGCATTAGCTCAAACATATGTCATCAGGTAATAGGATCTACAACTGTGAAAATACATAATTTACTTTAAAAGCATAGTTAGACTATTTGGTTGTTTTGGTTGCTGGCCTCAGATGGTTATATTCAGACAGAATAAACTTTGTTCCCTTCAGAGGTTTCACAGTCGCAGTCCACAAAATGCATATTATCTTCTGTCAGGTTGTGACCATTCTAATAGCTTATCTCTTTATAGTTCCCTGACCTGGATATTTACTGATATTTCTTCAGCCAAAAGTAAGAGATTAGTGTGCTTGAGACCAGCTTGATGTTCTCAGTATTTCTGTAACCTTGTAGGTGGATTCTGTACTTAAAGGCAGTAAGCAGAGGGATTTGGCTGAGGCAACAAAGAGTTATTTTCATTTGAAGTTTTTTTCGCATGACTTTCATATCTCTTTATTTAAAGAAAAATAAAAAAAAGAAGGCTTTAGACCTGCCGTTGAAGTAGTGGTGTGGTAAGGCCTTACTTTTTTTTAATGAGTAACCTTATGAAATATTTTGCTATATTAGATTGGATCACGTCTGTCATAGACTGAGACAGCTGTTTTGCAGTTGCCAGATAACTTTCTTATATGTTGTTGGCAATTTCCTATTTGCACGTCCATAGAAAAATTGTCTTGCTCTGTCCTTGTGTTGAGGGATGACACTAGGGAATCATGTGCCCTACAGCCTTTTCAGGTCACATTCATTTCAAAATTTGGTAACATAAAGGAAGTGGCTTGAATGTAGTTTGTTTTGTATGCTGTTTCAGAGGGATTGTGCAAGCCCACACATTGACAGCTCAAAGTCCCTGTTAGTTCTTTCATCATGGATTGTACTTCTTCCATAAATTTTTTCTATAAATTAATTCTGGAAACAGATTAGCATCGTTAAGGTCAATAGCCCAATGTTAATTGTAATTTTTGGAAGAGTAATGAATTAGAGTTAAAAGTGAAGAATGTATTTAATGTTCATCAGAACTGTTACACGGAAAATAAAAACTGTCAGCCAGATTCAGTTGCATCTCTTGATGAGATGCAAGTTTGCCTAATAAAGGTAAATTGTGCAGAACTAATGATTTTTGTTAACTGTTTAATACTGCTTGGCATGATTTTTCTTTATAGCATTGTATACATGTTAAAGCCATTAAGATACAATTAACAGATCTTTAAAAATATTTGTCAGCTGAGAGAGATCATCAGCATTTTTTTCTAAGAATTGCATTTTCTACTAGATTTGGCACAGATGATGAAAGGCAAAATTGAAAGATAGGTTAAAAGAGAGGAGGGTTATGATAAATTTGAGCAGCATGTTGTTTTAACAAAGGCAAGTGAAGAGTGAGTGCTTTAGGAACATGGAAAGAAACTATTCCTGTAACGTGGAGGGTGGCTTTTGTCCCTGAAAACAGGTTCATACAGGATTCAGGGGTCAGAGCAGAAAACACTGAACCTGGGCCCACAGTGTGGCCACCAGCATTAGCAAAATCCTTGAAAATGAGGAAGAAGTAAATAGAGAGGAGGTGGGTTTACTTCTACCAAGAATAGCTGTCAGTGTCGCCTGAAGGTATATACCATTTGCATTTTGAATAATGAGAATAATTCAAGAGAATCAGAAAACTGTCTATGAGTTAGACAAAAATGTCAGTGAGGGTGAAGATGGGAGTTCAGTGGTTTACCTTATAGGAAAAAGATGGAGACATGATTGGATTAGGTGAACACAGAAGTGGAAAAATTACTGCTACTATTCTTTTTTTAATTGAAATAAACCAAAAAATGCAAAGGGCTGAAAGTTGCAAGCAGAGAAACTTAAACTGAAGATTTTAGTGTTAAAGGGACCGTATTTAATTCCTCGACCAACAATTGAAGGACACAGCAGATGATACTCTTCCCTTTGACACTGGTATGCCTTTTGGAAAGCTACTGCTTTGACAAAGATTGTACGTAGAATTTAATACCTGGCTTAACTCGAAAGTATGTAAGCACCTATGGTGTGTAAGCTTGACTGTGTACTTGACTGTACTGATGTTCTGGTTTATTAGACTGTCCATTAGTCTATGTCATATTAGTCCATGAAAACGGATGATGCCTTTTGGCTTACTTGCTTCCAGGTTGCTCTTGGATGTGTTACCTAGTTAAATTGCATTTCTGATGTCTTCCTGCAGTGAAATAAAGAAAATGGCAATGGCACAACTCTTCCAAAAATAATTGCAGAGGAGATAGAAGGAAAGCATGTATGATACCGTGGAAAATGAGGATACAGGGCTGGCATTAAGTTGGAGTGAACTAGGAGGGAGGGTGGGGCTGAGGAAGTTGGGTCTGATGCTTATGGTTGGTCACCTTAAAAAGGAAAGAACTTTAAGAGCTAGCCTGAGTTCTTGGGAGTGATGATTAAAAGAATGAGGAGATAGCTATGGAGATTTTTGCTAATAGAAATAAGTAGGGTAATAATTTTAACAACTGAAGGAGCACATTAAACAACTCAGCTGTATTACTGTAACTTCCTAGTGGGCTAAAATAATATGATAAGATAATTAAACCCAAAGAAAGGATGAAAACTGTCAGCACAATGGGGAAAAAGTTAACAGATTGGCACTTGAAAAACAAGGTGACTATTGTTTGATTAGAATAAAGCAAATATGCCATTGATAGACCTAAGACTTTGGGAATGAGACCCAAACAGATGAGGTGACGTATAAGAGAAACCTAGGGCAAGATCTGTCCTTTGGGTTCTGTGTGTGACTGTTATCACCCAAATGGGCAGCAGCAACACGGTGGGGAGTTCTTCAGTTGCAGCAGTAAATCCATTTTTTTACTGGTGCATTCTTTAAATGTGTTGCCCTGGGTTTATGAACAGAAACTGACATCCATGCTATGCTGTTCACTGTTTCTAGTCTGAGCTGCAAAGTGCTTGGAAGAGGGAATGTGAAGGTGCAGTGATCAACAAGGTTAAAAGGCAGTATAAATAAATAAATAGAAAATTTAATAGATACAGCAGATTTCAGCCTTTCTGTTGTAGGTACTCTAGCTCACAGCTAGCGCACTCACAGCAATATGAAACACAGTAAATGACACAAAGGGACTCTGAATAGCAATATGTTTTCAGTCTTTAAAAAATAAAAAAACCAACAACAAACAAACAAAAACCCCAAACAGCTAAACCCCCAAACCTTTCATTTTTTAAGAGCGTATTGTTCCAAATCAGAGTAAGTGCATTTCCAGCTGAAATAACGATTTGAATTCATGACAATACTTATCACAGTATCTTTTTTAGTTCAAAAGCATTTTACCAGGCTGATCTACAGTTCAGAAAATATACGTTAGATGGTGCTGGACTAAGAAAAAATTAGTGTATTCATTAAGCCACATAAAGACTCCTGCCATTCCTTTCTCAAAACTGGTGCAGAAAATAGGGAAGTCATCCCTCCCTAACTGCCAGATTTTCACACTGACTTCATTTCATCTCAGGAGCTCTTCATTGGTTTCTATACCACATGAAGAGAGAAACATGTCAGTTTAGATACATCTGAAAGTGAAACTCTCTGATGTTTGGTCGTCTGTGTGGATATCAGATCTGCAAGGAAATTGTGGTCACCATTGTATGTGCTTTTACTTAAGCAGTCTTATATTTGCTATTATTTTAAGTGATACTTTGGACCATTAAGACACTGTGGTTGGATTTGTAGGGAAATTCAAATTTCTGTAGGCTAAACATGCTTTCACTAAACATGCTAAGAACAATTACATATTATATATAAACTATTTTACATATTATATATACAATTTTATATAAGGCAATAGATCCTTATAAAATACTTAAAATACTTTATGTATGTGTATTCTTTACTTTGCATCTCTTATCCACCCTGCAATATATAAACCCTCTCTCTTTTTTCCACTCTATACATTAAAAGTTTATGCCTTCCATAGCTTTTCCTTTAAAGGTGTAATCTGTTTTTTGAGTTAAGGAGCAAACACATGATGGAGAAAAGGAAACAGGTTTTGTTCACAATGTCTAAAGCTGTGTTTTGTTTTAACACCTTTTGATCACAATTCCAGTTTAAAAAGTTGAAAGAAATTATGTATTTACTAAAGATTCAGCATATCCAAGTGTCTCCAATTAAAGGCAGAAAACACAGAAATGTCTTGCTATGTCAATCCAATCTTCCTAAAGACAAAATTCCGAGACGAGACAATTTGATTTTCCTGTTATTTCTATGACTGAGAATCCAGAAAAATTTCTTTCAGAACAATAATACAAACCTTTATAAATTTTCTTGATGAAATTGAGGCAGTGATGAAATTCCTAACTATATTCAGGTTCACAGATGCTGGCAATTCAAATTTTGGTCTTTTTCTTCTGGACATACATATTGCAATGGAAAACTCGATGCTGATGGTGGTGTATATAAAAAGGGATTAAATTGTATGGACTACTAAAGTGAAATATCAATTCTAAGTTTATACTAGATGACAATCTATGGGTTGTTTTAGGAATTTCAGCATAAAATGTGGTAGAATATGTAATATAGAAAGTCAAGGTAAATTATCAAAATTGTTCTTGCTGGTCTTGGTGTCTTTGAACCTGGATCCATTTCCACAATTGATAGCGGTATACTCATGTTTTTTCTTTGAGGTACTGTGTTGCAGCATCTCAAAGTTCTTCAGCATCTGATTTGGAAACCTGTGTCATTGTCTTGTTGTCACTCCACTCCCAAGACTATTGGCAGCAGTCGTGTTTACGTGATGGTCAGGGAGATTGTTATGAATTAAAGCACAGGGAGAGCTTACCTAGGAGGTGCATAAAAAAATGTCAAAATACATTGTTCCAAAAAGAGGCTGTTTTCTTAAATATTGTCAGACAAACTGACCTAGAGAGAGTGTATGAGTTTGACTTATGCCAACTACTGCAAATGTAGCGTGAAAGCATGTTCAAGTATTTAGTTTTGTATTGCTTCAAACCATTGGCTTGTAGAGCTTTTTACGACATTAGAAAAGTCTGATTAATTTTTGGTGATAACTGACGGATTTCTTGTGCTTTTAAACAAGTATCTCCCTAATATATTGCAAGTGTCTAATTATTTTATTCTAAGCATGTTAATTCTGGTAGACTAAATGAACTAAAAAATTCAATTGTATTAGTATGATCATCTTGCTGACAAATGCTAAGCAGTTGTACAGGGTTTGGGATTTCAGATACAGAGACTTGTATCTGTCAGATAATTGCTACTTAAACATTTAAACACTTAATTAAAATATAGAAAGGAGGAAACCACTACACACAAAATTTTATGGGAGGTTTGCATTTTTTACAGTCTCCTTTATTTTATTTTTGTTTAACAGCAGATAGTTGTTTTATTATTATTTTTTTTTAATGAGAAACTGCTCTTAGTATTCTTTTGGAAGGTTTTGGAGGTGGGGGTGTGACACTTGATTGAACTGACCTGTGCTTTAATCTTACTTCCATGAATATCCCTTTTCTCCCACTCCAGAGGAGAGTTCAGAAAGAAAAATAGCGCTGCACAGTGGGGAAGAGAAAAACAAGGAAAGACAGGAAAAGGATATAAAAATAGAAGTCTTACATTCCTGGAGATGGTTTGGATTTAGCAGAAATGCTTGCATGAGCTTGAGCTCAGATGTTTGGGACTCAGTCCAGTGACACCCAAACAGTATCATGGTGTGTTCGAACTTGCAGCCAGTGCCAGTTGTTGCTGCTGTTATTTATAGAATTGTTTGGGTTGGAAGGGACTTTTAAGATCATCTAGTCCAACCATCAACCTAACTCTGATAA
>JAOXJM010000019.1:48319155-48329569 GCA_026413425.1 Tringa solitaria | reverse complement strand
TTTGAAAAAAAACAAAACATATAGCTTTAAACAGTTGAAATAAATAGAATATGAATGAGAACTTTTTGGGAATCAGCGTAATTAAAAAAGTTATGCATGATACAAAACTCAATTTAACATTATAGTACCCATCTTTATCTGATTTTGTTGTATCTTTTGAAATTCAGATTATTTTCTTGGATGAAATGCTATTTACGTCCTCCTTGGAGCAGAGGCATGGCACAAGGGTGATTATTATGCACCCTTTGAACATATCTTTGAAATGTATCTTTGAAAATAATATCTGTTTTTCTCAAAGATCTAGCTAGTTTTAAATTCCTTACAGGCTAAGAGGAATCCTCATTTCTGAGTAAAAGCTTCATATAAAAGGTACTGACCTCATCAGTTGAAGTACGCATAGAAGGAAGTGTTTCGTATATATACTGATAGCCTGATTTTCTGTTTTGGGGAGGGCATACTTCTAGATTGTAGGAATTCATCAGTATGTTGATGCTGTGGGTATGCGGTCACGAAAAATTAATGTGCTTTTGGCAAAGAGATGTGATGGTGAAACTAATTGAAAAGTTTGCTTATGTGAGACAGTTCTTATCATTTTCAGTTTCTACACATATGTACAATCTTTTCTAAGTAAAGTAAGATAGGTTTAAAAAGCACTTGCAAACTCGATGGAAATTGCAGTAGACACAGCTACGCATAAGAATCTCTCCAGCTGTCACACCAGAAAGATCAGAGAAGTCACTTGCACTTTGCAGTTGGTAGATGTTGTCATTTCCATTGCTCAGGCAGCAATTAACAAAGAACACACTTGCCAGTTTACATATACGCATAAAAACACCTTTGAACTTGGGTTAGTTGTCTATAGTCCTTCAGAAATCAGATTTATTCGCTGCAATAAATGGTGCTTCTGCAAGCAGCAGGAGATGCCAGGTCATAGTCTTGTGTGAAGATGGTGCAGCTGGCATAGAGGTCATCTTCTCTGTGCTCCCAGCTCTCTTGCAGGATTCTTGAATTAATCAAGGCTGGATTATTTGAGCTGCAAAATGAGTGGGGCGCAGACAGGTGTGCAGAGGCTGGTCCTGTGCCAAGCTAGCTCAGGGCAGGCAGAATATATTTGCTGCAATGCCTTCTTCACAGATACAGCCCTGTGGCTCTGAGGTGGAGAAATGGTACAGCTGCTTGAGGGCAATGCAGTGCTTGGCCTGATAAACCTGCAGCAGGCAGCACACAGACGCATAGCTACATAGCACCACTGGCAATCCATTGCCGTTGCTGTCTAATACTGTGTGATGTTTTATCCCATCATGGCAGGAGTCTTCTTTCTCCTTTCTCCCCATTACTCAAGATAACAAAGGGGGACTAGTATCGGTTTTGCCTCTTACTCATTTTCTGTACAAAAATCCTTGATTTAAGTGGTGATTTGAGCTGATGTCAGGCATCCCAGGTCCCAGTGTGGAAGGGGCCCCCTAAAACCCATGAGATGCTGATAACTGAATGGTAATTTAAGGGAGCTGTGGAAGCTAGAGTTACAAAAGTGCTCAAGGTCGCAATCAATCATGCTGACTTCAGTATTGATTCATAGGATGACTGCTTTCACTTGGGCTAAATTAGGGAAAGCATTTGAGGTATAATAACTTGAGCTAACTACTCCAATAAAACCCTCATCCTTACTTAACAGGACCATATAATGTAAATTTTCTTGATAAATTATTTATTTTTGGAAGACTTTCTAATGCTACATAGTAATTGGTAGATATAAAAGTGTGATCTGAATCTAAAGTTTAGATGAAGTGCAATAAACTGCAATTTTGAAGTTTTTCCTTGCTAGTGTTTCCTTGGTAGTGACTATAATGAAAGTGATAATAGTTTAGTTAACATAAACCCTGTGTTCTTGGTCACTGATGGACTTCAACGTGTGGAATCTGTCAGTTCTTAAAGAAGGATCTTCTCACTTGTTTCTCTTTCTAATAAAACACTTCAGCTGTCATAAGGTTGTTAGCAAGTTCTTATATTTTACAGCAGCTGTGATATAAATTAAATGCAGCTGCTGTTAACAAAGAATGGTAGCATTTAGTTTTTGCTTTCTTCCACCATTATTATTGTATCAATGTGCCTATTGCTAGGCCAAATGTAAAAGATACCTTTTCTGGGTACAATTTGATCCTGTTTGTATCACCCTGTTGAAGAGTTACACGCATTCTTAAAAGACCTTCAGAGTGTGGATTGATATACATATTAGCCTGTGGCAATATTACTGCTATTCTGCAGGCTTTGTACATCATTTTGCGTAATCTAGAATGTCACCATTGAAATGTACAGTTATTTCTTGGCAATTGCTCTTGGAGAAGAAATGATTTATGAGCTGTAGTGGTAAATGCTTATGATGTTTTACACTCCATTTGGTTAGAAGAATCTCACATGTAGAAAAGCCAGGATTAAACAAAAAACACTACTGGAAAATATTTAATCTGTTAAAGCAATCATGTTAGTTTTACTAATCCAAGTGGTCAGATCGAAGGAGTTAACCACACTATTTTCCTAAATTTTATGTATTGACATACATAACCTCCCAACCGTGAACTGTGAACCAAATAGTTTCTTTAGTGTTGCTGTGTTTCCTTATGACTGTTAAAGCACCTGTGCCATTTTGACAGGGTTATATTAAAATCTTGAGAATGTTTGTAACATGGCTCACATTATGTTTTATTGCTTTACAAAAAATAGACATTCACAAGGGAGAATTACATCAAAATCAGAATGAGTCTGTTCAACTCTGAACTGGGATTGATACTAATTTTATATTAGTGCTCACGTTAAAAAGTGACAGACATTTTCAGAGACCCAGAGATAGAGTTTGTGGATTTGCAGAGATAATTCTAATGCAATTCTGGACAAGCTTTATGCAAAAACGAGGTGGAATAGGACATTGAATTATTATATATATTATTTTGTCTCATCAACAAAACTGGGTTTTACAATTAGCTGATAAAATATGGGGGTTAGTAAAGGGAATGGAAGATAGCTGTTATTCCCTTCAGTTTGTTTAGTTATTTGTAGTGATACGTCCTATTCATGCTGTCTCTTAAAGATACATCTTCACTTTCGTAAGGAAAACGAAGTTATTTGCATTCCTCTCTACAGACATCAATTAAGTATACAGAGATGGATATCTTACTCAAAAAGGGAAATAAATCAGTAATTAAACTGTACAGATGGAATAGAGATAATTAAAATATATATAAAAATTGGCTTTACAAGCCATAAAAAGAAACACATCTGTTTTAAAAGAAACTATAACCCAGTATAAAATCAGCTTGACTTGTAATTTTTTTCATAGCTGTTGAACATCTGTGCAGAGAATTTCGCTAGTAGAAGTGATGGTGGTTTTGCTTTTATCAGCAAAGATTTCAGTCCTATGAGTAGAAGGCTATAAATACAATACACGTACTGCTGAGACCACAAGTATAAGTTGGACTGATTCCATCAAAGGTTTGTTACAAGGGTACTGCAGTTCTGCTTTTAGGCTTTTATTAGTGCAGGCTCCTGTCTTCATGTTGCATCAAGCTGGATGGTCAAAGAAACAGTCATGGTCAGTGTGTGGGACCAGTGGAAAACAGTACGTGGGAATTAATTCTGTGAAATAATTCGTTGCATTACTTTCCCTTCCAAATTTTTCGTATATTCACACAGCAACACTATATTGAATACTACCTTTCTTATTTTTTAACATTTCAAAACTTAAATTTGTCTGGTCCATAACGCAAAGAAGTCCCCTTCCATTTTTTTCATTTGTCAGATCCAACTCCAAAAATTCAGTGAAATTCAGTGAAATTGTGGGGTTTTCCTCTACATTTTCAGCATAGTTCAAATCTGTGGTAATACATTGCAAGAAAAATTCTTGAACTTCAACCATGTATTTAGTGCCTGCAATACCTGATATTCACAATTCACAAAATGCACCTTTGGCTATTTAGGGACTTAGCTGGAACCCAGAATGGCTCCTCTCACAAAATGCATGTCCAAAACTGAGGAGACCTAGTTGGCTATTATCTGCAGTGATTTCCAGGGAAATAGTTCTTTGGGCATTGAAAGAATACCAAAGAGCCTTGGGTAAAATACAGTGTTTTCTGAAACTGGAAATCTGAAGGAGCAGTTGCAAATATCAAACTTTAATTTTTTTTACTAGCCACAAATATGAAAAGTGTTGGCTAATGTCATCCAAACATACAGCAGAGGTTTCCTTCTAAAGTAATTAACTTTTCTAATAGAGGGAAATAAATGATCTGTTTTCTTATAAAAAATATCTGCTGTGAAATGATCTAAATTTTGATTAATGCCAGGGTGCATTGTTTCTCTTAGTGGGGAAAAATATCTGCTATGACTGTTGTTAAAAGGTGATAGAAAATAATTTAAAAACAGAGAAACATATATAAGTAAAATGATAAAAAGAATGAAATAACTCAATATTTAAATCCTAAGCAAAACTTTAAATCTTAAGCAAAATACTTAAAATCTTTTCACAATTAAATTAGTGCTCAAACAGTTGCAAATCTAGCCACAAACCCTAAGGAGATAGACTCATTGATCAAGCACAGATACTACAGTAATAGAATGAATAGGAATTTTTGGATAAAACAGTATGCATCATGTAAACATGCCTGGACTTTAGTTCAAAGACCTTTGTTTTTCTCCTGCTTTAATGAGCAGAAGGAAAACCTAATTCTGTGTAAGAAGCCCAGGGTTGCCCCTGTTCTGGGCTTATTCTGCTGCTGATAATTATGGGCTGAATAAATCTTCCTAGAAAGGGCTTTTTCTCCTTTTGTTTTTTTTTTTTTCCTTATATTTTTTCCAAACTTGAACCCTTTGGTTTGAAATTTCTATGCCATGAACACATTTGTTTAAACTTTGAGAAAAATGTTGCTGTCCTTTGAATAACAAGATTAGGGAAACCATATTGCTGATCTGTACTAAGGAAAAAGTAATGCCTTCTTACTGACAAATTGCTTCACTTTCAAACTTGTGAGTGACTACTTGAAAGTTAATGGGCTGCTGACCAAGGTGAAGACGTGTACTTACCATCACTGTGAAAATTTACCTCCAAACCAACTGTGGTTTTGTAGGAAAGATGGAGACAATGATGCTCTCCAAAGCTCTACTGGAAGGATGTTTTGCCATCTGGCAGTTTCTGTCTGCCAAAAAGATTCGTTAGTCATTATCCAACCAAAGCACATCAGTGCAGTGACTCAAGGAGGTAAACCAGAAGCACCCTTGTGCAGCAGCAGGGTATGGGAAGGGACACAAAATTGCATGGGAATGCAGATAAGAAAGGGATGGGGAAGTGTACACAACAACTGGCAGAGGAGCACTGGACAGGACCAAGGCTTTAAGGAGAAAATATACTAGGAGTGATCACAGGTACCAGTGGGGACAGAGATGGAAGAATCTGTAGGTTTTACAGCATGCAGCTTTTGGAGCTGACAGTAGGAGTTCTCATTGCTACACTCCTTTTTGTTTAGCAGTAGCAAAAAGCAGACTGGAATTTTTTTTCTAATTGGACTTCATTATTTCAAAGGATGAAGTGTGTGCTGAGGGTTTATGAGACCAAACTGATTTAATAGTAGTAACCAGGAACCAAAGTGGCCCTACCTGGCTATTTGTGGCCCAGGCTTGAGACTTTGTACTTCAAACTCTCCAGTCTTCCAGCCCTAGCCTGCCATGTCCCATACCCTTGATCTTGAACTTTCTCATGAAGTCCAAAATTGGAGAAGAGCAATTATTTGTGTAGTATGGATAGGATAGCGGTTACTTGTTAAAGTTTTTTTTTCTTGGCAAGGAACAGGAAAATCACATCCATAATTTAGTAAAGAACAGAAACATTGAAATCTCCTACACTCAGAAACTCTGGAAGGTCAGGCTTATTTCCTTCTATGCACTGATGCTTTTGAGGTTTTTATGAGAGAAAAGGTGTGTAGGGAAAGGAACCATAATGGTGATTATTAGATCTACTTGATATAGGTGGAAAAATAGGATTTGGACCTACAAGCCCTCTTTGAGTCAGCAATACAGCATTCATTTCCAATTAAATGCAACTTGAAAAGAAGTATTTAGCACTTCACTATATGAAATCACTGCAGAGAGTGGGAGGAACTGTTGACAGGGTTGGAAAGGTGATGAAGTCGTTTATTCCAATGGGATGCTATGCTATAGGTAATCTTTTTGCTTGCAGAATAAGGGAAGTGAATTATGTTTTAAGCCTTTTAAAATACAATCACTTAGTATTTTTCTAAAAGATTCTGTATTTCCTAACTTCTGAATCTTAATTTGCAAAATTAAAAATATTGTAAATTTGGGTTGTAATTTGAACAGTGTTTCTGGGAAATGCATATTTTAGCTACTTGTATTACCAAATACTACATTTACGCAAGCTTTCATTCTTTGCAACTTTGTTCACTTGGGGATATTGAGCTTATTGAATTTATAATCCATCTCTGGAAGGTAAATGTGTAGGTAATGGAGGGAGTTTTGAGGCTGTTGACATGCTTAGTGTAATTCTCAAGTGGCTGTCAGCTTTTGAAAAATAATGTTGGTATGATGTGATTTCAAGTTAAGTATTCTGAAAATCTATTTTTTTCTATTATGGTGAACAACCTTTACTGTAGTGTCTGAACTGATAACTTCTGGGTCATTTTCACTGTTTTGGAAAGTTACTCATTCATTTCACTGATAGCTTTCATAACCTTTATAAAAAGAGCTGTATAGTGCTTATTTGGAATAAGAACAATAAACATCTATGTTTTGTATACACCTAGATATAGTAGAATTGGCAAGCAGATCTGTTGCCTGTACATACAACTCAATAAGCATGTAGAAAATGTTTTCTAAGACTAATGAGGACATTACATTAACAATTTTGTATATTACTCATCTTTTGTGTTTATTTATATAGAGTCAGGAACAAAGCTGCCTGGCAGTCAGTGTCAGTTCAACTAGTCATGTCACTAGCCTATGGAGATATGGAAGGTGGTTAATAGAATAGGAATCAAGTATGAAATTAGTTCAGTTTGTATCTTAAAATACAAATATTCTTTTAGCATATATGCTAGCCTATTTACAGAAAACTGCCTTTTTGGATCCCGCCTTCTTAGTTTTGATGGATGTTACTGGTGTCCAAGACAAAGGTAATATATGTTTCAGCTGAGAAACACTGATCCACTGTTTCTGTGAACCTATTAAATAAAAGTTGTCATATCTTTTGGTGTTTGCTAAGTTGTTAAACTTTTTTAAATGCAAGGCTTTTCAAGATGCTAAGTGAAGACTTGGGAGGCAAGCAGAAGCAGGGGCCTGTGACTCTTACGTTAACAAAAGTTACTTAAAGTAACTTTAAAAAAGTTACTGCGAGTCAGCTTCCTGGGAAGTATCAAATAAGGTATTTCAACTCCTTGAAGGTGGAGTTATATGCCTAAGTTTGTATGTACTTGAAGCCATAATAAAACTGCTAATCAAGGATCTCCAGAAACTGTATTTAGTAAGAAGCAATTTGTTTTGGATCGTTTAATATGTTAAGTGGTTGGCTTTTTCCTCTCATGCTTTTGGTCTAAGTCAACTGTATGAAGTTAATAGATTGGACTGCACTGAAAATATACCTCCTGTACCAGAAATTGTCCATGTTAAAGCAGCAATTAAGCATAATTGTCTGTAGATGCTCTTTGCTGTGTGTGCTGCATCCAGGTTTTTCTTTTTCAGTTCTTGTATGGGAAGGATTTTCAGGAAAGAAATTGATGAAAATTCAGTGATTATTATTCTGAATTTATTTTATACAAAAATAAATTTAATGTCATTATGTGTTAAGACTTCTAATGTGGGCATTTTAAAATTTAGGGTCAGTAAAGTATTACTTTGTAGATACCTATCTTGGAAAGAGAAGTGAGGACCAGTTCATGTTTGTGCAGTTTGTTTAAGCTGAATGAGAGAAAGAATAAAATTGGGAAATAGAAAAAGAGGTTTTTCAGTCAGTTGATGCAAGTTACATGCTTCCTAATTATGTAAATACAGAAAGATCCTTTTGGCTTCCTAATTATGTAAATACAGAAGGATTGTTTTGGTTTTTCATTGTTGTGGTGTTGAACTGTTCTATGTCACCAGTGTAACTGTAATTCAGACTGATAGTGCTGACGTTAACATATAGCAGCTGTTGCATAGCTAGGCTAAGTAATTATGAAAAAGCATAATTCTGATTACTAACAGCATTATTTTTCCTTTTACAAACAGATTAAATATAACTTGCCTGTATTTGGTTAAAGAGGTTTTCATTTCCAAATTGTGCCATATCTGTATATTTAGACCTCTTTTTGAAAGAAACTCTTGTTGGTGATACATGTAAGGAAAATATGTTGATAGATGTTTTATATGTTAAAAAACCCAGCTGATGCTAGAGAGAAAATGCCAAAACTAATTTCCAAAGTGAAGGCAGCTCAATCTTCTGCTTTCTTGCTGAAATCTTTCACAAACAATTGATCAGTTCAGCATATTGACAATAGTGGTAGGAATAATCTAACAATAACTTAATAACAAATAACAATGTCTCTAATTTCTAGTCTTAGTGCATTTTACCTTATTAGCAGGAAGTTCCAATACATTAGTTCTATCTTTTTGATAAGATTTGTGAACTCTTTATGTGAGTGAGGTCCTTTGCACATTATAGTCTATAGTTTTTCTCAGAATGCAAATTCTACCTAGTTTTGAGACAGCTACAGTGATGTTTCAACCCAGCCTCCTAAATCCTATCTCAGTGCAACTGAGTGTCAATACCCTTTGTGCCTTACTACTTGCATCCCTGCATTCCACATCTGTCTTCAGTCACAGTACAGGAAAAATAATTCTGTTGCCACATTTTTGAATGAACTTACTATTATCATTTGTCTGTAAACTTCTTAGTTGTTTTCCCCATTTTGTTCAGTATTTTAAACAGACATTTTTTGGTTTTACTCTTTATAGGAATTGGTAGGCAGACGTAACAGAAGTAACAGCTCACTGTAGGCATAAATCCAAGAAAACGTTTAATAATACTGTTAGGTGGGTTTCAAGCAGCTCTGTAATGTTCTTTCAAGCTGATCATAAAATGAAATTGTGTAAGAAATAGTTTATCTTACTATATGGTGTTGCCGTCACTATGAGATAGAACTATTGTCCACCTTGACAGAGGAGTCATTTTCTTAATATTCATCCTATTAAAAATAAATGTAATGTTATCCTACAGAAATAGCTCCAGCTCTCTATAGTTCTGATCTCATTCTTTCAAGGTATTATAATATTTTGCAGTGAGAGACAGGAGAAAATTAAAATGAGCTATTGAACTTGGTTTGATTTTTACTTCTTTCCCTTTTATTTCTGCCCTGCATCCTCTGTACAACACACAAATCAAGCGAACCAACAATTTAATAAAAACAAGGGCCAACTAATTTCTGAATGACTTAGGTCAACTGTATTGGTAAAATCTGAAGTCCTTCATTTTTTTTTTCCTGAATTGTTTTCAACAGGAGTTTGCTTCTCTTGAGTATTTCTCCAAATATATCAATCCCAGCCATTTGTACTACCCTGTTTGTCATATTTTTTATTTTGTTTTGTTTTGTTCTGTTCCGAAATCTTTATAGTAAGATAACCATTTCTAGAACTGCTTTCTGGGTATTTGATTATGCTATGACAGATTTTGTATAAAAAAACATTATGAGATATAATGTTTTACAAGACACAGTGCATGCATATTATTAACTCCTTAATGAGTTAATTGCCAAGCTAGACATGCTTTTGTGATTTGTAAGAAAATTGCTAGAGTTTGTTATTGAAGACCAAATGAATATGTAGGTCTTTCATTACCTGAAAAAAAAATGTTTGAATTCTATGACTTAGAAATTGCCATTAGGAGGATAATGCCACTTTTTTCATAACATAAATCTTCAAATGTGTATTAAAAACAGTAATATTCTCTGCCATAAAGACATATGAGGCAGTATAAAATGAGTTTTAAATTACCAATCTCTTGCTGGAAGACTTTTATTTTTACTAATCAGCAGCACTTCCCACTTTAGAAGTTCAACAATGAAGTGTCTCATTAAGGGTATTTTATAATACTGGGAGGATGAAGAGCTACTGTTGAACACGTCTCCAGTCCCCATGCAGCATATAACTGAGTAGGCTTGGATTTTGTTTATTTTTAGTTTAAGACTAATTCTCATTGGTGTTGTAAGAATACATTCATGTTAATTAATGCAATATTTTTATCCCATCCAATCAGAAAGCACAGCTATGTCTGTAGAAAAGCATAATGGCAGTATAATTATGATTCCCTCTAAGGAAAACATTATAACAGACATCCTGCCATGCTATTGTTATTCTAATTGGATGTGTAGCTCAAGGGCAG
>JAOXJM010000019.1:48289443-48308271 GCA_026413425.1 Tringa solitaria | reverse complement strand
CCAGTTGTCCCTGTTGTCTCCTGGTGCATCATATGCTAAAGTGATGGACATGATATAAAGCAACAGGTTTTAATCTTTTAAATAGTGAAACATTTCTGGTGCTCTGCATTTGTGGCAAAAAGCTTCACAACATTGTTACTCAGATGCATTATAAACTACAAACAAATGGTTGTGTTATATAGCTATTACATTACTAGTCACTGTTTTTATGGATGTAAAGTTGGTCTGTTAAGCATTACACTAAGTGGAAACATAAGGAACTACTACTATTGGCTGAGGTCTGTGAATAGATAGAGGACGTTAGGTATTTTCAATGTAATAGCTGTTTGTAGGAAGGCTTGCTGCTGCCAATTAATAATATGTCATTAATTCTTACTAAAATCCAAACATTATATCATTAGGAAAAACGGAATGGATCTCTCAAGAAATTGATTCCCCAACTCACAAGCAATCTAGTTTTTTATAACCTGATTGAATTGTATGCATTACTTGTATTGAAAGCCTGATCTAAACCTTTCTTCTTCTGACAGCTAGAAATTTTCCTCTGATTTCCTGCCCAGGTAAACCTAAGGCTAGTTTGCTTTTGTTATCTCTCTTTTATTTACTCAATGTGTTTAGAGACAGTATGATTCTTACCCTTCATTTTGCAAGGTTGAACAAGCCAAATAACATTAACCTCTTTTTATAGG
The DNA here is from genome assembly GCA_026413425.1 of Tringa solitaria. NCBI lineage: Eukaryota > Metazoa > Chordata > Aves > Charadriiformes > Scolopacidae > Tringa > Tringa solitaria. The sequence continues at coordinate 48,307,582 of JAOXJM010000019.1, read as the reverse complement.
ATAGTTTCTGATCCTGGCATTGCATTGCTTTGGTATCCTCTTTTGCATTGCTTTGGTCCCACGCATTTGATAAAGATGCAGGGTAGGAAGGCTCTACAGAGGGATCTGGACAGGGCAGATCAATGGGCCGAGGCCAATAATATGCGGTTCAACAAGGCCGAGTGCTGGGTCTAGCACTTGAGTCACAGCAACCCCAGGCAGCGCTACAGGCCTGGGGAAGAGTGGCTGGAGAGCTGCCTGGCAGAAAAGGACCTGGGGGAATTGGTCAACAGCTGGCTAAATATGAGCCAGCAGTGTGTCCCGGCCAACAGCATCCTGGCCTGTATCAGGAACAGTGTGGTGAGTAGGACTAAGGAAGTGATTGTTTCACTGTACTCAGCACTGGTGAGGCCCTGCCTTGAATACTGTGATCAGTTTCAAGAAAGATATTGAGATTCTGAGCAGCAAAGTGGGTGAGGGGTCTGGAGCACAAATCTTAGGAGGATCAGCTGAGGGAACTGGGGTTGTTCAGCCTGGCGAAAAGGAGGCTGACAGGAGACCTTAATGCTCTCTACAACTACCTGAAAGGAGCTGTAGTGCAGTGGGGGTTGGCCTCTTCTGCCCAAGTAACAAGAGACAAGACAAGAGGAAATGGGCTGAAGTTGCACCAGGGGAGATTTAGGTTGGATATTAGGAAAAATTTCTTCACCAAATGGGTCATCAAACATTGGAATAGGCTGCTCAGGGAAGTGGTCGAATTGCCATACCTGGAGGTATTTAAAAGATGGGTAGACGTGGTGCTTAGGGACAAGTTTTAGTGGTGGTTTTGTCAGTGTTAGGTTGGTGGTTGGACTCGATGATCTAAAAGGTCCCTTCCAACTTAGACAGTTCTATGAATCTATGATTCTATGTGCATTTCATAATTCCATTCTTTATCTTCTCCAGGCTCAGTTTTTCTTACAGCACCATGCCAAATGACTTGCTGAAACCTGTTATCTTATCTAGAAACTCGTGATCACCCATAGTGTTGCATTTTTTTGTAGTACATGTAATTAGGAACATCCTAATCTGCTTGTAGTCACCTGAAATTTTAATTTATTTTTTTCTAACTTTTCCTTCAATTAAGGTACTCAGTTTGCTCCCATTCAGCCAAACATTATCATCTCAAACACAGCAGATTTTGCAATTTTATGTTCTTCATATAGACAAAATGCCTTCATATAGACAAAATGAAGTCACTGGAAACAGTGAATACATCTCCATTTTTAGGACAGCTAAACTGTAAAGAACAGGGTGAAGAATGACCATAAGTAATTCCTGTTCATCTGATTTCTAAATGTAACAAAAGTACAGTTTAGATAAAAAGGTTGACAGTTTAGAAGTACTGAAGATTTAGGAAGGGCTGGACTGAATGGAAGATTAAGTTCCATGTCTTCTCTGTTAAATGGAAGAATTTTTTCTTAAACAATTCTCAGAGAAAAATTGTGTTAATTTAAGAATCACCATTTGTGTTCAATATTTTAATATGTCATATCCTTGCAATAATATAGTAGATTCGTTTGGGCTTTTGTGTATATGAAATAAGAACTTTCATTTTTTTTATTACATTAGTAAATCACAAAGATTACAGTGATTTCAGAGCTTGCAATGCAAATTACATGGTGCTTATGTATTAGCTATTGTATTTCTTTGCCATGATAATAAAGCATCTAATTTGTTTCTTCTAATTTTCTTATTCCTGCTTGCAGTTCAGAGTTTCTCAAAGCACAATTAGATTATTGATGTTTCTTGCCAACTTCTAGTTTCAACTGGCATGAAAAGAGGCAAACGGAAGTCCTTGCTGACTGTTGGGTTAGTTCTGCTGTAAGAATTGTTCAGAAGACAGTAAGCTGTTCAGGAAAGGCACAAAGTCATGCAATATGAACAAATAAAATGTTGTATCTCCATGTATTTTGTTGAATTGAAGGTAACTTCTCTCATTCACTGTTTTCAGTGAACGCAAAGTGGTTGTATCATGTCAGACTAAACATTCATTTGAAAAAACATCCCATATCTGCAGTAACCACTAGAAGAAGATAAGGCAAGGGTGTAAGATAATAAAAACATATTGCAATACAGCCTCACTTGGGCCTCCAGGAGTCTGAACAGCCGTGTTGTGGAGAAAGTGTACCTTTGTGTTTAACATAACAATGATGGAAATCTCCCACTAAATTCTTGGCTCATTCTTTGAAGCCATGCAAAATTTTACCATCACCAATTTGCTGTGCTAGTAAGTTCTATGGCTGAGCTACATATTTCCTTTTCTGTTTTTGAATCAAGATAGTATCATTATATGTACCATAGTTTTTATGTGAGAAGAGATGGTGACTATTCCTATCCATTTCCCTTATGTGCTGCTGACTTTATGGGTCTTGAGGATCCATCCTCTGGATTACTCCCTTTCACCCTCATCTATTCATCTAACAGTCCACATGTGTGATCAGCTGGTGGCCTTGGTTAGAAACTTTATACTCATATGTTATTGATTTCAGAAAGGGCACAATGCACTACGGTCACAACCACATAATGATGTTTCTGATTCACTCTAGACCTTTAGATTTGTTTTTAGTTTACCCTTTCATCACTACTGAATATTGACAAGACATTTGCACAGAATTGCCCAATGTGTAACTAGGTTCTCGCTCCAGAGAGCTAACAGTTTGCACATGGTCTGACACTCCTCAGGTATGATTAGAATTGCTTTCTTCACATGGACTTTGCATTTATCTACACAGAATTTAATCTGCCATTTTATTTCCTAGCCATTCAAAATCATGAGAACTTTTGCAGGCAGGTTTTCTTTTACCATGCTGAATAATTTTAATTTTAATTCAGTAAATCTCGCCACCTGCCAAATCACCTTCTTTTCTGGATTGCTTATGACTACATTGATCAATTCAGGTACTTGCACAGATCCACTCTCCAGGAAACTTAATCACATTTCCCTTTGCTTCCTAGCCTTGACCACCTTGCTTAGAAATTTCAAAGCAAAGTTAGGATCACATTGAATTGCTTTCATTTAGATGTTAATAATTTGAGTTGTAAGAAGACATTTTTGTCCCCCAATATTGAAAACAAATTTCTGTGTGGCACCAAGATCAAAACCTGCTATCTTCAGGAAGAGTTTATGATTTCAGTGTCATATTTGTTCTGAACTGTTTTCTATGTGCTGAGATCTGTTAAAAGTGTTCAATAACATCATTTAAAATGGATCAATACAGTTTTGTGTATGTGTGATAATATTGTATTACTTAGTTGATTCAAGTTCTTTTTTCAGTGTTGGTGTTAATCTGTTGTTGATTATCAAAAGCAAAATCATTAGTCTAATAGAGTACATCCTCTCGCTATGATTTCATTGGAGCATATCCAATAAACCAAGGCATCTGAAATTGGAATGTAATAAAAATGCAGTATTTGTGTTAGTAGAATATTCCTGCTAAATGAATGCTGCTAATGAATCTGCTGTGAAGCTGATCTTGTAATAAGTCAAGGGTTACAGAAGAATTTGCACAATAGAAGGACAGCATCTAGTTTTATAGCAATAGTTTGTCATCTGTTAAAAACCTTCTGGATAAAATACATTATACTACTTTAAATATAGCTTACTGTGAAAATTCAGGTACCATAAGTAAAATGTGTAAGGGTTGTTTCAGTTATACTCAAGTACTGTCTTCATTGTGGATGAATAAAAACTCAAGTGATTTGTTATGATTAAAGGACTTCCAAAAAAGTGGAACGTCAAGGTTTGTGGGCAACCATGCTGATACCACTCAGCAACCATCTGCCTCCCCTTCTTTCATGTTTTCAACATTACACCTTTCCTGTTTCTTTATTTTCCGATATGGGGATTTTAATGTGAAATTCTAAACGTGAAAATCATGGATTCAACTTTGTCAAGAATAAAAAGTGGAAAATACAGAAGCATAGCTCACAGTAGACACTTTCAAATAAAAGGGGCCAGGAAAGGAGTGTGGCTTATAATTGGAGAGATCGAAATCTCACCTGATTACCTGGTCTATTTTTATTACACTAAAGGTAAATTGTAGGGAGAGAAGAGAAAATTGTTCTTCCAAAGACCATCCATCCCTTTCCCAGGCACTTTTCTCTGGGATTCAGTCTCTTATCTCCCTCTGCTGTCGGTGTCCATCCGTTGACGTGAAGGAAGCCGTATTTCAGTTTTTCCAGTGCTTCTGGTTAAATGCTGACTCAGTATTGCTGGTGTTGGTTCCTCTTCACTGTGATAGCAAGGAAATTGCCCAAACAATCATGTGTCTGGTTCCTCTCATCTCATGTGACAAGGAAAATGCTCCCAAGATAGAACAAATGTGCTCTGACAGCTTTAGGTAGGAGTTCTGTGATTAAGGAGTACTTGAGTCATTTTGTAACTATATGTTTTTTCACACTCACTCTCACTTTAATATAACAGACAGAGCTGTTTTATTAAAGGCAAATTTAAGATAAGGTAGTTTTCAGCATTAGGCTGTTGCTTTTCTCTATGTTACATGAAGTAGTATAGTAAGCAACTTCATTTGCTCAAGCAGAGTCATTTGGGGTATGAATGGAGTGGGAAGGAGATTATAGAAATTTTGTATTAATTTTCTGATTTTCTAAATATGACAATATGTATTTTCCATACATGCTAATGGATTTTAAATAATTGCCATAGTTCTCAGCTTTGTTAGGAGTTATTTTACATTTATTGCCCCATGCTTAGTATTATTTCTGGGAACAACACCTCCATTCTAGAAAGAATTACAATGAAATAAGCTAAAAGTTTTGAGTCTAAGACATTGTGTCATCAGACCTCACCTCTCTTATGTAGGTCAGTATGTAAAAGACAAACTTCAATACACATCTCAAAATCTGATTATAGCTAAAGTTTACAACACCTCCCTGAACAACATTTTCTATTTGGCATGTTTTCCTTATGTATTAACTACAGACCAGTCTGTTTGCAGATTAAAAAACAGCAGCCTCTTATCCTTTATCTACTACTTATGGGAAATAATTCTGTTTCTCTGGAGTCAGTAGGTGTTAGCTTAGCAAAGAGCAGTGGGTCTTAAATGTATTTATGATGTTAATATTTTACTCCTCCATATCACTTCTCATTTAAAAATAAATATTCGTCACATTAAATTAATATTGAGCTAGGTTTTCTTTTAGGGAGGAAACTAAGTCAAAGAAAGTTTTATGATTTTCTTATAGTTTATCTGTTAGCTCAGAAAGATATAAAGGCTGGATTCTTTAAACCCTAGACCTGTGCTTCAGCTGCAAAATGGATCTCTGCACTGTTTAGAAGATAGTACAATTACTAATTTAACAGAAATAGAATGTCTTTTCTTGCCACAGCAATACATTGGAAATTACTCAGGGTGAGTTATAGTAGCATGATCTGTAGCTTAATTGTTGTACTCTATTATATGTGTCCCTTCCATATACATGGTTATGTTTCAGTTACTGAATTCTTTGCCTGCATGGAAGAAAAAATAGTTTTGTTGAAATTAAGTCCATTCAGTTTTTGAATGTTAAGTAGCATTATCTATTTGGATATGTCCGTAGGAAATACAGGCAGCTTTGTTCTCCACAGACATAAATCCAAAGTCCTCTTAAAAAACATCATCAGTGTTGATAACATTTCAGTAAGGATCAGTGTTAATAAGGGTTTAGATGTAGGTGGAGACTTAGTGTTTCATTCATAGCAGCATTCAACCTGTACCTAGGAACTCAGAAATATTAGCTGCAGATCTTCAGTTAAGTGTTTTTTTTTAGTTTTGCAGTTAGATGAAGTAAAGATAATCCCAATTCTGTTTAGTTAGAGGAAATACTTGGTTACCGTGGACAATAGTGAAACCGAGACCAAAACAGTGTAAATAATTCCTACTGAATATTTTGAAGTTCTGTGCCTAAAAATAGCCATAATCTATAAGAATTAGTAATGATCAATAGTACCAACGTGGGTCCTTTAGTGGATAGAAACGCTTCTACATTAATGTCTTTTTTATTTTTTTTCTCTCTCTGTCTCTCTTTGTAGATGCAGCAATTGTTCCATGAAAACTATGAACACAACCGCAAGGGTTACATTCAAGATCTTCACAATAGCAAGATTCACACAGCCATAACACTTCATCCAAACAAAAGACCAGCCTACCAATACAGGCTGCACAATTACATACTGAGCCGCAAAATTTCCGAACTGCGCTATCGGACCATCCAGCTCCATAGGGAAAGTGTCCTGATGAGCAAGCTCAGTAGCAGTGAAGTAAATAAGGAAGATCAGCAGCTGGGAGTGATGCCATCTTTCAATCATTTCCAGCCACGTGAAAGGGATGAAGTCATTGAGTGGGAGTTCCTGACAGGAAAATTTCTCTACTCAGTGGTGGAGAACCAGCCACCCTGCCAGAGCCTGAGCAGTGTCCTGCGGGCTGCACTGGATGACACTGTGATGCAAGTAATGGAAATGATAAATGAGAACTCTAGATCTAGAGGAAGGCTTATTGATTTCAAGGAAATACAGTATGGCTACCGCAGAGTGGACCCTCTGCATGGAGTGGAGTACATCCTGGATTTACTGCTTTTGTACAAAAGGCACAAAGGAAGAAAAGTTACTGTTCCGGTGAGACGCCATGCTTACCTTCAGCAATTGTTTAGCAAACCATTCTTCAAAGAGGCAGAGGAGCTGGATGTAAGAAGCCTGCTGGAGGATACCAACACTGACGCTCAATCATTCTCTTTTCTTTCAAATTCTTTAAAGATTTTTTCCTCATCATTCCAAGGCACTAAAGACATTGGGGGACACAGTGACAAGAAAATACATATTCTTGTCCCACTCACAGGAAGATTTGACATTTTCTCAAGATTTATGGATAACTTTGAGAAGACCTGTCTGATTCCCAGGCAGAATGTAAAGCTGGCAATAATTCTTTTCAGTTCTGAGTTGGGCCAAGGCTCCAGCAAACACGTAGAGCTAATGAAAGAATACAGTATTAGGTATCCTAAGGCAGATATGACCCTGATTCCGATGGCAGGAAAGTTTTCTAGAGGCTTAGGTCTTGAAGTGGCCTCTTCTCAATTTGACAATGGCACTTTGCTGCTGTTCTGTGATGTTGATCTGGTATTCACACCAGACTTCCTCCAGCGATGCAGAGATAACACTATTCAGGGAGAACAGGTTTACTACCCTATCATCTTTAGCCAATATGATCCAAAAATAATATATGGAGGCAACCCTCCAGCTGACAGTAGCTTTGTTTTCACAAAAAGAACTGGATTTTGGAGGGAGTATGGATTTGGAATAACCTGTATTTACAAAAGTGATCTACTTACTGCTGGTGGATTTGATACCTCAATTCAAGGCTGGGGACTTGAGGATGTAGACCTCTTTACTAAAGTCATAACATCTGGCTTGAAAGCTTTCAGAAGTCAAGAAGTAGGAGTTGTCCATGTTTTTCATCCAGTTCAGTGTGACCCCAATTTAGATCCGAAACAATACAAAATGTGCTTAGGGTCCAAAGCAAGCACATTTGCCTCTACCATGCAGCTTGCTGAACTCTGGCTACAGAAACATTTGGGTATCAGGTACAATCGAACTCTCTCCTGACGTCTCAGCTGATTTGGCCTTTTTAGGGGAGTTTACCTCATTATTGTTATTATTTAATTTTACTGTCGTAGATTTAAACTCCCTTCGTGTCTTCCAAAGTCTGTTGACCTCAAATGGGATGAGTCTGCTGTTCACTGATGTTTCTTATACCTACTGAACTGGTGAAGTGAATTCCTTCATATTTCTTTTGTTCAAAATTCAGTCAAGTCACAACAATCGTATGATCCCATGGAGCACATCCATCACAAGAGACTGCATCAGAAGATTGTTGTCTTTCAGCTTTGGGATGCAGTATCATATTTGTTGCATTTCTCAGATTTGATGTGATACAATATTTACTGGTGAAGGTACCACAAAAGTGCTTTATGCTTCTTCTGGGGATGGAACTCTATAAGATAAACTTGAGTTTTATAATTTATATGATGACTTATATGTATAAATGCTACTTTTCTTCTTCTTTAGAATTTTTAAAGTAAATTAATAACTATGATTGTATCTTTATTTTTTAAAAAAAAAAAAAAAAAAAAAAAGAAAAGCTGAGGAGCTACATGTAGATACAACTGGTACTGGCTACCAAGGTCCTTATGTGTCTTATTATAATAACAAACTCCTCATTGTTGTTCACTCTAAGTGTAAATGAACTTTATTTTCCCAAGGATCAGGATTTAATAAAATGCTCATATACACTTTAGAAGATTTGTGAACCAATGTCCTTCATTTGCAGGCAAGAAGAAACTATGATTAACATGGTTATTTATGATAAAGTGCAGGCATACAGTGTTCTTTATTTGAAACACATAGTATAAGTTCCTGGTTCTCCTTTTAGAATGCGTCTCTATACATAACTTTCTATTACATTCCTTTCATAAAGCTGAACTTGATAGAGTGTTAGAAGTTAAAGCAGTATCTTCTTTTTTTTCACATTTTCCATGAGTATTGGTACTTAGTAGCAATTTGTTTTTAAAATTAAAATAATCATAGAAAAATTATTTAAGTTTCAAATTTTGCTCTTGCTGGTCAAAGTTCCTTGCCAATACATTAATGGAGGTTATAAGTCTGTGTTAAAATTTAACTTTCTGAACAGACTGAAGTTGTCATATTGTGGAGTCACAGAGTAAATGATTTAAAATGATACCAACATAAGAAATAATAAAATCAAGTTCTGTATTTTAGAAAAATGTTTATATAGGGATATATATGTGCGTGTGTGTGTGTGCTTATATCACTATATATAGAGATATAGATAGAAAATAATTTCAAAACACATTACTCTTTTCTGTTCAGGCAGCAATTTGTTAATAATCGTTGTTATTTTTGCTACATGCTTGGAACATTTCATGTTATACTGTGGTAAGAGCTCAAAGGCATTCAAGAAACCATTAGAATCCAGCCAAACTTAAATTAGTACAACAGGTACATCTAATAACCTCAGTATCCTTGATTTCAAACTATATTTCAAATAGATCTGGACAAGAAAAAGTAAGCAATTACTGAACTTGAGTTTTCAGATACTTAAATACATTTTCAGCTGTAACTGACTCCTTCTATGTTTCCTTTCAAACACCAACTAAGAGACTGGGATTCACTGACAGTTCTATCTGTATGAAGATATCCTGATAAACTTCTTAAGGAAGGATATGTACGTCAGTTAACGTCTCTTATCTGTGGTTTTCTCTTCTGGATTTAGAATGCAAGGAAAAAGACACTGCTGACAGGGGATGAGTAAACTCGTGATTCAAAGGCTGGCCACAGCTTTTTGTATATTTTAAAAAATGCTATCCCCATTGCCTTGTAGAAAGTAGCAATTGTGGTAGATGTGAACAGACAGAAGGTAATTTGTGCTTGTTTGCCCTCTCCTGCTCCCCAGGAGAGCTCCTGGCTTGTTATTCTCCTTGAGGCTCTTGCCTTCCTATCGTTAGCTCAAATGTCTGGAGAAAAGTAAAATTCAATATTACTTATGAAATTATTGGAAACCTCTCTTTAAATTTAGTGTAAAGGTCATGCTTTGTTCAACTGGAGAGCCAAGAGCAAGGAACTTACAATTTATTTGCTCAATCTTGACTAACTGATGCAACGAGACTGTAAATATCAAAAACTGAATGCCTGTTGATAAATGTTGAAAAATGAAAAAAAAATTATTTATAAGGAAATCATTGTCTGCTGGGATGTATGTCAGTGTTTATTTCAATTACATAACTTAGTGGCCAGAAAGTATTTGCTCAGCTCAAAGTAAAATAGTAGATTAGAATAAGAAATTAAGCCAATCATTCACTGGGGATAAAGATGTATACAGAGGGCTTGCAGGATCAGGTCCTACATGATATAAGCAAAATGCTAGTGTTTACCAGTACAAATGTTTATTTTAGTGTCTGATTGATTCATTTGTTTATATGATGAATTAATTTGTTAAAAACTTGATTATAAATGTTTATTATGAAATATTGCATTTTCTTTTGAAATAACTATCCTGAGATAACTCGAGAACTCATGTTAGTTTGTTTAAGGAATAATATGCCTTCTAAGGAGATCCTATTAAAAGAAAAAAAAAAAGCACAAAAGTGTTAGAGTAATGTTATGGATGTACAGATTAAGATGGGAATGTTTGTGCTAATCAACAGTTTGCTTTTGTCTAGTCTGAATCATAATCTTGATTGTAAAACGAAATTTCTGTGTGTAGGACGTCCTTTTGTGAATGCATACCTAATGAATTCAGAATAGATTAATGAGCATTTTTTCCAAAATCTCCTTATCCTGGGTATAGTTTCCCTGGTTTCATGGCTGGGAAGTGGATTGTGAACTGTTTGCACTTTGACTTTTAGACACTGCGTTTCTTAAAAAAAATAATAATATAAATCTCAGCAATTCCCACCAAGAAACTTCAGAAATTCCCATATCACCCCCATCCTGACATGTTTTCCCATTCACAATACTTAATTTAACAGAGAATTTGTATCCTCTGGATGAAGGAAAAACATTAGGTTGGGCTTCCTAAGACTTGCTGATTATACTCTGCATCAAGGTACTGGTTTTCAAGCAGGAGAAAGGCAGAGGGCCAGGGGGAGATGTGAGTCTCAGCCATGGGAATCAACACCTTCTGCCTGAGTCAGTGCCTTAATGCCACCAGCACTGCCAGATATCTCTCCTGGAAGCTGCTAATACACAAGCCAGTGCAAGAGAAGAGCTGTGTTTGCTGCCACCAGCTGCTTTTGGGAAGCGAAAGGGCCATTTTAATCAGCAGTTGGGAGGAGTGAAAGGAAGACACCAAACTGAGCAAACTGGGTTGGGGCGACAGGGTCTCTTGTGCAGATCCTGTGTCTCCTTGTCCCCAGGTGGAAAGAGGGTCTGATCCCACCCCTCTTCTCTATTTCCTTTCAAGGGGCATTGTGAAGGAATGGACAAACCCAGCAACCCTTCCACTCAGTGGGGCTGGTGGACCTGGATCACACACTTGGACTTATACCATATTATGGGACATGGGGGGAAATGGCTTCTGGAAAAGCAGTACAGAGAGTGGCACCTCCTGCACTCACCAAAGACCAGAAGGGTGTGCACAAAAGTGCCTTTTGGAGCCTTTGTGCCAGTGTGTGCAAAAATTTTCATGCTGGTAAATGGCTCACAGGCATGTACTGCAGATCCTAAGGAACTTTGGAGACTTCCAAGTAGCATGAGTTAACAACTGCTTTCTTTAAACACAGCAAATAAACATTTTAAGATTCCTTTCATTTTTTAAGAAGTAATTCTAGTGACTAGTTAAGATGTAGTTTGCCAGATGTAAGATTTTGCTCCAAAGAACAATGCTAGCTTTGAGATATAGACAAAACACATGTGCAGTCTACACCTGATTTTCCTGCAACTTAAAATTTTTGGAAAATGTATGGACTAAGAATTGGTGAGCCACTGACTGAAGTAAAGTTACATGGTTTTGCTCTATTTTTAGAAGATAATCAGATGAGAAGAAAACAAAAAATGTTTATAGTAGATACACGCAGAAATCACCCATGATGTGAGGGTAGCAGTGAAGATTATGGTCGTAAATTGAAGCACAATGAGATGTTTCAAAAATGTTTTAACTATTTACAATAACTGAATATGACTGACGGTTCTAGTCTGTTATAAGACTGTAAATCACATATAAAGTTAAATCAGTCCTTTTTTAATTCTTCAATTTCTTACAATACTTTTCTTTACATTTTCTTCTGTCATCATTTGTTCATTTGATTAATAAGCTGGCTTTTCATGGCTCTTTCCTTCCTATTTTTCTTGTCCGTGGGTCTTCCCATTTGCAGTGTATATTACTACAGTATTTGAAACTTTATGAGCTAGCATGGCATTTCTGTTATGGCTTTTTGATGTCATTGCTGTAGAAAACTGTTGAATTAGAGTATTTTGCTGAATGATTTCCCAGTCCTGCTTACAGTTGTTTCCATTTGCCTGTCACTGTAAGTTAAAAAGTATTCTGAATATTATTACTCCATCCCTTGCTCTAGTCTGCTTCCCACTGGAATCCTACCAAGGCAAGGAAATGCAGAAACTTTCCAATCCTTAAGCCTAGGAAAATGAATAGGATCTGGGGATTTTCTTGATCTCTTTTTTGTTTGTTTGTTTGGGTTTTTTTGGCCTTCAAACCTTTTATCTAGAGTTTCAGAAGTATATTTATCAGTTCCATAATTTTAATAAAATAAAAAATGGTCATTAAGATGTAAGACCACATATATAGACTATATGATTTGAACTGTAATTTTACATCCTTATTTTATGGGCACTTAATTATTCAACAGTTTGCCATTTATGAGAACTTTGAAGATAAATTAGAAGCATCCTTGCTAATTTAATGTTTATTTAGCATTAGTGGAAAGCTTAACCATGTACGCAGACATCAAAAGATGTACTATATACTGTATGCCACTGGGTTTTGTTTCTTTGATAGTGCTGGTAGGAAGATCTCCTCAGATCTTTGTAGGATGCCTGTAGTGTGGCAGTGTTCTTCACAAATTGGCAATGTCTAGCAATAATTTTAAGTGACTGCAAAAATATGGGCATAACATCCAGCTTCATACAGCAGGCAAGACTTATAGGACTTACCTAAACTTGTGAGAGACATGCTCAGATTCTGGTGTGCCATAATCAGATGGTAGGTACATAGGTCAAATACATCTACTGCCGCAACTTCTGGGTGTACCCACTGAAGGCATCCCTTTAAAAAGGAGGCCCCAGCATTGCAATGGGGTCTGTGAAGATATTTCTAAAAGAGATGTATGCTAGCTAACATAGGTGCCAAATTCTTTTACTTAGAGCAAGTGAATTGCCTTTAGGTGAGTTAAGCATAAAAAGGTTAGACAGAATAAAATGAATGACAAAAAAAATATGCTTGTGCTTAATTTCTATTATTGGTTGTTTGGGAAGCCTTCATAAGTTACCTTTGCCCTTCCCTAGGGTAATATGGAGAAATAAACTATGCTTTTTTTACACATTAGTCTATACACTGCTGCCTAAAAAAAAGATAAGCTGACTAAATGCTTTGAAGATGGTGGTTGAACCATAAGTGACCAGAGAAAAATGCTGAGCGTAGTTCAACCTGAAAACCTAAAGTCTGATTTACTTCCTGGTAAGGACTTCCTTCTCCTAAGGACAGACATAAGAAGTAGAAGCCTGAGTTTGTACACAGCATCATGGTATCCAGGGATCGACCTTCATGCTTCTAGTGTCTCATTGCTGGGAGCAGGCACGAAGTCCAAACGCAGTTAAAGAAGTTCATCTGTTAAAGATAAAAAACGAAGACTGCAGTTAAGTGAGGAATGCAGTAAAAAAGTCTCATGTATGACAGGATAGATAGGAAAGATGTAAATCCAGAGAGATGTGTGTGTCTTTGTTAAGTTAAGAGAGGGGAACACAAAACTTCTTTTAAGGTAGAATTCAGCTTTCCTGTCTTTCTGGAAATTTTCCACCTTGCTTTGGGTTCCACTTTTACATGCATTGGCAAATGCTGAAACCATGTGGATTAATACAAAAACTATAGACTTTTCACACCTGGTTTATTCTGATCAGCCATCCCAAGTTCACTGAAGTGACAGTTTAACTGGCAATTATGACTTTTTCTTGTTCTCTTTTTAGATGTGACAAGCTTTGTTGGTATTTAGCTAGGAGTGAGGTCTTTGACAGCTTTGTTCTATTTGTGCCTAAGATGCTGTAGTCTTTTCAACTTCATATATTGCACTGTTATGTGCGACATAACTGCTTTAATTTTTAAATTTTCTTTTTATTAATTTTTGAACTGTTGTGTGGGATATCACTGCTTTACATGAGATAGAGTCTCTTTAAGCAAAGGCTTTTCTACAGTCGTATGCAGCTGGTGTAATCTAGCAACCACAGCTACATGGTTGAAATGAAGTATATTCACCTATGGTCTTTTATTTGCATCATGATGGGTTTGCTTGATGAGAAATCCAGAATGAATATGAGTTATGGCTGAATATTTTCTGCTGTGAAAGCTGAGCAAATTTATTTAAATAACTAGGGCCAGCTGACGAGCCATGCACCTGTCATGTGCTGATACTGGAGGGTATCCAGAAAATACAGGTGTTTTTAAAAAAACAAGTTATAGGAAGATGTCTCTGATAAAAGTGAATGAGAAATGTTGTGTTTTCCACTGCAGAACTGCCAGTAGCAGAACATCTGTATTGCTTGTAGAATTATAATAACAGTCATAACTTCTACAATGATCAATAGGTGTTTAAGTGAAGAACTCAAGGGTAGATCCCCAGATCTTGCCCTTATGTATGAAAGAAACCAGAGAGATCAAGATTTAGCCTATAACACCGTTAGAAGAGATCCCACTCTGAGAGAAATATGAGGCTGGGCAAAGGAGGGAGCATACAAGGAATCAAAGAGAAGATTCCCTTTCATCTTTTTGTTTGTTCTTGACATGTTGCTGTGCTTCACAGGGAGCTGCCAGGTCTGCCTGAATGCAGCTCAGCACCAGGTGGGGAAGCCCATTCATTAAGTCTTGAGGAAAAAAAGCAAAAATGCTGTGTATGTGACAGAAGTGGACACTGGTGGCTGATAGGAAAGAAAGTGCGTGGGAAATTATATGTAAGGAGGCAAGAAAATGGATTTTTTTTTTTTTTTTTGCTTGTGAAGTTGAACTTCAGCCTGTGGATAAGCAATTTTGCTAGTTTTGATATGTAAAGACAAAAGCTAGAGGGAGAAATAGAAGGACATAAATTTGAAAGGAAGAAGATACAGACACAGTGCAGAAAACAGAATACCTGTGTAAACACAAAATTTAATTAAAGTAGAAGGAAAAAATGGCATAAGGAATTGAAAAAATCAACCACAGGAACAAAAGAAGAAGAATGTAGAAAGGTTTAATAAAAACAACTGAAGAACTAGTGTAGATGTAACCATAGAGCTTTGGGTACAGAATACTTTGCAGTGCTGGTTGAGAAACATGGGAAACATGTTATGGGAAACATTTCTACAGCACTACACCCTACACCTTTACCAGGGGTGGCCTAAGGAGCAAATACCAAGCTATATTATTAAACTATTCTTACTTTTTTTTGCTTTCTATCTGAGCCTAAAATACTTGCATTTGTTTTCATGTTGGTTTGCCCCAACCCTGTGTGGTAAATATCTATTCCAATGCTGTATTACTGGGATTTTCTTTTTCTGAACAGAGTAAATAAGGTGGGAGAGCTGTCTTTACTGCTAACAGCTGAAGCTTAGTAGTAGAGAAATGGTAATACCGATGCAATGCTACAGTATATCTTCTTTTTTTTTTTTTTTTAGATTATAATGTTCTCTAATTACAAAAAGCTGGCACTTGGAGGGAACTTCCAAACTTCCACAGTCTTGTCCTATTTTCCTTCTGCTTCCTATTCCACCTTCAGTTTCTAGCTTCTGCTGTACCTATGTATTGTTGGCAAACTTATCATTTCTAGTATCACCAGTCTGAGGAATTAAATTTTGGGCACAAACTTTGTTGTGAGATTATGCATTTAACCCAAAATTATATATTTCAAGTAAAATTATTTTGAAACACCGCAGCAGTTTATTCATACAAATATGATCAAGTTAAACACTGTTATGATGTCACTGCTGTGTAAAACTGCTGAAAAACAGCACTTTCTTGAATTAGTTCCCAGCTCCTTTGCAAACCATTTCCATTTGCTTGTCACACTCTTTAAATTGTCCTGAATTTTATTACTTGTCTCAGTCTCTTCTCATGACATCTCAAGTTTCTTGCCAGGAACAGGAACACAAAACCTTTCCAGATTTTAAAATGCATCTCCAAAATTAGGGCTGAAGCATACAAGACTCTGATTCAGCAGATGCTAAAGGGCTCAGTGACACAGACCAGTAAACCTGTGAAAATAGAGAGAGAAAATGTTAAAATGGAAGGGGCTTAGCTCCCGAGATATATATCAGACTTCATGAAGTCACGTTTTTATAATAATCTTTTTCCCACTAACACTCATGACAACTACATTGCTTTATTACTTAACTGCTAAGTGTTGTCTGACAGTAGTATTTGTCAAGTGAATTAAAATATTAGAAAAGGTGCTTGGGAGAGCAACAAGGAGAAAAATTTCACCCATACTTCTCTACTGCAAGGTCCTCCCAGAGTGCTGGGATCAGCAAAGCCTCTGGAGGGAACCATCTCTTCCATAACGGGGCTGGATTCCCTGAAGATGAACAAGCAGTTCATATTTTACAGAATCACACGTGATCACAGAATGGATGAAATGGAAAAATGGAAAGAGACCTCTGAAGATTGTCTAGTCCAAATGCTTACTCAAAGCAAAATCACCTAGTGCAGGTTGCATGCAATTGTGTGCAGTTGGGTTTTGAATATCTCCAGAGATGGAGAGTCCACAGCCTCAAAGGGCAACCTGTACCCATTTAACCAGACCCACTGGGCACTTCTGAGAAGACTGTAGTTCTTGTCCTCTTTATCGCACCCCATCAGATATTTATACACAAGTTTAAGATCCCCATGAACCTTCTCTAAACTCCCAACTCTCTCAGTCTTTCCTTGTATGAATGATGCTTCAGTCCCTTAATCATCTTTTGGCCCTTCACTGGACTCACTGCAGTATGTCCAAGTCTCCCTGTACTAGTGCTGATTAAAGGGGAAGGATTACCTCTCTATTCCTACATGGAATGGTCTTTCTAATAAAGCACAGAAAGCTGTTGGCTTTCTTTGCTGTGTGGGCATATTGTTGGTTTATGATCAGCTTGTTCTCCACCGCGACCTGAGGTCCTCCTCTGCAAAGTCACTTTATGAGCCTGGTCAGGTCATAGTGTGTGCTGTTGCCTAGGATTTTCCCTGCCCATACTTTCCCAGAACTTTGCACTTCCCTTTGCTGAACTTCCTAAGGTTCCCTTTTGTGTATTTCTCCCGTTTTTCAAGGTCCCTTTGAATGGCAGCACTCACCTGCTATATTACTTACACCTCCTAGTTTTGCATCACCAGCAAACTTGCTGAATGTGCTCAGTCCAATTGTCCAAGTCATTAATGATGATGGGAAACAATATTGTCTCTAGTATTGACTACTGAGGTACACCACTAGTGATTGGCCTCGATATGGACTTTGAGACATTGATCTCCAATCTCTGGGCCTGGGCATTCAGATAGTTTTCACTCCACCTCAGTGTCCATTTATCTAGTCTGTAGATCTTCAGTTTGCTTATGGGAGCATTACAGAAGAGTTAAAAGCCTTGCTAAAGTCCAAATAAACAACATCCACTGCCCTCCCCTTAGTCTTCAAGTCAGTCATTTCATTTAGAAGGCTATCAGGTTGGTCAGGCATGATTTCGTCTTTGAAAAATCCATACCGACTATGAAGCATCTGTTAGAAGTCAATATAAAAGTGCTGTTAGATTCCCTACAACTAAAAAGCAACAGATCTTTTAACGTCAAACTGTGCCCTCCAGATTACTGTAGCAATTTCAGAATTTACAGAGGAGTACCAGTAATACAGACAGTGTGTTTTACGTGTCTCCGGAATTACAGGAATTTTCTGTATAAATAAACTCAGTAGTATACTCACACCATCTTTCTGGCTAGTTCATATATCTAATTTTGGCATGTCAGACCACATTAAGGTGCAACCTAGTTTTTGAGAGCTTGCCAGCACTAAAAGAGGAGCATAAAGCTAATATGATTCTTGCCCAATGTGCAGGATAAGAAAGTGTGGCACAGTTTGTGTTACTTGACATAGAAGCTCAAGTGGTATCACAGTAGTCTTGAGTTTGCTCAGAAAGTAAGCAAAGCGTATAGTTTGGCAATGGCTTGCCACTTGTAGACAGTGTCGGGGCATCCATTCACTAAGATCACATTTGGACAGCACTCAGGATCTGGTTCTGTATCTACCTTGTAAGGAAATAAAACTTTGCTTAAGAAGCAAGTCTTTCAACACTGTCAACAAAACATTTTTAGATGGTTTATCTGTCTTATTCTTGCCAAATCTTTTCTTTTCTTTTCTTTTCTTTTCTTTTCTTTTCTTTTCTTTTCTTTTCTTT
>JAOXJM010000019.1:48252259-48265214 GCA_026413425.1 Tringa solitaria | reverse complement strand
CAAGCCAAGTGCAAAGTCCTGCACCTGGGTCATGGCAATCCCAGGCACAAATACAGGATGTGTGGTTGATGGATTGAGAACAGCCCTGAGGAGAAGGAGCTAGCGGTGTTGGTGGATGAGAAGCTCAACATGAGTCAGCAATGTGTGCTGTCAGCCCAGAAAGTTAACTGCATCCAGCCCTGCATTAAAATAAGTGTGGCCTTCAGGCCGGGGGAAGAGATTCTGCCCCTCTACTCTGCTCTCATGAGACTCCACCTAGAGTGCTGCATACAGCTTTGGAGTCCTCAGCACAGGAAGGTCATGGATATTTTGGAACAGGTCCAGTGGAGGGCCATGAAAATGACTAGAGGGCTGGAGCACGTGTGCTCTGAGAAAAGGTTGAGAGAGCTGGGGTTGTTCAGTCTGTAGAACAGAATGTTCCGGGAAGACCTTATAGCAGCCTTCCAGTATAACAGAGTGGGGCTTACAGGAGAGATGGGGAGGAACTTTTTATCAGGGAGTGTAGTGATAAGATGAGAGGTAATGAGATGAGAGGCTTCAAACTGAAAGAGGGGAGATTCAGACTAGA
Organism: Tringa solitaria; assembly: GCA_026413425.1. NCBI lineage: Eukaryota > Metazoa > Chordata > Aves > Charadriiformes > Scolopacidae > Tringa > Tringa solitaria. The sequence continues at coordinate 48,264,646 of JAOXJM010000019.1, read as the reverse complement.
TAGCAAGAAGAAATTCTTTAGTGCAAGAGTACTGAGGCACTGGAACAGGTTGCCCAGAGAAGTTGTGGATGCCCCATCCCTGGAAGTGTTCTAGACCAGGCTGGACAGGGTTTTGAGCAACCTGGTCTTGTTGGAGGTGTCCCTGCCCATGGCAGGAGGGTTGTAACTTGATCATCTTTAAGATCCCTTCCAACTCTAACCATTCTGTGATTCTATAAAGATCTAGTAGAATGAGAGAACAGAAAGGAAAAGAAGAAAAGCTAGGGGATATTCAGTTGTCTGTTAACTCATTTATTTTTGTTGAATTTTTTAGGCTTCAGTCATAATTTATGCCACTTTACTAGAGCTGTATCTGCTTTCAGAGACATGCTCATTGTGACACATAAAATGCTCTTAGAGCCTGAGCATTTTCCCTTCACTATCCCCTTTTGTATAAATTACAAATAACTGAGTGGGGAGCTAGCCAAGATGCTAGGAAGGAATTCACACCGCTTCCCTGCATATAAACCTGTTAAAGGGTGTTCATTGCAGTTCAGAACAGCTCCTTGCATGACCTGAATCCAAAAGGGAGCTCTCCTCCCTGAGATAAACATGTCATTGTTGCACTAATAGTTCATTGCTTGTCTCTTGGTTGCGTCATCTTTCAAACAAACTGAGCACTGTCAGGGCAGCACAAGTGCTGGGGAGGCACGTCTGGAATTGATTATTTTGGGGACTTTAGTTAGTATGTGAGTTTGCTGCTGAAGGGTCAGTGCTGGCCAAGAAAGGGGGGAAGAAGAGGTGGCAGAGCCCTGTTTGGAATGGCAGGTTGGCCACAGTTGCACTTGATCGCCCACAATTTTGAAGATCCTAATGGTGAAAAATGGTACTTTATTTTTTTCTGGGCTCTTGCAACATCAACATTCAGTTAACTTGTCGTGATTTACCTTGCCACTTAGGAACTAATTAGGAAGTGCAAGGGAGCACTGATTATACCTGTAATGGATGTGATAGATGGAAGTAAATGGAAGAGGAGGGCTTCTGACTTACCATTGTAATTATGGTACAGACAACAGATTTTGGCATGTTATTAAAGTCAAAGAAATATCTGGGTACAGGAAAGATAACCTTCATTTGTACATATTTGTTTTCATTACCAACTTGTACCGAGGCAGAAGAAAAAAGATTATTGCCTCAAATGTATGAAAAGGAATAAAGAGACTCACTTCAGGTCATAATGATCAGTTCATTATCCTCTGAGACCCCCTGGAGAAAAGCAAACAAATGACACCTGAGAGCCTCTGAAGAACCATTTTGCATATATAACTCATTTAATACTAGTTGTAATCTGTGTTTTCATGTTCACAAAGGTCCTTTTTACAGGAAAGTAGAGAACAGAGGAATTCTGCCAAAAAAGATTTTATTAAATTGATCCTGACCATATTCAGATGCACTGAAAATGGAGAGAGCAATATATATAGAAAGCCAATTACATGTGCCTTTAATTTATTATGTTTAATTACGCTGAGTGGCCCAGCTGTCTTAGTGACTCAGCTTTGACTTAAGGTCTGCACACTAACATAATTTGATTTCAGCATGTCTTGGCTTACCACCTTGCAGCATTCTGGCATATGTAAATTAAAACATGAATGAGTTTCATCTTTTCAACCTCATTTCAATGAGTTTACAGCATCTGAAAAACATGAAACTGAACCTGGAATAACAATTGAAAATCCATTTGCTTTGGACAATGTCTTAAACCTTCTTGGTATTTTTCTTGGTTAACTTTTACTACAACTTTCTTCTCTTTGTTGTAAGCCTTTTTTTCCTGGGGCTGTGACAATGAGTTAAACCAAATGTACTGAAAATATCTGCTTTAAAAGTGAACACACTTTTTCATTGAAAATTCAGTGCAGCTCCCTTTGCTCTCATTGCTTGTCAGATTTTCTGGGAATAGCAGTAGTGAGATTTAATTCGTAGGGTGACATAATTATTCCCTTGAATTGCTCTCAGCCACCTTTTGCAGTCCTTCAAACAAGAGAGGCTGCCTGGCACACCATTAATACAAAGAGCCAAGGACAATGCAGTCTGTTTTTAATGAAAATCATGTCTAAAATGTCCAAAAAACATTTTTATTTCTATTTGTTTATTAATAGAATCTTCAGAAATCCCACTGAATTGTCTAATCTCAGTGAGATGGGATAATGATTGTTTTTTGTTTTGCCTTGGTTTTCTTTATAAATAATATTTTTTTCCCCTTGATGTCACATATTGGGATTTTGCTGTAAACAAAGCTCATAAGAAAGAAATCTAACCTTTCACACCATGGTCCCAAATTCTGCATGACAAGTAGTCACAGAGGTTTCCCTAATGAATGTCAGAAAATATATCAGAGAACATCTCATGTAGCTGGGAGATATGAACTAAGCTGATAACAATAAACTAAAAGTCAGGCCAAACAAGGAAATGGGAGCATTAAAAAAACAGAAATCAAGTGTTGACTTTTCCTGAGAACATTCTTGTACATTCACCAGACATTATCACAGGGTTAAATCCTTCTCCATCTGAAAGTCTTGGATGAGCGCTTATAACACAAGCAAGGAATAAAATCGTCGTCTCCCTCTCACAGTTCAAGACTTTAAACAATTTCAAAATATAGGATGAAGCCTTCTCACAGAATGATTATTTCCAAGTCTCCCTCCTCTGTGTCTTGTTGCACCTTAGCTTTAAAGCCTATAGTAAGGCTGTCTGCAGGCTACTGGCCTGACCGCTGCTTCCTAACTTCTATTCAATTGCTTTGGGTCCTGAGTGTTTTGGTTTTTTGGTTGTTTTTTTTTTTTATTTTTCCCTACAACACTTCTGAAGCCAAATAGCTCAACTGGCAGTAATTAATTTGGTTCAACTACTTCATCACTAATTGTGCAAAAAAATTTCCTGAAAATTCTAGTGAAAGCCTACATTGAGTGCTTGACATTACAGCAGAGTAGCAATATGTGAATTCTTCCTGGGATCTGCGTCTCAGAGGTTTTTAAAATTAAGGGGATGGGGGAATAAAAAGAAAATGAGAGGAAATCGTTTTGTTATGTTTTGAAATCCATTTGTGTTTTGTTTTTTTTTTTTAATAATTCTCTTTGCTGAAGACAGATCTCATAGCTCTACTGGCAGAATTTACAGAAACTGGATACTGCAGGTCATTGATAGACTTACAACTTTCTGCACCCCGTAAGACTATGATCTTTCAGCTGAATTTTGTTGGTTGGGTTTTCTCCATGAAGCTGAACACCTCCTGCTTCTCCAAACAGTGAGCACTGAGCATGAAAATGGCTTGAATGATAGAAGGAAACCTTTGTTCATGGTGAAGCAGATAATTAAAAAAATTATTATGCTGAAAATACTACATCCTTGATAACAGCGTTCTCTATGAAACACGCTGCTTTCCTTTTTATCAGTTTCTAGTTTCTGAGTGATAGGTTTGTCTGAGCATGACGTTTCAATATGGGAGATACAAAGAGATGAAATTTTTCACTGTAATATATCTAAAACCAACTACATTTACTCACACTGTAGAAAAACAATGTTTTAAATAGTCATCAAGTGTGGGAACTATTGCATTAGGGAAAATTAGGAGATGCTGAGATGCTGAAAAGGGACAGAGTACATATCCCTTCAGCCTTGCTTGTTGTGATCTGCTTTAGAGCAGTAAAATGCTGTGCATAAAGAAACAAAAAAATATATATTTTTCATTTATTTGTAGGAACACTACTCTCCAGCAGGCTGCTGTATTTTATGTCAATGTATTTCACTATGTGATAAAGAACAATAACTCTTACTTTCACTGTAAAAGATGAACAAGACCTGGTTGATTATGGTTTTAATTACTATGTGGCTATGGGGTTTTCATCTGCAGTAAACAGAAACTGGAACTGCATCAGCCTCCCAAGTCTGAGGGCATACATTGTGATTAACTTGAAATGAAGAAAACTTCATATGATGAGCTGATTCTTTTCTTTTCAGATTATATTTAATATTGCATAAAGGGCATGTTCTGTTGTTCAAAGTGTGTTATAAGACTATAAAGCATTCTGTCAGGCATATTTTCTTCTGTCAAAGTGCTGCTGGTGCATTGTCTTTGTCTTTATTAAAAATTCTTGTGTTATGTGCTGCTCTAGAAGAATAGTTCCTGACACTGGTCTTGTTCAAAGTATTAAAATAAAGTGAAAAATTATTTAAAAGTGCATAGGCTGCTTGAAAACAACAATCACAGAAAGATAATGTGGTTGAGGCTGGAAGGAACCTGGTCAATCATGTAGTTCAACTCCCTGCTTAAAACAGGGCCAGCTACAGCATGTTGCTCAGGGCTGTGTTCTGTCAGATTTTTGTTATCCCTATAGGTGCAAACTCCACAACCTTTCTGGGTAACCTGTGCCGGTGCTAAACCACGCTCATAGTGAAAAAGTGTTTTCTCATGTTCAAACTACTCACAAACACCGGTTTTCCTTCAGTTGTTTGAAACAGCTTACAGGGTCTTGCCCCAACGCCTTCCTAGCGATCAAGGTTCCCTGGGTCCCACTTCTTGCTCTTTTTGAAGACAGGAGTGACACCTCATTTCTTCTAGTCCTCAAGAACCACCTTCCTCCTCTGATTCTCTAATCGCTGTCACTTTTCAAAAAAGATCAAGACTGCTCTCATAATGACATCAGTCACCTCCCCAAGCAGTCATGGGCTTATACATAAAAATGTCTAATTTGTTTCTATGTTCCCTAGCCTGATCCTCCTACATTGAAAGTGCTCTATACTTCCCCACTGGTCCTGGGCATTGGATTCCAGAAAGCAAACCTGATACGTGAAGGTGTAGGCAAAGAAGGCAATGGGTACCTTGAGTTTTTCCATGTCCTCTGTCACTAGATCCCCTGCCCCATTCCACATTTTCCTTCATCTTCCTTATGCTGCCATTATACCCACAGAAATCCCTGATGCGTTTCGCATCACATGTCAGGGTAAAGCCCAGGCGGCTATAAGTTTTTCTAGCCCTGTCCCTGCACTCTTGGACAGTGTTTACTTATTTCTCCTGGTTACCTGTCCCCACTTCTAGTTCCTGTATATTTCCTTGTTATGTTTGAGTCTAGTCAGGAACTCCTCATTCATTCATGCAAACCTTCTGCCACTTTTGCTTGATTTCTTGCTCATGGGGTTCTTGAGCTTAGATAAAGTGATCCTTGAAAATCAACTAGTTCTCCATGATCATCTCCTATGGGATTCTTCCAGGCAGCTCCCTGAACAGGCCAAGGATTGTTCTCTTGAAGCCCAGGCCCGTGGTCTTGCTGGTTTGCATTTTTTCCATCCTCTCAGGTTCCTGGAATCCAGCCTCCCTTGGCTGTCCATGCTGCTCTTATATGCTGACCATTTCTCCTTGTTTGTAAGTATTAGGTCCAGCAGAGCACCTTCTTTCATCCACACTTCAGTCACCTGTCTCAGGTAATTATTCAATTAACTTCAGATACCTCCAGGACTGTTTGTGTCCTGCTGTGTTGTCCTTGCAGTAGATTACCTGGGTGGTTCAAGTCCCTTTGAGGACCAGGCCTCCAAATGTGAGGCTTCTTCCAGCTGGCTGAAGCCTTATGTTCTTCTCCCTGATCAGTCAGTCCATAAGAGACATGCACCACAGTGCTGCCATGTTGGCTTGCCCTCTAATCCTGTCCCATAAACTCTCAGCCAGCTGACCACCTGTCCCAGGCAGAGCTCCACGTGTTCCTGCCGCTCTCCCACATTTAGGGCAACTCACCCTTCTTGCAGCTGCAATGTATCCTTTACAAAGGGTCTGTACTCATCCATTGAACCACTCCAGCCATGAGAGTTTTTCCACTGTGCTTCTGTGATCCCAGTGGGACTGTAGCTCTGCAGTGGCATACAGACTTCCAGTTTGTTCCCCATCTTGCTTACATTAGTCTGCAGGCACTGCAGAGGGGCACCTGGTCATGCTGAGTTACCAGATAAATTAGGAGAGCTTCCATCATGATGGTCCATAGTTACTGCGAAGAAAAGTGGAACAAATTGAAAACTGATTTGTTTTTCCTTTAGTCTAGAGGGTCATTCTTGGATTCTACTTATTGGCATGTGTTCTAAATGATGCTTTGAAAGTCATGCAAGTTATTTCAGGGAAATTAATATTTGTCTTTGTCTAGATAGAAGATATTCAATAAATCACAAAAGAAGTAACTGTCCCTGCTTGGCAGTTTTCAAGGGAAACTAATTTTAATAATTTTTATGTAATATATGTATATTTTTACCCATAACACACACACACACATTGGAATCACAGAATGGCTGAGCTTGGCCAGGACACCTGGATGTCATCTGAAGATCATCTCTTCTAATCCCTTGCTGAAGCATGGAAACCTAGAACTCTATAGACATAAAAGTATGTATATATCTTTGGTCTGGATTCTGATGAAGTTACTTATATGGCTATTGCATCTGAATTTGAGAAATAAGTGATTAGGAATGAAAGCACTTGAGAAGATCATGACTAGAATTATTGTTCTACAGAAAACCTACTAGCAACATCAGGGAAAAAAAATTATTTGGATAGTGCTAGAAACAGGAATAGTACCTTGGTATGAAGGTATTTGTACAAAACATCACTCAGACCACTGATGGGTTTATCTTATGTTGCTGATTTTTCCCGAGCAATGTCCTTCCTTATTTCAGGAATGAAAAGTACTCTCTGAAGAGTAAAAATAATAAAATAAATAAATAAAAAAATAAAAGACTTCCTGAAGAATAAAGAAGATAATAAAGAGCATAGACAATGCATAAATGAGACAAAGAATGATTTTCCAGTGAATTTTGTAGAAGTTTCCTCAGATTCATGAAAATCCTTCATCTGCTGAGTTCAAGATACTAATTTCAAGGAGATCTAGGAGCTGTAGCAAAAGTTAGACAAATACGGTATACAGATTTGGTAACAAATGGTTATGAAACCTCTGTATCTAAATGGAGTGATAGAAACATAAGGAATTTTTTCATCTGGAATTTTCTATAAATAAAGCTTTAAAGAAAATGAAAAATAAGGGAGTAAATTGTATGATTGAAAAAGCACAATTTATGTGTTTGAAAAAAAATCTGAAGTAAAAAAATCTGAAGTCAAAAAGAGACAAAATCAGCATCATTTTGGCATATTTAGAAACGGAACAGACCTAGGTTTGCAAGTTCCTCAGAGACATCTTTTTCAGGGCTTGTATTCCCTTATAATAGAATACACTTTCTCAATCAAGTTCAGTATCTGCCACGGTCTAAGTTTGTGCTTGGGTAGAAAAACCTGAGATGCTGGGAAAACAACTAGACAGATTCTGCACTAGTTCTTTGAAGGTTAAAGGTAATACTAAATTGTCCAAAATAGTTACACTGAAACCTCCCAGGAAGAGCTACAGAAAAGTTCTTTTAATGCTGTTTTTAATGCCTTCATATAAGAGGGATAATGTCATTCAGTATCAGTAACTGCAAAGTAGTACATACAGGAAAACCAAACCTTAGCTTCACTTCTTAAGGTGCTCTAACTAGTTGTTACTTTTAAGAAAGAAACGATGGGTTTGAACAGTTTTCTAAGGACCAGATGCAGAGGTGGTTAAAAGGATGAAGAGAACGTGGGGAAGTTTCTCGTGAATGGAGAAGAGACCACTTAAGTGAAGAATACTGTGGTACTGTATACACTTATGGATCCTACAAAAATAGGAGAAAAGCTTCAGTCATTAGGCTGTGGAGGGAAAGAGTACAGAATAGTTTGGAATAGTGATTGGGCAAAGTAATGTAGGGCAGTTATGTTAAGTATTAAGTGTCTGGATGTATCTGTACTTTCCCAGCTGTTAGAACCTTGGAAAATATACCTTATGCCTCTCCATGTAAGCCACATTTTTTTAGGCTTTTTACCAAAAATCATGGTGATCAGAGGCAGGGTACAATAAAAAGCTAGTGTTCCTATTCACAATATCTCCAGAAATGTTTTCCTTCACATACTGAATTGGGAAATTCAGTATTTCCTCTTCAATCAAGAGCAGGCCAGGTGCCACATCAGCCCACCTTTTCCCCTCTTTCAAGATACAAGGTCTGTAGGTTGTCTTGCAGAGATGGACACACTTGCCCTCTTCATTCTGTTAAAAATGAGGTGAGGGGTTAGCAGTATAGCTGTGAATAACTCCTCTTTTCTGGTGAAGAAAAAGGAAGAGCAGTAAGTTTAGAAAGAAAAACAAAACATAATTCAGTACATCAACCATATATAACGAAGAACATAGAAAGAAAGTGTCTAACCACTTTAATAAATTCTTGTGACAAAAAAAAGATGAGATTCCAAGAATTTTTATTTGGGAAGACCATTTCCTTCCATGACTTCCAAGTTGTTAGTCTATAAATTTGTTCCCTAAAATGTCACATTTGTTTCTGAAATGGCTTTGATGTGGGACATTGTCTGGTTGGATTTTTCTGTATTATGGTAGATTACTTCATTTAAAGTAATTGCATCTTTTGATGTTCTGTGATTTTGCATAATTTTATTAGCCATGGACTAAAACCATGGAATTAAAAAAAAAAAAAAGGACCTTTGTGAGTGCATCTGACTGCTAATGTTGTCTATGAAAGTTATTGGTATTTTGAGTATATCATGCCTGCAATGTTCTGCAATACAGATTTGTATTAAAATTGTATGTATTGAGTGCCATACAGCAAGTGAAGGCTTAATCCACTTTAATGCGGTTTTTGAAACGGCAATTAAAGAAGTAATTTTTCTGACCTGCTTATCTGAAAAACAAAAAGCAAAAATGTGCTATGTGGAGGATTGGAGTACTTAATACAATACAACATGTAGGTGATTGTTCTGCAAAGGAAATGTTGAAATGGCTTTTCAAATGCAGCAGACCTTGCAGAGGGAATGATTTTTAAAATTATTTGAAGTGTAGCTCTGGGTCAATAAAAACCAGGAAGATTAGTGACTGCTTAGTAAGTTAGGGCAAGAGTGTAGAGAAAATAAGTAAAATAATTGCAGTTCTCCCTGTCTATGGTGTCCTTGAGCGTATTTTGATATTTCATTCCTGTTTTGCTCTAAACAGTGCTAAGAAATGAAAACCAAGTTTTCATTTGGACAATAAAGGACAGCAATAAAGGACAGCAGAATCTCCAGACTCTGATACAAAACCCCTTAACACTTTAAAAATGTATCTTCCTGGCAAAACAATCAATTTGTGTTTCACTGTTGGTTTTTTTACCCCAAAGTATATGGATATCTCTTAGAGAAAAATTGTGTACCCAGAAGACCTTCATTCTTCCGTGAAAAAGAAAGCCCCCCTTAGGATATACGTTACTCCTTTATACCATCTATGTGCCCCGTACTTGGGGCACCTGCATTGGGAAATTCCACAGGAGTACATCCTAAGCATTTAAAGGCAATGTTTAGTGAAAATAAAAGATGTGCTGAGGGTAGATTCAGTAGAAATTTTTTGAGTCGCCTACCCTTTTGAAATCCAGTTTATATCTTATCACCTGTGATCAGCTGCATCCCATATATAACAGCTTTGTGCATGTTTGGCAATAACCCTCTGAAACAAGTTGTTCTGGCACCCTGTGGCTTTTCAGAGGGATGCTAATCCACCCAAGCAGAGAGTGCACTCACTTTAAAGAATCTTAGTACCCAGAGTAAGCACCACGATTTCACACCACTAGAAAATAGATTGGTTTCTGCACATGAAATCAGGTCATTTTCTATACTTGCAGTTACATTTGGCTGTATTTGCAGCAAAAGCCTGATAACAGAGATACTGAAATGTATCAAGCTGGAAATAAAACAAAAGCCTCTGAAGCATTGTGGTTAGTGTTACATGTGAATAAAGAAAATTTAACTGAGAAAAAAATTTAGGAAGATGGCCATGTCTAAAGCTGAAAAAGTCTTTAGTTCTAAGAAAGGCACAGATGCTGCAGATCTAGTCTTAACATTGATGTAGAAGACAAAATTATACATATTAGTTATGTGCAGTTTCATAAATATTTAAGTATTCAAAGGCCATAGCAGTTCCTGTCTATAAATTTGCCAAATAAATTCATATAAAAGATATACAAATTCAATGTGTAGCCCTTTGATGACTTCCTAGTGAAAATCTTGGACCTTTGAAGCATTGTAAATTCTTAAATCTGGGAAAAAGAGTTATTGTTTTGAAACCCTTACAATAAGGCCAACCTAGGACAATTTATTTTGAGTTTCACTGCATTTGATGGGTTTTCTTTTCAGCTGCCATTCATGGATTCATGAATATGAGAGGCTTGGCACTGAATTAATAAGAAATTAGGTTTGGAGCCAACAAAGAGAACCACAAATATACATGAAATGCTGAGTTTGACAATCTTGCCTTCTGATGCTAGATCAGATCTTTTGCTATACCAATCATCAGCTCCCAGTGAAAATGTTCTGAAACTATTCCTACTCCCAGTGAAATAAGTTAACATATATGAAAAGTTTTCTTGTCTTCATTAGTGAAGTGTTATGCCACTTTTTCTTCTTCCTTGTCCTAAGTTGTATGTTCAATGTTCCATAAGAAACAAATCTTGCTAAGGCAAGATATTCAAGTCACATTTGGTAAACGGAGAATAGTTTACATGGTCATAGTTTATATTGTTTATGCCAAATAGTAGTTAATTATCACCATATGTTTCACTGTTGCTTAAAGAAACCAGCTACTTCTGTTTTCACAGAAAACAAAGCAGAGACTGGAGCATGAAGATTTAACAAGGCTAGAGCAAACATTGAAAAGCTGATGCAGTCTTCCTTATCTAGCAAATACCCTTTATAAGTTGCTCATCACTTATTACAATTTTTGCCTCATAAAACTTTGCGAATTACAGCTTCCACACCATAACATAAAAAAGCAAATTCTCTCCTGGCTTAATGGAGCTGCTCAAAACCTGAGACTAGGTCTTTTGTGCTGTTTAAGGAAGGAAATTTATCACAGTTTTCTTTCTATATGAAGTTTAAAAATAGCTACACTTCATTACAGTACTGATGTCTTCACTAGTTAAGTGTCTAGTCTAAAGTAATACAACATTGATTTTCTTCTTACTACTATATTGAATTTCTCCTTATTTGTATACGCATATAGTAAATCAGAGTCAAACAGGTAATTGCTAGAGACTTTTGATCATCCCTTTCATATACCTTGAAGCAATTAGGATAAATAGCTATGTATTTGTTGAGGATGATTTATACTGTTTGAAAGCATATTGCAAATAATTTCCAAATAATTCTCCCGTCTAATATCCATCTAATATCCAAAAAACCAAAGTGTCCAGGCATGTTGATGTTAACACATTATAGCTTGCCAGCTACAGGAACTGATGTGAAAAATCTCTGCATTATCAAAATTGAGGTCAGAATAGTTTTATAATCTCAAAAGGAATAGCACATTGACCTAAATCTAACAGTTTAGTAGCAACATAACAACCTGAATGTTTAAGATACCTTGGATTTTAGGGTGAATTAGGGTCTTTCTACCAATCCTATGTATTCTCCAGTTTCAAACTGGCAGACTAAACAGTTCGTTTTCCAATGAAAGAACAATACTACACGCAGTAAACTATGCCTAAAAGATGACAATTTGTCTTAGAATTCTGACCAGTCCCAAAGAGGGAAATGAGGTAATCTATTTTTATTAAACTCAGAAGTCTCCATTTGTGGTGAAGAAATTGTTAAATGGAATAATCAACGACAGCTTGGGCAAAATCCAACCACTGTGCTTCAGTGACTTGGGAGCAGAGAAAGGAACAAATTTCCAAAGGCAGAGTTACTGAATGCCTTCTTTGCTTCTGTCTTCACTGCTAAAGCTGTCCCTAATGAATCCCAGACCCTGGAGACAAGGGGGAAGGTCTGGAGAGAGGAAGATTTTCCCTCAGTAGGGGAGGCCTGGGTTAGAGACCACTTGGCTAAACTGGACATCCATAAGTCCATGGGCCCTGATGAGGTGCACCCACAAGTGCTGAGAGAACTAGCAGATGGTATTGCTGGGCCACTCTCTATCATCTTCGAAAGGTCATGGAAAACAGGAGAGGTGCCTGAGGACTGGAGGAAGGCAAATATCACTCCAGCCTTCAAAAAGGGCAAGAAGGAGGACCTAGGGAACTGCAGGCTAGTTAGCCTCACCTCTCTCCCTGGGAAAATAATGGAACGACTTGTTCTGGGTGTCATCTCCAACACGTTGAAGAACAGGAAGTTACTGGGAGTGGTTAACATGTATTTACCAAGCGTAAATCGTGTTTGACCAATCTGATAGCCTTCTATGATGTTAGAACTAGATGGCTGGATGAGGGGAGAGTAGCAGATGTCATCTACCTTGACTTCAGCAAGGCTTTTGACACTGTCTACCATAACATCCTCAT
>JAOXJM010000019.1:48204394-48220758 GCA_026413425.1 Tringa solitaria | reverse complement strand
TTCTTTCTTTCTTTCTTTCTTTCTTTCTTTCTTTCTTTCCTTCTTTCTTTCTTTCCTTCTTTCTTTTTCTTTCTTTTTCTTTCTTTCACAGTTCTTAAGCTTGGAGCTGATGTATCAAAGACTGAAAGAATGTACAGCAAAAAAGCAAAGCAGTGATTCTTCATGTGATTTAAGTATTTGTCAGTCTACCTGAAATGATCATGGAAATAGTAGCTTTGTTAGTCCTCCTCATGGTACATTTTACCCCAATACTTTTTCCTAATTTAATATTGAACAACCAGTGTAAAAATGTTGGAGGTTTTGTGATGAATTTGTGCTGCTGCCCTAGAAATAGAAAAGAATCTTTTCTTCTATAAAGACACTCTATTCAGCCCTTGCACTGAGACTGCTTATTTCTGAATGTTATAAATAAATATAGAACAGCTAAATATAAAGTTCTACAGAATGGAGATAAGACTTTGTTAACTACACATTCTCATTCAGATGTTTTCCCCACCAGTAGATTTTCCCCTCTGTAAGCAGGAGTTATTTTATTTATGTCTGGTCCATGGGTCTAAGGATCTATAGTCAGACATATTTTTATTGCAGTTGCCAGTTACCCCAACCAAACATGACAAGTATGCTTCAGTCTGGGTTTACTCTACTGGGGAATGAAGAAATGACTCATTCTGGATCCAGATCACTTTTCTGCAGCTCCCACTATCACAATCTCCAATGGTGACTCAAACTTTTTTGGTTTCTCAAGTCCTTGTGCTAAAAATGACCATTTAAAGTACATAGCTGTGGCTTACTCCAGCGTGTTTTCTTGTTTTTTCACTCCTTGCTAAAAATTCTGATAAATGTGCTGAAAATTCTTAACAGACCTGGCATGGGTTGTCTTCCCATTCCTCAGGTTGTTATAACCTTATTCATTGCTTGCAATCAAAGTGCCTGAGGACCATCAGTTTCCATAGATGAGATACAATGTTTCCTTTCCTATGACCATATGAAGAATTGATACATGTTGACGAACCGAACTGCAGCTTCACAACCGTAGAGGCTTATAAAGGAGGTATGTTTATTCAGCGCCGGACGCACATGGGATCGCTCCCAAAGATGTGCGTGCTGAGCAGAGTCATTTTCTGAGATTATATTACACAAAGCATTACTTATTCATAAGATTACCTAATACGCCTATACATATACCTTAGCTATGACAGAAATAAACCACTACTTAAACCTTTATCAACGTTACTAAAATTTAAATTTTTGATCTCTTTGAAGTCAATAGGGTCTCACTCTTCACTTCACTGGAACCATACTTTTTGTACCCTAAAGTCAAATTAAGCAATTATGTGTGGGCATGAGGAACTTCTAGCAGCTTCTAATGAGTGTAGTCACTTGCCCTTGAGCCAGCATGCCTGAAGCCTTTGTTGCAAGAACCCCCTGATTAGGGAGGGTCAAGCACCTTTTAGCCAGTGCTTGGGAGCTTGGGAGAAGCCTATATAAGAACCAGGTCTAGAGTACAGATCATGAAGACAGTCAACAGATGTAGCAGTTTGTGCAGAAAGCCACCTTCTCTGACATTCCATATCTCTTTTCTGAGAATGTATTTAGCCATTTTTAGACACATCATATGTTTAATTTTAAATAGACCATAATTTCCAAAGATGATGAAAGGGTCTATTTCCTACATATTAAGTGGGTTTGACACCCACATTTAAAACACTATCATGTTCTAGGGTGTCTGATTTTTGGTGCCCAAAATTTTGAGTCACCCTGGAATACAGCTCACTCTTGAATATTAATTTGGACAATCTAAATTTAATGGTTTTACTGGTTGGTTTTTTTATTATTATTTAGTTAGTAGCATTTGGTTACTTAAAATCATTTATGTGTTTATCATCAAGAGTGTAGTTATTTTTCATTCCCTTAAAAGACTGCATAAAATTCCTGCAATTGCCCACAACAGCTGAAAGTCCTTTATTACCATTTTGTGATCTTATAATGAAATATTGAAGTGACTATCTAGATTCTTTCTGCTGTGGTTTTTGTGATTTCTGCAATGCACCATAAGGTAAGTAATTAGCTTATGACCTTCCTTAGGCAACTGCTTGTTTTTGAGGTTAATAAAATCCATAATTGTTCCCTTATGAAAGCACTGTGTAGTCTTTTGCTTTTCTTATAGGCTTTTTATAATCTCATGGCAAGGTGGTGCACTTGGAAAGAATGACTGCTTCATTTCCTTTAACAATAAATAAATGTGAAGGAAACATAAATAGGTACTAGAGAAGACAATCATCAGCAAACAGCAGCTGTAACAAATCACCAAAGGGGTGAATGAATGAAAACATGAATCCTTTGAAGACATTCAGCAAATGTTCTACAGGAAAACTTCTGGCCAGGCCTGTTTGCTAGAAGGCCCCAAAAGTTGTCTTGTGAATATGATATTTTGCTTCATTTGAGGGGAAAAAAAAAGCTGGACAGCAGACTGTAGTCTTTTAAACTTAGTCTGTTGGATGATGCCAATAAATGTTGCAAGTTTTACGTGTCTTAGAAATTGGTAACTGGCTCATCTCTTTCTCCTTTGACAAGTGGAAGAATAGGAGTGTAAGTAATTCTGCGCTCCAGTTCTAGGGCTGACAACTCCGAAGTCTATGAAGCATAGACCATCTCCAAACAGAGAGAAAGCCTATGAGATCTAAATACTCTATGGAATTTCTGGGATTTAATCTCATATAATTCTTATATAGAATAAAAATATTAAAACATTAAAAGTAAAAAAAAGATAATTTCTGATTCAGGTTTCCAAGGAGATGTGCATGCATTGATTTTTCAGATGCATCTTATGTGAACCCGTAAAGAATTTTCAAAGTTTTATATTAAATTATATTTCAAGACTTCTTTTCTTTGCATACCTATAGCTTGTGCTCTTTTGACAGATAAGTAAAATCAGTCTACAAAATTGTTAAGTACTTGCTGTGGGATAAGCGGTATCTGTCTAGGATATGTTTCTTTACAGCTTATATATTGATTGTTCTTTCCTCACTTTTTCCATTTTCCTTTTCATGGTCTTAATCAACCCTTTTTGTTTCCTTCCATTTCCTGGTTTTAATCCTTCCTTTTGTACCTGGTCGCTTCCCCCTCCTCATTCCCACATATTTATTTACTCTCATATGTCTATATCAATATTTCCATCCCTTTTCTAAGCTCTTTTTCTCTGCTGTTGTTTTGCTGCCTTTCCACTTGCTTTTCTAATTCTCTTAGTAGCTCTGTACTCTTTTCATAGTGCCAAAGGCCTTTTTCTAGGACCTTTCTTTTTTCAGGACTGCATACATAATCGTAGACAGATATGAATCTGTTTGGAGGCTATGTGCATGCTTCCTTGGGAAGTAAGCTTTAAATTCTTATAAGCTCAATTTCTTCATTACCTAGCTGATTTTTACCTCCTGTCAGTGTCAATGTCAACATTATGATAAAACCTAGCAACAGCCTTTGTTCAGAGATTCAGTTGAATTCCTGCAGTTTTTGAGTCCTATGCCCTGGCAAAGAAAAACAAATCTCAAATCAAATACCATTTCTTTTCCAGTCTCCTTCAAAAAAGGAGGTCACATTGAAATTAATGGGCTTCAAGATATCAGTAAAGATATGTATGGGTGAAAGAAAATCACATAATTATAAA
This sequence comes from Tringa solitaria, assembly GCA_026413425.1. Lineage (NCBI taxonomy): Eukaryota > Metazoa > Chordata > Aves > Charadriiformes > Scolopacidae > Tringa > Tringa solitaria. The sequence continues at coordinate 48,217,097 of JAOXJM010000019.1, read as the reverse complement.
ATTACATTTCTGATTTTGTGTACAGAAATATTAATCCTGACTTCTAGGTTACGTTTGTTCACCTTACCTATTTATTCCTGTCACTTGATGAATCGACAGGTCGATGTTGCTTATTAGATTCAGATTGTTGCCTCTTGGGGTTTTTAATCAGTGGTAGCTAAAAATGATGAACACATTGAGTTAATGAAGTGACTTTTTAAGGCAAACACTACTGGTAAATAATAAGTAAACCCACTGCTAGATTTTGGAAGAAACTTGCAGAGCCTGGTACAAATTCAAAGTGAGAGAATTGCAAAACTGAGTAAATGATATACAGGAGGGATGTTGATATTGCAATGCTGGATTTCTTTTTAAAATTACCCATCCAAAATTCTTTGTTCCTGACACTGTACAAATGGCTCAAGCATCTTGCTATGTATTCATTCAATGCATTAATGTAATAAATATTCTGTATGAATGCTCTTAGATGTATCATTGAGCCAGTCCTGTATGATAGTGATGTAGTTTGAAACACCCAAAGTGTGTTCTACTGCACCTTCTGAACTTGACAAAATATTAATTTTATAAATTAAAGTCATATAGGTTTTGGTGAGACAATTGTAACTAATATAAGTAACAAAGCCTTCAGTTTCATTTTCACTACACTTACTTTCTCATCTAGCCATAATTTTTTTAGATGTTGCTGTACTTTTCTATCATGTACAGCTCTTTGTTTTCCCCAAGTTTCCTAGGAACTGTCCTTCTAAGTACTGCAAAAATCGAACCATGATAATTCAGTAACAATCAATAGTCATAGTACAAACTCTGATTGGCAGGGAAGTGAAGATGGAAAAAAAGTTGCCACAATAAATTGCTATGTATTTATTGTCCTATCAGAGTGACAAATTATATATGTCAGAGAAGATATTTATCTCTTCAAGTCTGTTTTGTACCAGTGCCTAGCTGTTACAATGATTGGTATCCTGAGAGTCTGAGCAACAGCATTGTTCTATCTACCTCCCAGTGATTTTGTTCTTTTGTATTCTTGTTAAAGTAAGGTTAGTGTGTCATCCAGGGTCCTACAGTGTGCTGGTAAGTTTGTACTGGAATTTGATGGGTCTGTGAGTATCAGCAGTTGCGCCTAACAAAATCGCTTTTCAAAAAGAATATTCCATCCTGTAACTGAGTAGTACAGCAGGTGCAGTTTGCTGTAGTAAAGCTCCATGCCCACATGGGAGCTGTAATAGCTGACTAGTTTCTTCTTTTCTCCGTTAAAGAGTATTATATAATACAGTGGATGATTGAGACTTGTGCTTCTCTCATTATCCTGCCCTGGCAACATTCAGAATTTTTTCAAGAAAGAAGAACACATAAAGAGAGAACCATTCCATCCCTGAAGTGTTCAAGTCTCCAGGTTTGATTGGGCTTTGAGCAACCTTGTCTAATGGAAGGGGTCCCTGCCCATGGCAGGGGGGTTGGAACTAGATGATCTTTAAGGTCCCTTCCAACTCTAACCATTCTATGATTCTAACCTGAAAATCCAGAACAAGAGTAAGCAGGGACATGTGGTAAATTAGACCAGAAAGAAACTCATCTATTTTGTGTCTATAAGTGAGGCAGATGAAAGCTGTATGGGGACATTACAGGTAGGTTTCCCGTTTATCTGCATTTTTCTGAACCGTACCACTAGATATGACAGGAAGGAGCTTGAGAAAAGTACATATTTTTCAGGTACCAAACTTTTCTTTTTGGCTTTGGTTACAATATGATCCCTGAGTCCTTGGTAATAAGATGAGACAGTTTCTGGACTGTCATCAAAAGACCTATTTGCCTCTTTTGTGGTCTCCATCTTCCAGGAGTTGGTTGGAAAGTTTTGCATTTGTATGGATATGCTTGTGGAAACCATTACCCCACAGCACACAGTGTGTGGTGCAAAATGGGGTGCAAGCTCTGTGTTTCCAGCCTGTGCTCTCTTTCATGTCTATATGGACTGCTTTTATCTTCCCTCCCTGATATGCCATAAAGAGAAGGATGTATCGTGGGGGCCGGAAAGGAAGTTTTCTTTTCATGGACAACATGGCTATGTGGGAAGACCTTTCCAGCCACATCCGCAGGCAGGAGGTAGGGAGATGGTGTTCTGGTTGTGGTGATGTTGCCATAAGTAGTGATGATTCAGTCTCTTGAAAAATTAGATGTCTACTCAAAAGGAAACTTCCCTCCTAGCCCTAGAAAGCTAGGGCTCCTCATGACTGATACTGCAATGAAACAACATATTTTATGGACCTTGTCTGTGCAGGGAGGGTAAATTTCCCAAGGGTGAGAACTGAGCAGGCTGTGGTAAGGCTTGGGGCTATGAAAGTCCTTTGCCTCATAGAAATAACTAAAGAAGAATCACAGCCGCATTGACTAAGATGTTGTCAGTAATTCCTGAATGAGTGAAATTCATAAACATCTCACCTGATAAAAGCATAGCTATTATCTTCTTTTACGTCTGAAACACTTTTATTTTGTTGCTGATTACCTGAGAAACTGTATTGCAAGGACAGTGGAGAAAAAGTCAAATGACATGATTTGATAAGTCACTGCTCTTCCTTGCACTCGTTTTGTGTGGCGGGAAACACAGCCTGGTAAGGCAAAAGCCATGGCATTAATGAATAGAGAACTAATATTACTTACATGCTCATGCAGGTGAAAGATAATAAACTACCCTAAGCAGGGCTGAATTTAGCACTTCATAATATCTACTATTTATGGCAGTTTAGCATTTCAATCATTTCTGCATATTAGACTTTATTTTTCAAGTTGGCAGAACTCATTATGCCTTTGACCTTTCACAAGTAATTAAAAACAAAAAAAGGTTGTCCCTCACACCAGGCCTCAAAAACCAAAGCCTATGGACCCAAGCCAAAACTGACTGAGGACATTTTCCCCACTTGACTTAAATGCTAATTTTATTCTTGTTTCAACTGCATAAGAGGACAATAATCCCATTGGCATTGAGATTTGGTCCTAATCAGCTGTGAATAAAGTCTTTTACGGTGGGCCTAATTGCTATTGTTGTGGCTGAGAGGAACCTGACCTGAGTCAGTTGTTCTTTCAGTATGTTTTACCAAACATACCCTAGGAATTAGATCACTCTAATTTAAAGAAAATTGCTTTCCCTCCACTTCAGCAGGTGACTACTACAATATTAAAATTCTAATCTTCACTGAAAAGCAAATATCAAATAAAACAAAGGAATAGCTGAGCCTCATTCTTTATTCAAAACTACAGAGCACGTATGGAGAAAACTCTATTTTCTTTTTCCTTTTCCAAAACATTAAAAAAATTGCTTTGAGTTTCTGTTTTAGTTTTGTTTATGGTTACTTAAGTCTGCCAATCTGCTGTTTCTGTATAGTGTCTTGTGTTAAGGTGCAAAGACTTTTTTACTATAAAAGGCCCCCCCATGGAATCCTTATGCATCTTCAAAATAACAGTGCAATGTGTTTTCTAAATTGCCTTGAGGCATTTGGATTCAAAATAGTGGTAAGCCTTTCTCCACATTCCTGAGTACATAATTTTTCATCCTACAGTGCTGTCCTTTATAGTATATTCTGAAATAGCTAAAAAAGTAAAAATTGTTCCTAATTTATCAGTTCTGGTAGCTTGGTAGCCTAGTGAAATAAATGTAGATTTTTAAGTCTGCTGGAATGTCACATCAGATACAGAAATATAAACTGCTCTTCACACAGATGACTGTACCATGAATTGCAGCAGAGCCCCGTAGGATCTCATCTCAATGCAGTGGATTTTGTACATTTCTTTTCTAGCCAGGTATATGATTTTTTCAGGCTGGGGTTAGTAACTCCCTCGATATACACATGAGGAGAGCAGGCGTGTCATTTGTTCTAGTGAATATACAAACAACCAGAGATAACAGCATATGTAAAAGAGAGCAGCCACCTGTGATATGTCTCTTTCTGGCAACTTGTAGAAATGAAAGAACTTGCTCCCCCCTAGCTTCCCTAGGGAAAGGAGCGTTAGAAACCTATTATTGTTCCCTTGTCAACCACAAAATAAGAGTCTGCTTGACTTTTTTTTTTTTCTTTTACAGTTAGAAAAGGGGGAGAAGATGCCTACTTGCCTTGATCACTGAAAAAGCTCTTGTAAACAGTGGTGGGATAAGATATTTAATGCAGACTGCTAGATGATGACTCAGTGATCAAAGCATTTATTTGTGTTCAATGAGCAATTTGGTGTTTCAGTTTCCACCATTCTTTTCTCACCTGACTTAACCACTATCGGATCAACAGGGGGCAAAACCACTAGTTTATTAAATGTAATAGCCAATTCTAAAGAGAGTTGCTAAAATCTTTGTTAGAGTATTTGTTCACTCAGACTCTTTTCAGGACAAAATGAATGCTTAAACAGTTAAAAAAGCTGAGGATATGTGACTCTGGACATTTTTAAGCTGTGAAATGCTAGTTATTCTTAAGAGTAGAATGAACTATCTAAACTTTCTTTTTTGCAAGTCTAAAAATTCCCATCAGTTGAAAAGTGAGGCTTTCTTATTCTGTTAGTGGTTCACAGAACATTAGTAAGATGATATATATGGCTACTGTGAATTTGGTAGTTAGTATTACTCTTGAAATTGTCACCAGCTTCACTGAGCCTTATGTTTACCGAGTAAATAAACTCTGTTCATATATTACTTTAAGATAAATACATGTGCTATGTTAATGACAATGCTGTAAATAGTGATTCCTTTGGTTGGTTCATCTCTATTCCACCTTGCTTAAGTATGCAGATGCCTGGAAAATAATAGCTTTGGATTCACCACAGTCACGGCAATAAAACCCTTTTCTATCACCTTGCCTTTTCACAAGGCTTGCTGCGTGGTGTAGAGGGATTGGAAGCTCCAGAAAGAAAGCAATTTTTTCCAGTGTGTGAGGCTATATGCTACCTGATAATTTCTTACTGCAAAATGGATGTGTGAGAATTGAAATTTGTTACAGGGAAGCTCCATGGTTTATTTTAGAGACAGTTCCTGGAGAGAGGGGGAAGGACAGCAGCAAAAGGAGATTACCATTTTAACTTCTGAAAAATTTTGGTGAACTATAATTGACTTTTTCAACTACTACCTGTTTTAGGGAACAAAACTTGAGTGGGTTAGGGCTTTTTTTGTTTGGCTTCTTTTTTCTTTTTTCTTTTTTCTTTTTTTTATAATGAATGTCTGCAGCCTTTATAAAATTTGATAAACTTCTAGTTCACTGTTGAAAATGAAAGCAGCTGAATATCAGGGTAATATAAGCTACTCTAATAAGTCTGGCATAATTCACTTGTAAGGATTTAAAACATTTCAGGCAGAGCTGTAGATGTGTTTCTCTCCAAGGAATAAAATATGTTGTCAAGGATGAAACTCAATTTAAGGTGATAGAATTGCCTAAATTTGGCATGATTGCCCTCCTTGTGTGTCAGTGGTTTAAGTGTTCTTACCTTAAGAATAAAATGATACTCTAGTCCCTCTATTGTAAAAAGGTTAAGAAAAAAAAAAAAGAAAGGAAGAAAGAACATGCATGTCTTCTCTTTTGTAGCAGTGACCACTTTATACAAACTTAAGCCAGGTTTTACGAAGTCTCATAAACTGTAAGTCTGATGGACTGTTTCCCTTAGGTAAGGGAAGATGGATGTGTAAATTGCCAAATTAAATGCTCTTTCTCAAAACGCATGAGAGACTTGATGTGAATGCTTTATGTCTTTAACTACAGGAGAAACATAATAAGACTACTACCATTATCAAATAGAGCTGGGCAGATCCTTTTTAATGGGGAACAGCTTTTAAAAAGCAGTTGTGTTGTGAATATCATAAAATTATAATAACTTTTTTTTTTTTTAAAGAAATTAAAAAAGAAAAAAAGCTGTGGAGTTCCACGTTGACTTCAGACTATTCATTCAGACTAAATACTGTGCATATTTTTTTATGCTGATATTGCTTCTTTCTTGAAATGTCATACTATTAAAAAGAAAAGAACAAAGTTGTGTATTTTTCAGTTTCTGTCAATTTTACCCAAATGTGCTCTATAAAAATCAGGTCCTGAATATTCAATATCATTGACCTAAGTTTTGAGGCCAGAATTTGAGATGCTTTCTGTCACAATACACCATCAAGTTTAACGGACTACATTATCTTTGCATTGTTTATTTTAACTAATTCTTCTTAGAAAAATACTTCTTAGTTTTCTTAGTAGTAGACCCTCCAGTTTAACCTGATAATGAGGCTTTTTCTCTTATAGTTTGAGTGATTAATCAGCTTGAAAGTAGTGTCTGAAAGATTTTATTCACTTTTTTCCAATTCTTAAAAATAAACAAATGTTCATACTTTTTTTCATTTCAGGAACAAAGTAGGAGTGAGACCTTAATCAGGCAGTCCAAATGTTGGAATTGAAAACATTCTTCTCATATATTCATATTTTAAAATTTCTTAGACATTTTAAGGAAGAAGCTGTATGTCTTTGAAAGCTAATTTCATTAATTGTTCCCCTACTTCTCAATTTTCTCTAATTTTGCTCAAGTATTAATTTCCATCACAAAAACATTAATGAGGAGATACCATTGTACCATAATACTTCAGAAAATGTTGCTTTTCTAATTAAAATTATTCATATAAACTCCAGGGAATATGAGGGGAAAGTCTTGTTTGTTACAGCAGGATTGATCTAAGATGGACTTAGGGATCATTAATTTTCCTTAATGCCGTTTTGCCATATTGGCTTTATGTTGCTGACATGCTACTTTTGAAATCAGTCATATGGGTAGTATCATTTAATTAAATAAGCCTGATGTTTCTAAAGTTACAACACTACTTGAAGAGTCATAACTATTTGCAAGTTCAGAGCTTAAGTAACAGCAGTTACTAGATGCTGATGATATGTGGAGATACTGTATCACATTACAGAACTTGATTACAAGCTGGTACAGGTGTTTTTTATAACGAAATGCGCTTGATATAGAAAAGACTTGTGAGAGCTATTTCTGTCCTTTTTCATAGGGTGACTCAAAATGCTGGAAGACAGTCAAATTCAACTGAAAAGTTAGATGAGCTTAATTAGAAGAAAAAATACTTGAATTGACATTGCAATTCCTTGGAGTCACTCATTCTAAGAGCTGGTTTACTCTATCTTATCAGAGAAATTGTAGCTCTGAGGGAAATGGTGAAATTAAATAATGACTATCAGCTCTTGTGGTCTTTATGATGAACCTGCATATCTCCCAGATCACTCCCTTCTTAAGTGCTGAACGGACCTGCAATGTAGCTATCAGCTAAAAAGAATCGGTAATCTTGCTCCAGAGCTGCAGAAACCACATGGTGGTGTTTCTAAATTGTGATGCTCAGATAAGTTCTGTAAGTTGTTTAAATTGTTTTCTCACACTTTTTCATATAGCAAATATGTGATGTATCTGCTATAGAACTAGAAGCAGTGGCTACTGCCTGACTGGTGTGTCTTGTCCTGGTAAAGCTGGTGGACATATTGAAGTTCTGGAAGGACTTTCTTTCCGTATAGAGCAACAGGGATCTTGAGGATTTTCATTCCATTTGCAGTGCTTAGTGATGATAAGCTGCTAGATTTGCACTACATGTGTAGCATAACATTGTATTCTCTAGTCATGGAAAGGAATACTAAAAAAAATGGTATTACCACTCAGGCTGTTAGGCATGTAACTGTAGTGCATTAAAAGCCATGTATTAAGAAGCCCAGTGATTTTGTTCTACATTTAATGCTTGACATGTTGGTTTACCTGCTTGTTCATATATCAATGCCTGCATGATATTAACAAAGTACAGTGCAGCTATAACACAACTCAAATTAAGCCAGTTCTAGTCACGAGTCACTGCATTTTGCAGCTCTTAATATGCATTGTTACGGTGTCCTATTGATGTAGTCTTTGGCACCTAATTCCAATTTTACCAGATTATTGTGATTATCCTTAAAGTGCATTAGTCGCTAGATCTCAGAGTACAGCTGAAAAAAGTCTTAAAGAGAAATAGAGTGATCCATTTACTGTATTGTTAATACTGTTAAACAAGAGGGTTTTTTAGATTAACTCAATCCAATGTGTAAATTTGGGAAAAATAACAAATTGAAATGCTTTGAAATACACATTATACTGGCAGAGGAGAACTGGACAACAGTTAATTCCATACTATGTGACTTGTAAGAAATGTCTTGAAAAGGGATGGAAAATGCTTATTACATTATACTGTAGCTTTAATTTTGCTCCGAAAAGTTATCCTTCTGAATTTGTGTATATGGGAAGAAAGGTATCCATTGCATGCCAAACACTATTATTCAGTCAGTTTGTATAACAGATTGCAGGGCGGAGGGTGGTCTGCAGGGATTGCTGGCTGTGTAGGTAACACATGCAGATCTCCCCTGCACCTAGCTACTTTGGCTTAATGTTACACAGAGCTGACTTGCTAATAACAACTTAACCTGTCTCTTCAGTGATTTATTTTATCACAGCTCCTCCAAAATCCAAAGAGACAGAATCTAAGAGGAAAAATAAATGGAGAGTCACAGAGTGTGGAAAATACCTTTATATATAGGGTAGCATTAGTGAGAAGGAACATGGAGATCCTTTCAAATTGAAAAGAATTCAAAGGACTGAAGGAAAAAAAGGAGTACATAAAAGAAAGAACTGTGCATAGGAACACAGGAAAAATAAGCAACTTGTAAACCCACAGGTAGTTCAAACAGATGTAATTTCTCCTTCTGGAACTTTTTTCCCCATAGTTGTTCCACTAAGTTTGTTGTTTTGTTGCAATTCTTTAATAGGTCTATTCATATTTAACTTGCATGGACAGTTGTTTGGATATATCCAGAGCCAATAGGTTACCCTGTGTCTTGTGCAGTGGACTTTCACGTATCAGCCAAGAACAGCCACGTGGTTAAGGTTCCTCAAAGAGAAGAGTTTTAAACAATACCTGTCTAGAGGGCTTTGGGTTGTATAAGGTTTTGTTATGTAGTGGGTTTTTGAAGGTGCTGCACTTTGGGGATGTCGTGATTGGTTACAACTTGTACATTTGTATGACTAGTGTGACAGCAACCCTTCTCATGATGAACTGGCAGTGGCACAGAGCTGACTGAACAGAAGGGTCAAAGGTACTTCGGCCAAGCAGGTGGCAAAGTGAGTGAGCAGTTCATGACTGTGCATGAGTGCCAGACATCATGGAACAAAGTCGTCTGGCATCAGCCATGTTTCTGCTCTCCAGTCTAACAGCCAGTGCTACCTTCAGCCAGGTGAGGTTTTTATTGCAACGACGTGTGCGCCCTACTGTGGCTCAGGCAGATTTGTTATTTGAAAATGCAATAACATCAATGTTCAGTACTAGCTCTTCACAACTGTAGTTGGCAACTGAGGTTTTTGTTGTCCCAGAGCAGAAAATGTGGCACTTTCAGAGGTTTTAGGAACACTGGTTAAGATCTGTGATCTCTTGAAAGAGGTCAGAAAACTCTGATTATCTTAGTAACTATGAAACACCTTTCTATCTTGTTTAATTTTTTTTTGTGAAACAAAGATTTGAAGGTTTCAAAAGGAAAAAAATGGATATATATTGGAAATTAACATAGAGATTGCTGAGCTCTTTAAAAATTTTTTATTTCAAGACCAAATGGAAATGGCTTATAATGAATCATTTTGAAGGGATTTCACATTTGCAGTGGATAGGGAATTGGGAAAGGCATCATGTCACAGTTTTGTAGAAACACCTTCAGATTAATATAGTCTAAAACATTATGATTGAGATTATATTAAGCCATCTCTTCAGTATTTTACCTGAACTGATTATTTTATAACAGACAGTAAAGAGGGAAACCGATCTCTCAAGAGTGAGTGAGAGTATACGGAGAATTTTTTGTGTCATTAAGTAACCGTACCAAGAAATGACTATAGTTAGCTACAAGAACAGATTTACACAACCCAGTACTGCATCTATTTTTCTAACCCGTTGGGAGTCTAGCTTTCAATAACATGTGAAAAAAATGTATTCTGATGTTTCACAGAAATGTGAAAGGTAAATTCCTGGTGCGTTATTTTACTACATTAATATAAAAATATTCTTTTGTAAAACTTTCACAGTTCTTATTTCTTGTGATTTTTAGCTAGTTGTACTGTGAGTGTGGCTCTACTTGTCTCTCAGATGCTCATTTCTAAGGACTATATCTTACAAACAGTCATTACATATGAGTACTCAAGTACATACTGCACTTACTCCCAGGAATAGTACAATTAAGTCAAAGTGCATCTTGGATCAAATCCAAGACTCATTAAGTCTACTTAAGTGGTTCCATTTGCTTCAATGGAAGCTGGATCCAAGCCATCATGTCTGCAGCTCTCTGAAAGTACCATCACTTATCTCAAATACACCTAACTAAATTCTATTAAGGGTAGAATAAAATCTCCCAATATCTTACAAGACATTAAAATGTTTCTTCATATAGGAGTAAGAAAGAAAATGTGATGACACTCTGTACTTTAGAAAATACTTGAATGGTATGTTATGAGGTCTAATATTAAAAAAACCCCAACAGACTGTAACAAATGATGGAGACAGATAGATCAAGAACTAATTGAAATTGATTAGAATTGCTAACAATCAGATCTTACTTGTTTGCCTCATTTATTCATAGGCCTTTCATTTACATATATACTGAAATGTGGATATGTTATCATAAAAGTTTCAAATGAATTTGCCTGAATTGATCATAAGAAGTGCTAATTAGTTTTGCAGTCTTGAATTCAACATCATACGTATGACCTGATTTGAATTATTCCTAAATTCAGGTTGTTGTACACAGCTAGGAAATAGTTTAATCTTTTCCAACGGCTTTTTTTCTATACTGAGCTATCCTATGTGAATCGAAAAGGACTGTGGATGAAATCATAGTTGTCTGTAGGTGCAGGGTTCTCCAGAGCTTTCACAGTGATCAACGGCAATACCTTTAAGGTTCATTCTTAGTAACCTATGACCTACTAAATGAGATCTCTGTGGGTTATTGAAAAGATGCATTTGAAAAAACTAATTGGCCATTGTAGATTGCTAGACCACTTACTTGTTATTGTGTCAGTAAGTCAGAAATACAGAACTCAGACATTCCTTTGCAAGAATTCATTTGAAAAACCAAGCAAAACAACTTTAATTCTCTTTTATCCCTAAATAATTTAGGCTACAGTCACTATGTGACTGCTTTTCTCCCATTGCAACCAGAAAGAAACTGCTTTTCTGGATGAATTTACTCCTGGAAATTAACTCTCAGTAAAGAGTTACTCTGTTATGGGTAATAAGTGACATCTGAAGAAACCACTTCCATGAGGTACAATATATAATTAGCTGCAATAAAATTAATGGGGCCATGGAATTGAATTTTTCACTCTTTTTACTAGAACACGTAGTCGTGCATTTCAGAACAAATGAATAATTTTTCTGACATGCAATCGAATCTAACAGCTTCATTTAATCTATTTATTTCAGAGATGAGTGGGATCAGTTTGACAAAGTGCAGGTATGGTGCTGTCAGCAGTGCTGTAAAATCATCCTAATTGTAAGGACTCACACTGTGAGCTCCACAAATTGTTCAGCAAATCATTACTAGCGAAGTGCTATAGTTCAAAAGGAATGGAAGGAAAGGGATTTTGCCAGTTGTTTCAAACTAACACTGTACAGTTCTTGGTTAGGAGTAAATGTCTTCAAATGCAGTATTGGTGACAGCCAGTGAGCATATAGTTGATTTTAATACTAGACTTGCAGTTACATTGTGGTTACTGGGTATCACATACCTCCAGTGAGTAATTTATGCTTTGAGTTTCAGTTTCTCTTTCTGTTTTCAAAGTACCCAGGAGTTGTTTATAATATTTATTATGTCTATCCTCATTTAGAACTATTTACAGAAAAACCTGTATAGATGGATCTTTCTTTGCAAACCACTCATTAAAAGTTTCTTCTATGTATGTGTCATCCCAAGTTCACATTGTTGGTTTGACTTCATCAGATGTGCAGATTAAAACAAGGTTATTTTTTTCTTGGGTAGCCTAATCTAATTTGAACAATACGTCATATAGTATAATTGAAACTGTACACCTAGAAAAGAGAAATGGAAGTCACTTTTTTTACACAGACTTCTTTAGGAAAGGAAAATTGATTTAATAACTTGTATTATGAACTTGTTTTGAAAGTTATAGCAAAAGAGCTCATAAAGCTACATATAAATAGGATAATGATAAATGAAAAGAGCTGAAGCTCATTTCTGGACTGAGTCCGGTTCTGATACACCTGCTAACCACAAAGTTTAGAACTTCTCTTTAACATGACATTCAAATTTTATGAAGTTTCTCCTGAAGGATTTATTTTCTTGAAACATAGCTTTTAATTTAGTTATATTTAATCAATGCCTCTAGCAAAATCATACTATCAACATGTGGAAAACATTGTAACATTAATGGCTCTACTCTCAGACTTCTAAAAAAAATCTTTGTAACCATAGCAAAGATGGCATTTCTTCTTTATAACATTTAACAAATAAACTAATACTCAGAATGCCAGCCTTATGTAATACAGCAGCCAGAATGTTTACAGTATGTCAACTTTTAAACAGGTGAAACAGCCTTCAACTACAACTTCTCTGTCTAGCCATCTTTAATATGGTCTTATTCCTAATTGATGTAGTGATGGGAAAGTATGAAAAGAGAA
>JAOXJM010000019.1:48170497-48183410 GCA_026413425.1 Tringa solitaria | reverse complement strand
CCACCTGGGCACACTGCTGGCTCATGTTCAGCCGACAGTCGACCAACACCCTCAGGTCCTTTTCTTATTTAAACATTGGCATATATACCAAATCATTATGTAGTACTAAAGAAAATAAGTAGATTTCTATTTAAAGAATACATTTAGATCAAGATTAAAAGCTAAAATGAACTCCGTAATTTTTATCTTACAGATAAAATCACTCTTTCATTCTTAAGAGTTTTTAGTATAGCTTTGTCTCTTTGACTGCGGATCTCCTGACAAGGCAGTCTCAGTCAGTTTCCTGCTTTCCCTTGCTTTCCCCTTCCCATGTATTTTCATGGCAAAAAATGGCATTTCATTTATCTGAAAATTTACAAGCAATCTTTAGGCCAAAGTTTCCTTCTAGATTACAAAGGGAATGCTTAGTGTTTCAGCTTCTAGTGATTCTGGTAATCTATAAGTCTTTATCAGAATTCACATTTAAAGATTTACGGAGGGAATTTTAAAACTACTGAACCTATGTGGACTATTTTTGTAATCTGTTGAACTGATTGAAATTATGTGAGTCCAATGCCAAAGCTATGCAATCTTGAGAATCTCATGTTAGAGAGAAAACAGTTGGATTTTTTCTGATAACGTGACAGCCTTGGAATTATTATATAAGCAATAACAAAAAGAAAGGCAAGGACAGGTCTGACTGGCATCTGTAGAAAGGACATGTGATTTAAATGTTGACAATATCAGGAAACTTTTCCAGATGTCTTACATTAAAATACGGGTTTCTGTAACTACAGTCTAGTTACTTAGGACACACAGGAACCTTAATCAGTATTAACAAAATTTCAAACCCAGAAACCATGAGCATTTAAGCTTGTGGTATAATGACATATCATAATATTGATCATAGGACCATTAGGTACATTATTTTTTCTATAATTTCTTTTTGAAGATAAAATTTTAGGGCAAAAGCTGACTGGGAAATGTTATACTCTAAAAAATTATTACGTAATTGCATAAAACCCTAATACTTCACACAACTCTGATTAATTTGCCTTTCCTCAAGGGCAATGACAAGCTTTCTGCCTGGAGAGTGTTTTTTCCAGAGCAGCCAAGAAGAACCCTAGACTGTGGGGAGCAACAAGAAGAGGCAGTGGAGATTACCATTGTAACTAACCCAATGTGGCAGTGGTGAAAAGAGCTGGATCTAACCTGTAGTTGGATGCCTCTCAGTAAACCTTTTCAGCTTATTTGGACACAGATCCGTAGCTGGAAGAAGGAGATATTGCAGCAGCACCTTCAATGTGTTAAAACAGGAATTTTCCGTGATGACTTATGAAGGCCAAACTCCTGAGAGATAGTATAAGCTGCTTCACTGGTTAGTTTTTAAACAAGTATCTGTTTGGAGCTGCTAATTAAAATAGGTCATAGCATACATTAAGATAGGATTGGAGGCAAGGTACAACTGAAGTAGCCAAAGCTGCATGATAAAGTTGTTACAGATCTGCAATTTTTTTCACTGGCTTTGACAACTTGCTCTGTGGTCAAACTTAGTCGCCAGCAATTTTCTCACCTGCCAGATTCAGACCTGGTGTTTGTGGTGATGTTGCATTGAGCTAGCTGGTGGAAGTTAATTACACCAAGCTATGTCCTTTGACCTGGTCTTGTTAAGGCAACTTGAAGTAGTTAGTGCTTGCCAGTAGGGAGTTCTACTGATGTTCATTTCAATGATCTGGCAAAAGAGCCCATGGTGGAGTGTCTGTTCTTCAGTGTTTAATTTTGCCTTATGGTGTGATGGGCTGAATATTGCTGTGAAAAAACAGCTCAGGAGGAGGAGGGAATCAAGCAGTTGTTGGTGCACAGCATTTACCTGAAAGTAATACTGCATCACTGTCAGCTAAGCAGTTTGATGATCGCAGATCATGCATTGGGCCTGTTGCCAGGGAGTTTGATGTCTTTATTCAGAGGCCGGCAACGCCCAGAGTCAAAAGGAAGTCAGTGAGAAGGTGAGTTATGGATGCTTTTACACTGATGTGGACCTCAGACTGTGTTAATGGGACACAAGGTGCCCTAAGCTAAATGTAGTCACTATTTGGTAGGGTTTTGCTTGTACTACACTGGAATAATTCCTTCTAGTAAGTGCTTAAACTAGGAAAAAGGGAGGGGGCAGAGTAGTGTATGTAGAGAAGTTACATTGGAATGTGTTTCAAGAACAAGAAAGTAAATGGGATTCTCTTATGAACAGCCTGCACTCTGTCCTCATCATGCACCCTCAAGTAGGAAATTAAGAGGCTTGTAAGAGTGTTCACTATCCTTTCATTAATTCTGTTACTAAAATAGTTGAAGTTCTGGTAATGGTTTTCCTATACTTGTGAGCTTGTGGAAAGCCAGAGAGGAGTGCTTTGTTTAAAATTACAAATAAATAAAGGATTCTCATAGTTTATTGCCTCTGAATTTTGATATTCTGTCTCTTACACCTTCCACTTCATTTTTCTAAAGTGTATTCAATAAACTACTCAGTTACATTCCTGTCTTAATGGAATTCTAATGGGATAAATTCAGTTACAGAGAAGACCTGTTCTAGCTGTGACTGCTACTTTAATTTATTTATTTTCTTTTGGCAAGACTCAACCGTAGGCATCTGGTACATTAAAAAGTTGATTAAGATACATGTGTATTCCAGATCAAAAAGGGCCCTAAATCCTGCACTAAATTTTAAGATGAACACTTTGTCCATAGACGATCAATTTAGGAATCATCCCCAGTCCCTGGCTGTTCTGGGAAATGTTAGTTAAATGATAGTTAAAGGCTTTCTGGTGGATGTTTCTTCACCATATTCCATTGTCCGAGCAGTGCTGACCATGGTGTTTGGTGTTTTGGTACTGTATTTGGTAGTGGAATCAATTGCAAAATAGTACTCTCAATTCCTCAGGCTATAGGCAGGAGTTGAGACCATTAAGGGTGTGAGTTTAGACCCTTCTGCTTAGATAACTCTAACAAAAAACTTCTGTTCAAATACCTGATTTGAAAATATTTGCATCTGGTCAAATATATCATGGGACCAAACAGAATAGATCCCTGAAAAGGGGAAGAGTCCAGTGTCCTGGAAGGACTGCATGTGGAAGCATGGCCCTCTGCTAGATACATATGAGTAAGCTCACTTCTACTCAAAAAGGAAACTTCTTGCTGTAGAAAATTCCAAAATTCTAATCTTAAAAATTGTGTCTGCAGGCACATCAGGACAAACGTACAAGATCTGCTCTGAACACACACTGGTTTTCTAGTCAGTTGCTTCAGTTCTCATGTCTGCTGAGCAGAATCATACAAGGCAAGGAAAAGTGGATGGAAAACTATACAATTCTTATTACTAGTAGGCAAGAGACCTGCAGTGATGCTCAAATAATGAGAAACAAGTTAACAATACACCAGCTTCTTCAATTATCCTAAGTTATTGTTAACCCACAGTACAATTAACACCTCAGGGGTTAGTTAACTTCCACTACCGACAGAAAGATGAAGGAATGTAAACTAATACCAAAATCAACACCTTGGGAAAAAAAAAAGTCTTATAAGCATTAACTAGGATCTTAAACAAAACTAAAAGTAATACTAATTATGCCTTTGAGTAACGGACTGAGCTTTCCAGTGACTTTAATGCTGTTTAATTGTGTCTATATTTATTTCTTAGCAAAGAAGGAAGTAGTTCATATTAAACTCCAGAGGAAGAAAATTGCTAAAACTTAATTCTATAACTAAAACTTTGCAGTAGGTCTCTTACTATTCCATGTTATTGAAGAGTTTTGGGACTTGATCATCAGACCTCACTTATAAGGCTACTGCTTATTAAAAACATGTCAAGTGCTTTAGAACATGAAATTCAAGATGAATTATGATGTGCCTCGGTCCTGAACTTGGAGATAAGCTTTCAGACAAAAATGAATGTACACTTTTTGCTAGGGACACCACCATTTTCATGTTTAGTCAGGTAACTAATACCCTAGCGTACATAACAGAGCTCCAGGGAGATAAGCGGCATCCAGGCTGCTGGTCCAATTCCCCTCAGTGTACTCTGCAAACTCTTTCAAGCAACTTCCTTCTATGCATGCTACTTACTATGTAGGCTATGCTTGTAGCAGCAACATCTGTAGCCTTGGTACATCAGACACTGTCTCCCAATCCAGTCTTTTCCTTGACCCTGGAAAAGATAACTTTTCCTAACTTGTGTTTGAACACCTGGAGCCAGTTTCTTAGTTGCTTTCATCTTTGCAGCACTCAGTCTGTGGCAAGAAATAAGATAAAAACTGAAAATGGCTCTCAGTGAATACAGAATTGTTACAGCTCATGTAAGGCTATGGTTTACATTTGAGGGGTTGGAAATGAGAGCTCTTCCTCTCTGGCTAGCTCCATGCTAGCAACCCAGAAACCACTCTAATCTGTTCTGGTGATCAGGAAAGAATAGTTATGACCTGAAAGCATTGAGCTTTAATGCACTTTTCTGTTATGCCCCTTCTCTGCTTCATTAAACTGTATCACAACACAGCAGAACATCTGAGCTATACGCAGCAAATGCCAAATGTTCCTGTTTTACCTTCTAATGCCATTTTTCAAATGCCATGGACATCCTTAAAACCCTCATCAAGGTGTTACTAAACTGTTAAAGTCTATTTTGTGTCAGGAGGCCTCAGCCTAAGTACTAATGCCATCCCACATCTAATGAGCTGCTAAGAGCTGTATGTTTGAAATCCCAGTAGTGCTGCATCCCAGAATTTAAAGCCTGATGCAGTCCAAACAAAAAAAATAGATACATTTCCAAAAGGATGATAAGGACCCTAGTTCCCATGGTGTTCTCTGAACAAAATCTTAATTCTTCAAGTATATTCAAAGATTCATGTATACTATAGACAGTACACATTGAAAAGACCTCAAAAAAATTACAGTCATGGAGTTCATTTTATAATGATGATTAGTTAAAGTTACATGTCAGTACAGCTAAGGGTATGTCCCATTTGTGGAATATATGCCCCGAGTTAGGTTACTTTCCCAAACTCTTGTGTTTTAAAGACAGAGCAGGACTTTCCACCTCTTTACTACCTAACTGATACAACTGAAGAAGAAAGGAACAGCTGTGATATGGCATAAACTTAGTTAAATCAATTACATATTCTCCAATTCAACAACTGCAGTTTTTCTACAATGTGCATCACTAAAACCTAGAAAAATATGGGGTCATGTATAATGGTACATTAATAAAGACTGTGTTTAAAATTAATTCTAATGATTCTGAATGGAAATACCAAAGGAATATGTTTCAATCTTTGCTTTTACAAAGAATAAGAAGAATTAATGACATGGCATATAGAAGATGGTCATGTGGTATTATATTGCCATTTATTAGAGAAAATTGTAGTAGCATAAAAATCATCACAGGTGAAAAACGATCCTGCAATTGACTTCTTCTAAGAAGACCAAAGTAGTATGTTTAAAGTCCACTGATGACTTCCCTCCTGTCCCTGCCTGGTGCCTTGTTCAGCCGGGGGAGGAGGGTGGATGGTGGGGTGTGTGTGAAGGAATGTAAGTTTCGAGGGGTTTCTTTATCTAAGGGGCAACTTAGAAAAATAATAAAGACATATTCTGTACCCACTCCCATAAAGCGAACTTCTCTGAGATATATATGCTGGAAAATTATCCAACTGATTCCTGTTTTCAGGACTGTGGAGTGTCCCAAATATGTGGTGTAGTTGGTGGAAGCGACCACTACTGAAAAGTGGTTGTAGGCTGCCTGGTAAGTAAAGATCTCAGATAGGTTGCTTGCCAGTCTGGTTATTCAAAAACTGTTTGAAGATGCTTTCCCAGCATCAACACTCCTTGAGACTGAGAGAAACTTGGCATATCAGCCCTGGATGTAAGACAGCTGGCAAAAAGTGCAGAGAGCTGATCAGGGTGAACCACACACAGAATGCAGCTGTTGCAGTTATTCACCAGGAAATGCTGGGGACATAGGAAGTGCTGAAATCCCACTCCTCTAAAATCTGACTGTATTACTTCGGCATATATGCCTCTTTCTAAGGGACATCTGCATTCTTTCTTTATGATAGGCAGATGGACTGTCTAAGTGAGTGTAATGTCTTTGTACCTCCTACATTCAAAAGGATATTTTAACCACCTGCTGTGCAAGATTGCCCAACCGTGTGAGCATTTTAAAGTAAAATAACAGCTCCATTTTGGAGAGAAAATTTCTGTGGCAGTTCAGTGTGTGGTCTGTGTTACATGCTTCACTGTGACCAGGGAGGTGCCTGAGACCTGTTCTTCTATGGAGGGCAGCCTGAGGTCCTCAGACCCTCAGAGAGCTCAAGTCTTACCTAACATATGATAAATTCAGCTGAAAGCAGAATCCATCTTTATAATACTAGAGTTATGCCAGTGTGAAATATTGTGTTGTTCACCCTGTTCTTGCACTGCTCCTTAGGCATCTTCTTGAAAAGCAAATACAGGCTAGATGGACTGCATCTGACCTGGTCAAACCATCTTGTTAAGAAGTTGGGAAGATTACTGGGATCCTTGCCAGCCTGAGAGTATTTGAACAGATAGCTGTTACTTCCTAGCAATATGTCTCAATCCCCTAGAACCACTGGGAAATGCAAAAGCAGAAAGTGTAACTGGAGTCAGGGAGAAAGTAAACAAGAGAAAATTTGGCTCTACTGTCAATGACAAGAAATATTCCTGGGAGAGAAAGGTGGATCAAGGAGTCACAATTATTTTTCTCTGCAGGATCAGGGCTTGGGACAGCTCTCTCTTCATGTTTGTAAGTCCCATTATTCTTCTTGAAAATCAAAACTAAAGTCATTAGTCAGTTAATAGAACTTCTAATGTCTTTTTTTCTTCCTGGATGACTGGATTAATATCCCACGTTCTCAATACCTCCATTGCATAATGATGCAATGCACAGGGGTGAAACTATTCAGTTTACAAATATTCTGATGAGTGCTCCAGCTGCAATACTTCTCTATAGGTACAAGAGCAAGTTTGCTTGCTTGTTTATCTTTTGTAGCAGCATATGAAAACTGATCTGTTTCATGTCCTGACTCCCTCTTTCCCAGTCAGAATTTTTGTGTACTTGTTTGATCCTACTGTATTTCTTGGCTGCCATACATGAAGTCTATGTTAATTCTGATTTGCTTCCTGGGTATTTCTGTATGTATGTTTTTTAACAAATGAAAAGTGCTCTGATATTTCTCACAGTCAGCTGGAACTGAGGGAACCACAATGTATCAGGGCCATAGACCCCTTCGTTTAGCAGGAATATTAATGTATAGCTATACCAAAGAAAAAGCCAGGTTAAAAGCAATGCAACGATTTCAAAGAGAAGTTATTATTTTTATCAAATCTACAGTTTTATAAGCCGTTAGTCTGTCCTGTCCCAAAGGGACTACCCCTTTGTTTCATGGCAATGTGTAATAGGACAAATTAGAAATTTTAAATGTATCATGTTGTACATTTAGCAATGTGATAAATGTGATGGTTACTTACAGAACCCATCAGAAAATCTCTCTGAAGCTACGGTTTTCTTTTGACTTTTTCCTCCAGCAGCAGCAACCTGATCAAACATTCAAATTCTTATAAAAAGCAACCTCTCCTCCCCCAAAAAAACCTTCATCAATTTTTGATAGTATTAAATTCACTTAATTTTTTTCTTCTGTGAGAGGTACATAAATATATTCATATGATATTGCCTATATAAATAAGAATCTTACAGCAGGATTCTAACTATAAAGGATACTCAGAAGAATGTGGAGACTGCAATTCACTTTAAATTCAGAATTAATCCCATGTCCCTCAGGTTAAAGTATGCTAAATAAGTTTATAACATGCTCAAAAACTAAACTAGTGTCCATCTGTAAGTAGTCTAGATTTAATGTGTGGTTTCTTCAGTTTTTCAACCATAATAACAGTATCCTTTTAGGGTAGGCATCTTAACTATTTTTTCCTCTCTTGCAAACACAGCATTGTTATTCCCACACTGCTCTTTCAGAAAATAATGCTATAAAACAGAATAAGGCAATTCAATACATTAGTTGACAGCATTTTTTCCATGTACGCTAAATCAACAAAGATTGCTCAGCAGTTAAAAAAGCATACATAAAGTACTTTGATCCACCATATGTCTGGAGAAAACCTAAGCTGATTCTGTGCAGTTATTACTCTTGTTTAGGGAGTGCTGATGTTGTGCTTCACACTGTTGAAAAAGTGGAATACGTGAACACTGGATCAAAGATCCTATAATTTTGTGAATCACAGCACAATTTATAGGTCACCACAGACCTTTATGAAGTGAAACAGAAATTTGAAAAATTCTACCAATAAATTTTCTTGTGCAAGACAAGGGATAGTCTTTGCCCCTCACAAAACAGAGGCACAAATCTCCATTGCTTTGCCGAGTTCATTTTTATACAGATGACTACCTGCCCTTTGATATCCTTGTACCCAGCTGTGGTCTGGGGAAAATTTGGGGTTAATTAACAAGGAGAGGTCACAGGAGTCCTGATTCAATTATGTGGTAATTTCTGTGAGTTAACAAAAAAGAAACTAAAAGGAAATAATAAGTGATTGTTCTCCTCACTACATTCTGGTGCATATCCATTTCTGAGAGGGAGCTTCACAGCAAGTTATGTGCCCAGTGCAAGTGTGTATTAGTGACCCCCAGCTTTTGGTGTAACACACATGCATTCTGAAGACTGGAATATAATGTTGGCTACAGGAATTAGAACTGAAACAGACCCATTACTTCACTCATGTCCCAATTGCTATTGCAAATTAAAATGCAAGTTTAGCTTTTGTACTTCAAATTCTTAAATAGGTCACTTTGCAGTTTTTCTTGGAATTGTACTTTACAGCCAAGCTGTGCAATCCAGAAAATATTGCATGATATTCCACCAAAGCATTCTTTTTCTTTAAGCTTTTCTTCTGCTTGCTAGTAATGACAGGAATAGAAAGAACAAATTATAGTAATCTGAGAGTTTGCTTCTTTTAAGAGTTTGGGACATGGAATGGTTGATTGTACCTACAAAGGTTTTACAATTAAGTGCTATTAAAAGTCACAGATTTTTTTCAATCTAGAAATGACCATTAGACCTTCTAATCTTAACTTCTCTCCTAGGCTATTAAATCTTATTAGCAAGCTTTGTAATGTGTTTCTCTAAGTCATGTTTAAAAAAAAAAAAAGAAAGCATCCAACTGGGATAAAACTACCACAATGAGAATCCATTGCTCCCCTTGGCAGGAAAAGAGACTTATCTGACTTTCATTGCTATTACTTGAGATGCTAATGACTTCTCAGAGAGAGAGATACCAAATAGGGTAGGGAGGATTTTAAATAGTTTTGAAACCTACTTTGTAACTTACTGTAATAAAATGAAAGTTACCAATATATAGCATTTTGCAGATGAAAATTTTCTCATAGAGAAGGCATTTATGGGAGGACAAAAATAAATACCAGTGTGCTGGCTATGACTGCACCACACCTTCTCCATGGCTGAGGCACTATACTGTGTCTTCTCAGCTGCTAAGCTACAATTGGGGTGGTTATTAGTATAAAAATTGAATTATTCTGAGCACTTTTGAATGCTATGTAGAAACCCTGCTTTGTTGCTTACAAGGGGAAAAGGGATGAGGAAGAGGATTGCTCAGGTCTTTTCAGCCCCCTAGTATTTCTATGCAATATTGAGCCTGTGCTAGTCCTGCAAAGGAACTAGAGATTTCTTTATTCTCCATGTGAATCTCTTGTCAATCCAAGTGAATATCAGTACCAACTGTCATAATACCACTTGCAAACATCCATAAAACCAGTAAAGGTGTCTTTCTGTATCAGAATTACAAATCAAATTTGTACCTGTTTATACAAGGAGTTATAAATGAAAAGACTTTGACATGGGATTTTGTGAAGTGTCATTTCAAATAATTTTGTCTGTTCTGAGCAAAAGTTACTAAATTCAGTCAAAATTAAACTCTAAGCCAAGTAGGTGTTTGCTTCACTCTATTTTTAACTCATGGAATGCAATCAGGCTTTTTAAATAACCAGATGACATTGGTTAGAAAATAAAAGATTAGTTAGAAAGATATTTAGCACTTATTAAAGTAAAAATCATTGCAAGGTCAAAATAGCTCTTCAGGTCTCAATCAGTACCTGTCATTTAGCTGGTTAGCTACTTCTGGGTTTGAAACCATTTCAAATGATCATTAAATTCCAACAAATATTCAGCAAAACTGCAGGCGGATATTTCACTGTCGTCTGGAAGCCGTACAAACACTAATTCAGACAGCCTGTGAAATTGCTTTACTGCAAAATTAAGTGATTATTGAAGATATCTCACAGGATGTCCAAGAAGTATTTGGCATATTTTCTTTCTCATTCATGATTAAGTAATTGAAATTCTGATAGATTCTACTTGCAAATAATTATCTTATCTTGGCACCGATGTTGTACAATTCTCAAGGAACTCTCAGTTCATCAGTAGTTGCAACTCTGCTAATTTGCAGAAAAAAATAATTAAAAAAAGAGAATGCCTTTGTTTAGGACTTCATTGTTTTGCAATACTGTCACGCAATCCAGTGAAACCTGCCAAAGGTCATCCAGAAGAGCGCGTATCACAAGGGAAGTGAATGTTTCTTTACATGACTTTAAACAGAGAGAGTTACTGTTTGACCTGAGTTGCAAATTCAGTTCTCTGCAGTAATTTAGCATAAATTGCTTTAGAGATCCTCATATATCCTTCTAGGTCAATTTTATTTTAGGACCAATTGAAGAGAAATATTTTGTGGGGACTAACAGCTGGGTATGTTTAAGGGGGCAATGCATCCACTTATCTCTTTAGAGATTATATTAAAATGAGTATGTTAAGATTGATAGAATAATATGGAAAAAAATCAAAAGCATCCTGCCAAGTGTGGAAAGCCACAATTTACTCCCTGAGGCCTGAAAGTTACAACTCCGATGGTCTCTATTATAATGAACTGGCCCTTGAACACTGAGGTGATGGCAATCATAATTTGTAAATCTCAAAGCCTGGGCATAAGAGTCTGCAGACTTCTCTTAGTCCTCCAAGGTGTATTTCACTTCCAAATGCTGAAAGCATCCTTTGTTGCTGGGAATGTGACCAGAGGTAGGTTTGGAATTGAAACCACATTGGCCATGAAAGGGGTTAAATGAAAAAGAATGTGTTTTCTGTGTGGATTGATGTGGCTATGCTTTTTAACTTTGTCTGGCAGGGAAAGAGTGCATACACAAGTTTTCTGAAAGGTGATTTTATGGGGAAAAGAGGAGGTGGGATCTCAGTGTACTTGGTGGCAAGGCTGGAAATTAAAAGAACAAAAGAGTGGTGGCATCTACCTGCCCTCAGCTAGGCAGCCCAAACTCCCACTGGGAGGGCAGCCGATGCTTCTTTGGGGCCCTGGCTTCTGGTTAAGTAGCTCGATCTTACAGAGAAGAGGTATCTTTGCATGTGCTACCATCTGTCCCAGTTCTCACAAATTAACTGTTCCTTGTATGTCCTGTAATTGATTCCCTTACAGATTACCAGCCAGCAGCTAAAGTAATTTTCTTTCAAAGCTTGCATCACATCTTTTTTGTCCTTTCATTTGGGACAAAGAAAGGTTAATCAATTACCAGACAACTTTCAGAAAGAATACTCTCTATTCTAAGCCAACAGCAATGCATAAGGGAAACACCCCTTAAGCCTCCCCCGCCCCCCCCACCCCCACAACAGCTGTTGAAGGACTGCATGAAGAGGCGAGAATAAACATAATCCAAGTTTGAGAATACTTATTAAACATGTAACTACTCAAATATAAAGAAATATACATAAACCCAAAAGAGACATCAAAGCTTAATAATACCATGACTGCAAGTGAAAGGATTATCCATGAGGATACAGAGGAGGTATCAAACAAGGATCACAAAGCAAGTCCCAGTAGCACAGCAGTACAAGGTAGGGCAGATTTAGATAAAATATTTAGATAAAATGCTGTATCAAAGTTAACCCTCAAACAATTTGCTTATAATCCACAGTCGCATTCATTGGTTCAAACATCTATTTTCAGTCAGCTTTGCTCCAAGTAGCAAAGTTTTGGTTTATTCAGACAAATGTTTATTAATCATTCACGGGATGATAAAGTTGTAGGGTCTTACTGACCTTTTCCAGAGCATTCTGAATCTCTTCAATGTGTTGAGCTCACACTGAGCATCAGCTGTTACATTGAGATTTTTTTCAATTAACTCTATAGATTGCTGATTATTGGGCATCAAAGACAGTACTGATAGTACTGTGGAAATAGCTTTATTTACAGGCTTCTGTACCAGATCAATATTCGAGTGGAATATTTAGATGAGAACATTATGTTTTCAGTTTCTGCTTCTTTTTCTGGTTTGGTTTTTTTTTTTTTCTGGTAGAAGAAAATTCCCATATGTTGATGAAACTTTCTGCTTCAGTCCAGAGCAAAGTTTTTTGCTAAAGTCACAAATAAATTGTTTAGTAAGTTTACCAAATGTTAAAAGTAAAACTTGTGGCTTTAGATCAAGTAGTTTTTGATTTATTTAAAAATATTAGCTTAATCTCACTGTTACAGAGCTGAAGAAAACCAGAAAGTTAAATAGAGTTTCATATTATTAATTAAGGCCTCAAAATACCAAAAGGCTTAATCGAAAATGAGTAATTGTCCATGGTGTCCTGAAACAGAACCATTTCATCTTTTCATCACAAAATTGTAGGAGATGTTTAAACTGGCTATAGACAAATTATCTTCAGATAATCTATCAAGGAGCAGATCTGACACCATCAAAAAAAAAATCATGAAGAATTATGTATGTTACCCCTTGGAATCAGAATGCTCTAGGAAATCGATATTTTCAGCCAATGTTTCATCACTTGTATATAATGATTTT
>JAOXJM010000019.1:48091389-48113839 GCA_026413425.1 Tringa solitaria | reverse complement strand
TCAGGTCCTTTTCTGCCAGGCAGCTCTCCAGCCACTCTGCCCCAAGCCTGTAGCGGTGCCTGGGAGTGTACCACAGTGCACACATTCACCTTCTTGCTTTCACCCACATGCTTACCTGCACAGCTGCTAAAGTCCCCCACAAGTAAATGTGTGGTAAAAAAAAAACTTTATTGAGAGACAAGCATTTTAAGCAAAAAATATAGTACATTATTACTACCACTACTGCTGCCCCAAATTTGGAGACAGCACTGTGGTTTTGAGAAGTATATAAGCACCCTGTGGCGGTTATGTAATTCAACTAGGAAAATATTTGTTGTGGGATGTGTTAGTGTATCCATTTCTTTGTTGGACATAGCTAACACAGTACTTCCTTAAAAGTGGTTCAGGATGTTGTTGAAATCTCTAGAAGAGAGCCAGAAACTGTGTTTCAGGATATCTTTCATGAAGATATTGTACCTATCACATAATTACAAAATAGAAGTATTTAATGAACCATAGCAGATTATCAATTTATTTCAATGACATGTAGTTTAGGATATGAATATTCATTTGGAAAAGAAAGGAGGAATCAGTTTGCTACAGTATAAGCTCTGTCAGCAAAAGTTAGCTGTCACACAAGAAACAACATCAGTGCAGGCACAGCAGTATCCTCACTTGGTCAAAAGAAAACAAAACCACCAAAACAGACTGGACAAATTGACAGGGTTAAGTAATGGGGAGGAAAAGGATTTAAGAGAAAGAAGTGTCTTTTATTTTTGAGCAAATGTGATGAAGGAGATGGTATCTGAACTAAAAGAAAAATAAAATAAAATTCTCCTAAAATAAATTGAAATTCACAGCTATTTAACTTCTTTTGAGTTATATATAGACTTGTGCATAAACTCAGGAAATAGATCTACTATATGAGCTCTTTCTTCATCATGTGTGTAAACTCAATTTCAAATTTCAATGTACTTCATTTTTTCCAGCAGTATCCAGGCGTGATGGTCTGAAAATACGAATGAGATATGGCTCATAGAAAGAAGCAGTTCCAACTCCTTGTAAAACATAGTATTAGGAGGGCTTTTAAAGAATTTTCTGTTTTATTTACTTTACATCCAAACCTCAAGGGGCATGGCAGAGCACCTGGCAACACAAACAGAATTCAAGAAATAAACGTATCAGATTGTTCTCTTTGAGAACATGAAAGTTGTAGGAGAAATGAAATTATAATTATATTTGAACACAGATAAAATTTATTGATTCAATTCAAGAATATAAATTAACAATTAGAAGATATAAATCCAATGTTAAACCTGAAATACAAAATAACAGCCCACACTATAATCTGTATGATTTACACAACAATGCAGCAATAATGGTTTTGAAGTTTGCAGTCAAATAGCCTTATTTATGTAGAAGTGCGTAAGCACAAGGAAGCAGCACCTAGCTACACAGTGTTTAGGTATGTAGAGCAGTGCCTTACAGTAAAGAATTAAAAAAAAATCAGTTTGGAGATGAAGAGATTCAACAGCAACATAAAATTGTACAGCCCTCCAGACAAAGTCAAGCATATTTTTTGAAGACTGCTGAACCAGTGAGGAAGTAAAACAACTTTTACCACTCTGTTTGAAATTCCAGTTTGTGCAATTTATTTTCAGACATAAAAATAAAATGAAAAATAATGCTTTTTAAAGTGCTAAATATAGAAGGCTTATTCCAGACAGAATATCAGAAGGAACAGAGTTATATGCCCTCAAGATAAGGTAAGAACAAAAACCATTCATCCTTCCAGTTTGCTATTGACTTTCTGTAAACTGATTTTATACAGTTTGATCGGGAGGCAAATGGATCCACACACAGATTTACACCAAAGTAGCTGTATTTGCTATAATTCACAGTTTTTCTCATTTCAGCCTATTTTTGGTGCTCAGACCATCTTTAGCTTCAGGCAGTAAATTAAGCTACAATGAAACCAATCAGCCACTCTTAAAGTCAAATCTCTACACAGACTTGCTGCTTTTTCTGCTGTAGTTAAAGATCATCCAGCTAATGAAATCAGATTAAGTGTGTGCATCCTACACTGACTTCTGCCTTGGTCTTTTGCTTTGATTTTAGTGATGGAGCACACCAGCTCCCACCTGGTTTGGATCTTTGTCTGAAATTATGAAAGCTTATTTTTAATGGGGAAAAAAGAAGTATATTTACAGTGTTATTTCTGTAATTCAGTTCGCATGAAGATAGGGTAGATTTTTAAATTCAGGGAGAAAATTCCAGCTTTGCCCACATTCTGAACAGCAGTGGATAGCCATGCAGACTCCAGAAGCAGTAGCAGCACTTTCAAGTCAGCCTTTCCAGTTCTGGATTTTTAACTTGACAAAGGTGTTGTCCATTATGTGTTTAAGAATACTGGATTGAAACTATAAGTATGGAGAGACTGAATTATGGTATTTGAAGGTGAAGAAGGAAATGCACAGAAGCCTCACCCACTGCTGCTCTTTCTTCCACCATGGTAACTCCGGGCAGCAAAGATACCCCATCAATGTTTTGGGGAAGCAATGGGGAGCTGACTGACATTGGGGAGGGCAGAGGCCTAATTCAGAAAAACAATAGGCAACTAACACATGAGGCTAGAGTGAGGTCACCTCAACACACTCCTTTGGACTATGTGTGCCGAATTAAGAAAACACTTCATCCTCGTGCCTGCCTTGAAGTAACGGTCTCATGCATGGCACCGATGAACCCCAGGACCCCTTTGAGAAGGACTCAACAGGCCAGATCGCAACAACAGACCCAGCTTGTAAGAACAAGCGTTTAAACAAAACACTTTTAAATAAAATCTTCAGTAGCTATTTTCTTGTGAAATACTTGTTTAATTTAAAGAAAAGGCTTTGAGAGGTAATCATAGAAGGGTGGGAAAACTTGGAAAATCTGAGTAGAACAAGAAGGAGCTCTTTAGAAACACAATGGTGCTTGCCAGAGGGCCAAACTCAGGGAGATTTTGAGAGTGATAGCTCCTACCAACTTCAACATTTTATTCAGGAATGTAAAGGTTACATTAGGATTTGGACTGGAAAGAAAAAGAATTTAAACCCTCAGTAACTACTGCTGGCATTTGATAACTCCTTTCTATCAATATTTCATTTCTGTAGGATTTTTAATAGTAGATGGGAAAGCCTGCCCTCTATCATAACAAAGAAGTAAAAGAAAAGAGGACGTGCTAACTGAACACTGCGTGTTTAATGCATTTCTTTTTTCAATACTATATATCATTTCAAGCTACACAATACAAGCCACTGAACAATCAAAACAAATTATAATAGACTGTTGGGTATCAGAGGGACCAGAACATAAAATAAGTGCAACAGCAAAGTAGGGTATGAAATTCCAAAACACGTTTGCATCTGCTTTCACTGATGTCATGTCTCCTACTCAGCAAAGTACTGAACCACATGCCTAACTTTATCCCTGTGCGTATCTCTATTTTGGCATACTGTCACACTTTGGGATATGATATCTGAATTAGTGTACTACCTGAACACAACCTGGGAAGGTTTGTCCAAAAACAAACTCCAAGAGCCACTTAAAAATCAATATTTGTTTAAAAAATGAAAATTAAGTGCAACTTCCATATTAGTGAAGCTCTTAAATTGGGAATAAGCAAAGGGCAGCAGAAGGAGACACTCCATTCGGCTGTTTCAGTGACTTCTCACAGGAAAAATTGTTTAAATATTTTACAATTAAAGATTGGATACAAAATATCATTTGTCAGTGACACTTTGGGCAAAATGGCAAATGAAGCATATCTTGCTTCATGCTGGATGTGCAGTAAAATGAAGAATATGTCACCCTATCTCTCACAATACAGCATTTTAAGGAACTCATTTATCAGTGTTTTGGAAAAAGGTTTTAAAATTCATTCTGTTCAGAATTCTGCTTATTGATCATATTTTTCATACATTGTTCTTCCCATCTTTAATGAGATACATTTTAATGAAACAAAATGCAAGCAGTATTAACAGCTCATCAGGTCATCAGGACTATGTCAACAGCCTGTGGAAGAGAAAAATGTCAAGAAGAAGACAATAGAAGGCAATAGAGTCATGAGAAGAAAACTTTTCTGAATCATTATTTCTGGTTACTCACTCAAGCCTATTGTACCACCACACCTCTGCTTCTCCTTCAGCTCCTCTTACCTACGCTTTGCTCAACAACAATTCTTATGCACATGGTAAAATTACTTTCTACTTAGTAAAACCTCCCTTTTTTCGTTTTTGCATTTGGAATCTTAATTCTCTGCCTTTATTCCTTCATTGAAACAAAGAAAGGAAGGATGTGAGAGAGAAAGAAAAACATGCACTTACACCCAGATAAAGAAACTTCTCAGAAAATTGAGGGTAGATATGCAGACTGCACCTTACTTACAAAGTTCCAGTGGAAAAAACTTCAAAATCACAAACCGTTCTCCACAATTAAATGGTAAGGAAGTACAAAAAGCTCAGTATTAACTATCTTTTTTGTGCTATTTACAGACACATAGAAGTGTTTTAAAAATGGGGCATTGCCAGAGAGTACAGTATAATTAGGAAAGTGAGATTTTGCTAAAACACAATGAAACCCCTGCTGAACATGAGACAGTATATTTTGGAAGGGAATTCTTTAAGAAAAAATAATAGGAACACCAAGAACTTTTATTCCTCTCATGCCCTTGTTTCCTCCTGTCATACCATGTACATTTTCCACCTGAGTACAGAGAACAATAAATACACAAAGATATACAAAGATATAGATTAAAAATAGAAGTTCAGGGCAACCGAAGTAGTTTGTGATTTAGAGTCAAACTCAGCAAAAGCTTTCAATTAGGGAAGAAAAAGGATCTGGAACCTTTCCAGCATTTGACCACATAAAAAAAAAAAAAGGGGTTATATTTTCAAAATAATATGTCATTTAGAAATTAAGCCACATTTTTTTAATTCTTAAAGACTAAAAGAAAATTAAGCTTTTTCTTGAGTTCAATTGATACATTACAAGATAAATAAATGAATCCCCTGCACTTTTTTTTTTTTTAAAGAAAAAAAATGGCTTATCTAAAAGGATTTCCTTTTTCCAGTATTTCTATGTGGAACCTGAATCCCTACCATGTAGATTGCTGCTATATCCCTATGTGATATCCATTTCAGCAAGGACTACAAAATATCTGGTTAAAAGTCAAGGAGATGTGCTACTTTGCAGGATGCTCTGCTAGATGACATGGTCTACCTGGCACCAGGGCAGCACTGTGACATATCCTTGTTGCGTGACTCAAAATACACATTCAGCACATACACATGAATGAAATGTCTGGGTATACCCATCATATAACTCCATACGTAAGTCTCTCTTTATTAAGAAAGGTCTTGTACAAAAAGCCGGCAGTGGGTTTTGTGGAAACCTCAGTCAGTGGAAGTGCTTTTTAACTCATACAAATCCCTTGAAAATCTCACGAAATGACTATCTCTATTTTTAAACCTGATTACTATTGCCCTCCCAAGAGAAGATACTCAGTTGCGGGCTTCCTGAAAACTCTGCTACAGCAGTAGTTTTTTGATAACAAATACCTCAGTGTGTTAATGGTATATTGCTCAGAAGCACCTGAAGTAATAACATCATCTGGAAAGCCTACCCACACAGACATAAGTACTGAGATCAAGACTCACAGAGAGAAGGATGTCAAGTTAGGACATGAGAGTTAAGTAGGGGGAGACAAAATAAGCTGAAAAGAAGATGTAACCATAATTGCCAATACTTTCTGTTCTAAAATTCTAAATCAAGATTAATTTTACTCGTTTAAGCTTAATAAAAAGAAATCATCCCCAGGATATTATTTGGATGAGGTAACAATACTGGGGGACATCAGTTGCTAATTCCTGACAAGCACAGAAGGTGACAACTCCTTAACTGGCTCCCATGGAAAAAAATGGAAGTCAAGAAGCAAAGAAGGTATCTTGCACAGGAGAAACAAGACAGTTGGGGAAACATTCCAGAGGAACAATATTTTCTTCATGCAAATAATTTTTGACCTCAGTAACAAAAATGAAGTGTAGGAAAAAGGTATGGCAAAGCCACAGAATTCACTCCCAACACTGTCTTGGAACACTTTTTTATAGTTTCAGAGATTCTTTACCATACTGATACAAATTGGACACAGTGATAGATCTTTATAGAAGTAAGGAGTAAGTGCAGTCTTGTGGCAATAGAAAAAGTGACTTGATTCTCTTTGACTCTGTCAGTGACTTCTTATATGATACTGGGTAGATAAATCATTTAGCCTCTCAGTTATTCATTAAACTAATGGCCCTGTATTCCTAACTCCAGCAAAATACTCAATGAGAGAAGACAAAGAAGACTTAAGGAGTTTGGATTAGGTTTTGCTTCCCTAGGAAGAAAAAGATCGGGCTCACTCTAAGAACAATCGATCAGGTGTGTGTTAGCTACAGCTGCAACGGAGCAAAGAACAAAAGGATTGCAGTCAATGTCAATTAAATCAAAAGCAAGTCAGCTAGAGGCTAAACAATTGATTGGAAAAACAGTGCAGTAGACTCGAAAGAAAAGGTTCCCCCTCTAACAGTGTCATCCTCAGTTCCTGAAATTCCTCACACAGATTGCTTGCTGATTATAATTGGAGCTTTTCTTATATAGAGGTAAATGAATGTTACAGTCAGCTTTGCTTTGTGTGTCTGTAAGATTTCTTCACTGAAGTAACCTGAACTTTGCTTTTATATGCAGCTTAAAATAAAGCAAAAGTGAAAAAATGAGCTGGAAGGAAAAAGAAAAATTGAAAAGTCTAGAAACATCAGAGGGCTGATTTTGCTCCCAGTGCAGCCATTGAAAAGCTTCTCCTCCTGTCTTTAAAATTGGATCAAGCCCAAGGACTGACTGAGCATAAAAGCACTTTCCTATTTAAGGTGTTTTTACAGTAGACAGCATCTGCTTCATGATCCAAACCACCCCTCAACCTTGGCTAGGATCTCTGCTTTCCAGCACACCTCAAAGGCTACACCACATCAGAGGATTAGTAACCTCATGTTTTCTCCAAGGCATGTGGTCAGCCATCATGTTTCCTACAGGAGCAAAGGAAGCACTTCACCCAAGTCTTACCTGTTGCCAATCCCAGAGATTCAGGGTGCCCTCTGGTAGGGGCTAAATCTGCCCAGACAAAATGGGAAGGCACTCAAGAGGATAATTTTCATCTAGGATAACGCAGACCCTGGAATGATCTTACTGAAACATTGTGGATATTGTTTAAAATCTTCTTCTTCTGTTATTAATGTAGGTGATAGTCCCTAAATGCATCCTTAAATTTGAAGGGTAGCAGGCCCTAGGCACATGTTTACTGCTAAAGTCCTTGCTGATACACTTCACTTTGAGTCCCTGAACAGCAACTAACACATCTCAGCCTGAAATATCCTTGTGCTCATTATTCTTATGGTTTCTCTGAGCAGATTATTCACAGTTTCTAAACAGCAGGCCACAGGAGGGGCTGAAAAAAATGACTACACAGCCCTAAGCTGTGAAAGCTCAGCCCTAGTGAAAACAACCCCCATACCACCTCACTCCCTCAGCTGAGCAAAAAGGATTTCCAGGCCTATAAATATGCAGAAACTGTGACATAGCACAAATGTTACCACTACTAGCAACAAGCTGAGCAAGCTGGTATGCAACAGAATAAATAGAGAACCACAAGCAATAATTCCACCATCCTTCTTTTCTAATGCAGCATTATTACATCATTACCTTGTTATCCTCACTGATTTCCACTGTGACGTTATTTTTTTGTGCCTTGTCTCAATGCACTAGCAATGTTGTCTATACATACATAGACATGTTATTTTCTGTAAAGAAGAGAATGGATTATATATTTTTTTCTTTAAAAAGATCTGACTAGTGTATTAACCAGTTTGAAAACCTACAGCTATTCTTATCTTTTCAGTGAAAATTCCTTATGATTAATTAAACATTTGGACTTTTAGCTTAGCATTGCAGATCTTAAAGCAATGTTTACAATTCTGAGAAAGCAACATGGTCGTAATCAAAAATAGTTGTGTTACTTTTTTCTCTTCAACTATATTTTGGTATTGGACAACAGGCAACAAGTACAAACTGGAACACAGAAAATTCCTTCCGAATATGAGGCAAAACTTCTTTACTTTGACGGTGACAGAGGACTGATACAGACCACCCAGAGAAGTGGTGAGTCTGCATCCCTGGAGATATTAAAAAACCAGCTGGACACAATTCTGTCCAACCTGCTCTAGATGAATCTGCTTTGGAGGGGGATGGACTAGATGATCTCTAGAGGTCCCTTCCAACACCTACTGTTCTGTGATTCTGTGTAATTCTGTGACTTCTAATTCTAAACTGTAATCTCCTTAAAATGCAGATTATGCTTTATTTAGTTTTGTAAAATTCCACCTAATAAATAAAGTTTAATGATTATGCTACATTTCATCAGTTGAATTCTCTTCTGATTTAAATGCTGAACAATATAAAATCCACAGAACCACAAATCATTTCTTATTTTACTTTGTTATTTAGTGTATGCTTGGAGTTATGTTTACTGTTCCATTATATACAGTATGTTTGTATTCTGCTTTATGTATCTTTTACTGTTTGCTCTTCCGTTTGCTACAGTTTATTACTTTGTTTACTTGCAAGAACACTTTGAAAAAAAAAGTAGTATCAATTATTATTTTTTTTAATCCTGTTTTCTAATCCTTCAGAAGGGCATGAAAGAAATAGGAAGAAGACTAAGGCACAAGCTGTGTCTCTCAATGAGATGTGAAGCAATCCAGAAGACTTCGGTGTACATCAAATATCAGTTTCATATAATTAAACAACTGACTTTTCCCAAAAGGAAAAGCTTACAATGGGGTCTTCTATATTCTGTATTTTCCTTCTGAAAATGAAAGAGATGCTGGTTGACAGAGGTCTTTCTTGGAAGTCACTGGTTTGCCACACATTTCTTTATAAAAGCATTCACTCATATGGAAGCCTTTCTTACCCAGGTTTCCTATATACACATCTAATACTGATGCTGCTGAAGACTTCAAAGGGCAAAGTTTTATTGTGTTGGCTCCAACATCTAGGAAGCAGCAGAATCAACCTGAATCTGTTTCTGCCCTACCCCTTTGAACAGAGAAAATGGAGATAATATAAAGTCAGGAAAGAGTAGGAAGAGGAACTTTACATATCTGACCAGAGGGGTCAATTATTTTCTTTGAAATGTTTAGCCTACAGGTGATGAAGAAAGCCTAAAGGAAGACCATGAAGCAGAGCTGTGGAAGGAGGCAAAGAAATAAGAGACTTTTTTTTTTTTATTTTTATGTCTTTCTTATGCTAGGAAGACCAAAATAAACCAGCTGCTGTGTTAGCAAGTCTGAGTAAGAAAAGAACAAAGACAGTCCTGGGACTCTGGACTTCATTTCCCACTCATGATCTCTGGCATGGGAACAGGGGCACAGCAAGGAAATGCAAAGCCAGAATCAACTTTGCTGTATTTTCCCTTGCTGGCAGCCAGACAGGTTAATGGTGGACAGTGAGAAGCTGTACCACAATTGTATGCCACAGAGAAAACAGGAGATCCGACAGTACATAGCAGATTTGCTGTGCTGCCACACTTCATGGTCCTCCTCTGCTTCTTTCGTATCTGTCTGGCACATGGGTCCATCTTTTAAAACAGGTACCATCACATGTGAAAGTCTTTCAATTTCAGTTTGAAGGTAGCTTGTAGAAAGGTTGCATTTCTACACTTGTTTTCCCAGGCTGGAGGGACTACATCTGCCTTAGGAAGCAATGAATGGAGACTTTGATTTATGAGATCCCTGACTGGTATTTGGAATAAATTCCAATGGACTCTGCATCATGTCCTGCATTCCTACTGCCACAGACCAATGTGCTGAATGACAACAACATCAGGAACAGCATGGACAGACATGCAGCAACACTAAGGAGAAGGAACTGTATATGAAATCCATTATCATACAGATCCTATAAGGTTCCTCTGCTCTTGAAACAAATACTTTAGGAGATTAACAACACCTATCTTCTCAGCTCAGTTTATTTTAACATTGATGGAGTTTTGATTCTACAGCTTACTATGCCTGTCATTTCAAACTGCTCATGAAAACACCTTCATAGATTTCTTGAGCTCAGTGAACTGTCCAAAGCAGTGCCTCCTGCCACACATGCTGCTGCAAAGGCATGCTGCAGTCTTGGAGCAGCCAAGAAATGGGCATGTAAAACTACTGCAATCAAAAGGAAGGAAATCTCCTTTGATAAGAGCATAGTGCCATAGAGAACTTGCACTGCTTCTCTCAACAGCAAAGTTCTTGGCAGAACCCAGGTAAGCACAGCTTTCCCTCAGCAAGATTAGGACCAAAGTGTTTCTTCATTTTTAAATGGCTGCCCAAAGTGAGGTATCATTTGAGGATGCCATTCTGGGACTTGGCTGCATAAGAACAAATATCCTGTTCTCCATTACTGCTCTTCCAAAATGCAGGACAGGATGCAGGTTTCTGGACAGGAGCCCTGTCCAGAACTTTAGGCAGACACTTCCTGGAGCTCAGTCCTAGGTGACTTACTCAGTATATCTCTATTATACAGTAAAATAATAGAGAGTACTGCAGATCTCTTAACCTCTAGGTTAGGCCTGATCTTGTTTAACATTGTTGTCCTGAGACCTAATGGGTGTGCAGAAAAACACATCTAAGGGAAATCAGATTTTTTACTAATGCGAAGAGTTTGGCATTTAAAACATGAATAAAAGTTATTCTCACTTTATTCTTAGATCTACAACAGTCTACCAATAAATAGCTATTATGCTACTGTTTTGCTATATGAGAATGACTCTGCTGGAACACATCTCGTTTGAGGACTGCTCATATGAGGACTGAGGCAAGAAGTTCTGCACAAAGGCCTTGCCTTTCAAGGCTTCTTCCAAAAAAGAATTTAAAATCAGTTCTGCTACTGAAATTTCACATTAATTAGGATCCAAAAATTAAATTCTATAAACAAATGCTTCCAAGAGAGAGGGGAGATCAAAATTACCATGGTTTTTATCTACTGCCTTACATATGCACAGCAATCTAGAGGGACCCATTTTGTGAGATACACACTTGCTTTCTCTCCAGCTCTCATCTAATTTTCTTCTGATGAGAATTTTTCCTGTGCCTGGGGATTGCGCAGAACTCTGCAAAAGGCTCTGTAGCATCTGCTGATACTGTTTATAATTACATTTTCTTGTGCTGAAATTTTGAGACTGATTCTTTAGATTTGGACCAAAATCTGGATGTTAGCTCATGCCATTTTTCAATTGCTTCCTCTCATGAAAGAGGAAGACACATCCCTCAGATTTTATCGTCACTGACAAATCATTCCGCAGCCCTTTCTTTGTTCTTATGATTTTACCTATTCTTAAATGAGCCTGAATAATTTTTGATAGCAGGCATGAGCAAATACACGCGTATATACACAACTCACAACTAAGGTATCTCTTTCTGAATATTCGTTTCAGATATTTTAAGTGATGCTCCTCAGACTTTGCTTTTAATATTTAATTTGCCTAGAAATCATTAATGTACTAAACCAGGACTTCTTATTAGTTAAAGTCCTAAGTGTTTTAAATTTCTGCTGTAACAGTCTGGAAAAAAGTCTTTGATGATAAATTGGGCAGACTATACTATCATTTTAAATTGACATGACATTGTACATTTCTCCTGTGCTTCATCTAGTACTAATTTCTACTTATGAAATATCCTCCAAAAGTACACATTTAAGATTATTTAGCTATGATTATACAATAAATCTTAAATCACCAAGAAGTGCTCATGTGGGAAATATTCTTACACAAGGTATCCACCAGAGTCCCTTACAGAGTAGCAAGGACTGTCATTTAACAGCAGCAGTAATTCTTCCTGAGGAAACGGTGAGATGACCCATACCAAAATTACCAAACTCATCTTTGTACCACCAAGCACCTTCCTGGGCGCTGCTATGGGTTGCGATGTCCCAGGGAGGGCTTACAAGGGCTGAAGAAAGCAGGGGAAGAATAGATGGAGATGAAAAAGGAACAGAAGAAACACTTGGAATGGGAGGATTTGGGAATGCCACAACATATATGACCATTGACAGAAATCTGAAGGCCTAAAGGAGCAGCAAATACACTATCTAAGCATGCCCTTTTTTACTCTCCACCAAGAAAAACTGACTTGGTGTGCAAACTGTAACATTCAAAAGGATGGAAAGACAAAGTACATGACAAAGGACATTGTTGGGCAGTTTAAGTTCTCCAGTGGCAAATTACAAAGTTGTCTGCCTGACATCCCTGAATCCTTTGTTCACAGCCACCACTGCACTTGGTTTTTAGATTGTTGAACTGCATTTTAGGAAGGGAGTAAGTATCTGAGTTGCCCAAAAGCTCAATTTTATGAACCTAATGTGATCATTCAGGCTTTGTGATAAATTGCTGACTGTTCTTCTTTAGCGGTACTGCTGACATCATTATTGATGCCAAGGGCAAGTATCACAGTGGATGGATTTCAGAGGGATAGCTGAGTCGTTCACCCACACAAGAGCATGAGAAGAAATGAAACCAGTATAAGTGGTACACAGAGGAACAGGATTTTTTAGTGATCTTTCAAAAAAAAC
Organism: Tringa solitaria; assembly: GCA_026413425.1. Classification (NCBI taxonomy): domain Eukaryota; kingdom Metazoa; phylum Chordata; class Aves; order Charadriiformes; family Scolopacidae; genus Tringa; species Tringa solitaria. The sequence continues at coordinate 48,101,176 of JAOXJM010000019.1, read as the reverse complement.
TAGTTGTTTTGACAGTGAAACAGAGGTTTCCCCCCCCCCCCCTCTTTGAATGGAAGTAGGCATTTGAAAAGTTCATTGCAACCTGATGATTCCTCTTTAATTTGTTAAACACTTTCTTGAACACTTTTCTTTTCACAGCCAACCTGCCAGGTGTCAATAAGACTTTTTTAAAAAAAACATTTCAGAGTAACAAAGATTAAAAATATTTTGTATTTTGAAAAAGTGAAAGCAAAAAAAAAAGGCAGAAACAGTGGTGGATCTTCTGTCTGCACAGGATCTGCTGAAAGATCCCAAATCCTTCTGAAACCGCTACCCACTTGTGGGTCATTTCCTTTCAAAATTCACCCCATATTGACCATTGCCTGCCATCCTCAGCTTCTCTCCTCTGTCCCATAATATAATGTCACCAGCTCCTTGTCCTTTTCACATGGCTGTCTGTTAGAAACAGCAGAAAGGGAGCAGACTCAGCACTGACCAGCTCTCTGAGTTGCTCAATGATTCATAGCTTGAGGCAAAATGTTAATGAAATAAAATGCAATCAATCAAAAATAATTCAGGTTTTTCAATAAACAAGATATACTCTTCAAAAGTAACAAGATATGCTCTTCAAAATAATTAAATCTTTTTTTTTCTTTTTATTACATAATTTTATTTGTGATTTTCTGCCTTCCTTATGTATTCAGGATAAGTGGGCTTTTAGAAATGGAAAAAGAGTTCATGTTAAAATAAACTTATTTCAAAGTGTGGTACATAATACTTTTATCCTATTCTTCATTTTTATGCATACAACAGGCTCTCAAAAGGTTGCTTTAAATAGCTTTATATTAATTGGTAAAAAATAAACAAATAAATAAAAGGCTCAGTGGAAACAGAAGAAGCCTGTGAATCAGGATAATTCTATCTGTATTTCCATTGGGGATTTTAATAAATAACTGAACGATCTAACTGTTCAGGGATGTAGCTTCCTTTAATATGTTATAGAAAAGTATTAGACCAGTGTTAAAAATTATTGTTCTGACAATTCTGTTCAATGTCAGAATTTATTCTTATTTCAATTAAGAAAGCCTTGTTATACAAGCAAAAAACCCCTCACTATAAGGAAAAAGTAGCTCACCAGAGTTATATATCACTAAAGCATTGATAACAATGGTACTGAAATAATACATATATATATTTGTATGGGAATACAGTTGAATGGAAAACAAAATATATGAAGGTATACATTGGCAGACAGATAAATAGAAAAACAAAGCAACACAAATCTTATGTTAGAGCCAAGGCAAAACTGTTAGAGTGGGATGAAACGGAAAATGTAAACAGAATTTCCAAACAGGTCATTGACTGTTTTAGGTTTATGTCTTTAAAGGAGGCATATAGAGTGAGTCTGCTCATTCCCAGGAATCAATACACAAATGTTACTACTTCTGTATTCCCCAAGAATCCTTTTCCTTTTTAAATTAGCAGATAGACTCTTTTTAATAAAAATGTTTGAAGCCCAGTCCCCATTGCTTGTACTGAATTCATTTCTAGTTACAACCCAGAGAGCACTCTAAGCAGGACTACCACTATTAGCAGATGGCATCTTTGATGTGGATTTCAAAGGCTTGTACTGGAAACTGTTTAGAAGTCAGTAGTCTGTGCTGATGGCACAGTATTCAGCCTGCCTTATCACAGTGAAGCATAGATAAAAAGATGCTGGTAGGAATAAAAGCAGCTAGAGAATCCAGAGAACACTTCAGTAAAAATCCATCCCCCTTCAGGTTAAAGGCAAGAGACATGCTTGCTTTTCAACATATATATACATGATCCTGTGTCGTCAGCGGATTAAAGTCAATGATTTCCTACACAACATCTGTTTCCTAATTCATTATCTTCTGGTTATAAAGAATGTGGAGTGGTGGAAAGCATTGTATAAATTATATAACTATCTAACATGTTTTACCATGGCTGCCAGCCAAACTAAAACCTATATATCTGTATCACTGCAGAATTCAAAGGACACAGAGGTCTAGGGAAATTTAAATTCGTCTGCAGAACAGAGAGATATCTGTTGACTTTCAGAGTCCTTGGTCTACATGATAAATGTTAAATTAAATTCAACCTTTTCGTATCTTAAAATTTACCTTCATCCATGTTTTTCTTCTTGTGTAAGATAAGAGTAGACTTTCATCACCCACAGATGGGTTATTCATTTTAATGAAATAAAAAGTTTTCATTCTATTTTATCCATTTTCTTGTAGAACACTTTCTTGGTATGGCTCTCACTTTATTCTTTTCTCTAAATTAAAATGGAATTCATTCACTGCCAATGATGTAAAGGCTACACAATGAATACTCATTAGAAGGATCGCTCATAGGAGAAGTATATCAGAGACCTCTGACTTCACTCATTCTAGAAATTTCTCTTTGGAATCCAAATTTAAAAGTGTCAAACTCCAACAGTGAAAGAAAATGTAACTATTCCATTCTGAGGTACCTCAAATTAGGTTTTCTTTAATTGCAATAATGAATATTCTCAGTTAGAATGAATGTGACGGAGCATATAGTTATTCTGAGACTGTAACACTGCACATGTAAGCCAAGGATATTAAACAGACAGTTGTGCAAGGACAAAAAGTAATAATGAGTGTTAGTTCTGTATAAAAGTATACCTCAAACAATGAAATCTATGTAGAACTATCACTCACTGCACCTAAAGCAGACACGCAACTATGGAGGGACAGCTGACTTCAGGAAAATTGTCTGTGGGTTTTGAGTTTCATATTTTTGTCAGATTTCAAGTCTTATCAACCAGTCATTTTAGGAAAGTGACAAATACGGATTGTCACTATGATCGGTTGATCAGCCTTCTGTTTCATGAGCTGATCAACCCTTCTCTTGCTCTGCCTATATCCCCCCTCCTAAATTAAAATCAAACACCATATCCATAGGTCTCAAGAGAGGCTCAGGCCTTGAATTGCAGACTCCTTGAGGCAAAAAGCGTTGTCCCAATTTGTGCCCACCCAAGAGTGGCAGAGGTTGCTTCTGTATTGGAAGCATCTGTTTTTTTCTGGATGTTCTCTGCTGCTGCTTGCACCACCTCTCTGGCTATAAGGAGAAATTTCTAAGTCAAGGGTTGGATTGCCTCCACTGGGATCCCACACCTTCCATAGTATTGACCCAATCACCAGTGTAGGGAAGGAGTTTAGGGCCTCGGAGGATGTGGTGAGGAGGGGTTCTCTCTGTCCCTGTGACCAACCTGTACCACTGCCTAAAAAGGACTGAGGACATATGTAGGCAAGAATTTCCAGTTACAAAAGAAGTGTCTAAGAAGATAGGTGGACATTTGGAAACATCACACATTGTCAAAGATTTCTAGGATCCTTTTTGTCTTGGGCAAAATGATGCTGAACTTTATGTTAGGAGAGAGGTCTATACAGGCAGGTACAAACTGCTCTACATTCACTCTGCCCTTCTCTCCAAGCTGCCATGAGTAAAGACTGTGCACACCTGAAATCCAATGACATGTGTATGTGTCCACCATCTGTCCAGCTCACCCACTTTCCGTACCTAAAAATCTTCTTTGGTCTTTTACTCCACCATGTTACATCAACATAAATCCTTCACCAAGCAGATATTCAAGCATCCATCAAAAACAGTCCAGATAATTGACCAAGCACTGCTCCTGCATGAAACAAACTTATCATCTGTGAATGTGGAATGGACAATTAACTGAACTTCTTATTAGACCTACTAGAAAACCAAAACCTGATCTGGACTAAAACTAAAACCTATTGGTCCCTCACTGTGCTTAAACCTACATTCAACATGATGAAGAGCAGTATACCTTTGAATTTACTAGTGAAGAAATTCTTACACCAGTACAGAGGTTTTGAAAATATGAAAATACAACTTTTGTGGACTCAAATGTCAGTGAAAATTGGAGAGAAAGGCTAAGAACTGTGTTCTACAAGCCATTATGTAAGCATGAAAACCACCTTCAGTGAAGTCATATAGAAAATGCTGTTCTAAATGAATTTACAAGAGAATGTAATTATTTTGGTGCATCCAAGTGTGTGTCACAATGCACTGAATTTCATTCCAGCTATGTTATTCATCATGACCAGATCTTTTCTCCACCCTATGTACTTGTTTTAACTGATAGTCTGTTTAGCAGAGTGTACTGTGTCTGGTTGGGTTGGAGTTCATTTTCTTCATAGCAGTATGTATTGTGTAAATAAAACAGCATTGATGGCACAATATTTTGGTTACTGCTGGACAGTAAGCACTGTGTCAAGGCCTTTTGTTTCTCACTCTGCTCACAATGTGAGTAGGTCAGGGGCAGAAAAGAGCCTATGAAGAGACACAGCCGGGACAGCTGGCACAAATTGCGCACAGAAATATTCCATACCATGTAATGTCATGCTCAACAATAAAGCTGGGGGCAGGTTTTCCAAGGCAGCTGTTGCTCAGACACTGGTTGGGCATCATTGCCTTTGCATCATGTTGTTTGTTTGTTGGTTGGTTATTTTTCTTTTTTAACATTCAATTACTAAACTGTTTCTAGCTTGACCCACAGGTTTTCTCACTTCTGCTTTTCTGTTTCTCTCCTCTGTTCCACTGCAAGGAAGTGAGCGAGCAACTGCTCAGCTGACAGCCAAGATCAACTCACCACACAGAGATTTTCAGACTGTTCTGACACTTAGAGTCAAATATGCAAAGGCTATCTCCATTAATATTATTATTTCCGCCATTTTTAACACTGGGAGGTAGCACAATATGCCTTTCTTTGTGGCTACCTTCCCACCTTGCATATCACATATTTTTAATTTCCTTCCTCTGGACAACTAGCCATCACTGGGCTTAAACTGCCAAATATCCCTAGCATGTATCCCCTGTCCTTCAGCTCCATGTGCCTATCTGCCTTTGTTCTCAGACCAAAGTTTTACAGTACTGTAAATATAACTTTCAGGCTGTTAATATGGAATTATTACAAATAATGCACCTTTGTAATTAATTCTTCTACTTTATATTTATTCAACATATTTTGAACCAATGTGCTCTATGTCAATAAGCATCATATATCTTCTCAAACCCAGCACAAAATTAGCATAAAGGAATCATAAATGTTTATTGTGTCTTCTGGCTAATCTAACTAAAATATAAATACATGACAATCACAATCTAGACAAAATTCATAATGCTTAGTGATAAGCTTAGTGAAATTTTTCCATAAACATGGTTCTTAGCATTAGGAGCACTATTTATCCTTCATCGCTTTTACATCCAGGCTGTGATTTCCCAAATCAGTCCATTCACAGCAATCTGTAACCAATTCTCTTTTTCCACTTACATTAGTTCATCTTTCCTTGATGCTGAAGAAAACTGTTAGAAGCAATGTGGCACTTGTTTACATAGCTCACAGACAAGGAAGAACACTTATGGCATGGAGCCTCTGGGGTTACTTCTCAGATGTTAACATACAGGTATTAAGCCTTCCTTACAACGAAGCTTCCAAGGTCCTTTAATTCAGTAGCGGCAATCTAAGCAGAAAATTCTTCTCAGTTTTAAGTCTAAACTAGCTATTATTTCCCTATAGACAACTGATTCTCACCACTCAACAATTCTCACCACTTAAACTCTGAAACTAAGAAAAGAACAGACTCTCCTGTAGGTTGTATTTCAACTACATGCTATTAATATCAAACCATTTCCTATATACTGAAGGCAGTTCTCATCAGTAAGCTGACAGCTGACTTAAAATCCTGGTGTTGTCTGGTTTACCTTTTGTCTGCATCATGCTCTCTAAGGCTTTTCCCATAGTGGTCTCTTCATGTCTTCCACGCACAGATCTATGCCTTATCATAAACCAGTCCCTCTGGTATGAGAACTGAGTTAAAGGATAACACTTTAAGACTATTCAGTTAGTTCATATGGAAAACCTCAATTGTTTTTATAATGCTTTTACACAAACTAAACCTTTGAAAAAGACTCTGTATTTAACCACATTTCTGTATGACTACATCATGCTTTTAGTTGCTCAGAGAAGTCAGGGCCACATTAGGACAAATCAAGTTCTTAAACAAACATAATCTCACTAAAAAAAATTATTTATAATTTGTTTGTCAAGTGTTCTGTTATGCCAGTCATTACGTTTTTTTCTCCTACATGTCATTTCCCCTTTTTTTTCTCAGTTTTTCTATTCTTTTTCTCTTAAATATTATTTATGTTAAAGCACAAGTTAAAAATTCTACTACACCCTTCCTGCTACTCAGTAACCTAAATTTAAGATTTCAGAAATTTTAAAATTCCTGTATGTGTCATAATTACTGGTGGAGACCTCAGCTAGAAAAAAAGACACTAGTTATATCTTGAATTATAATGGCTGCAGCTCCAAGTTAGCTAAGAAACTGAAATGTTTGTTCATCTTATAAAAGTGTCAGGTCAGCTTTTATCTCAAAAGCCTCCCAAAATCTTGCTGGGATCTTTTCATGGCAACGAGGAAACACCAGATATATTATATCAATTGGGAAAAAAATGAGCAGAAGCAAAAGTATTACATAGGAAAGTGAATTTTCTCCAAAGCTGAACTTGGCAGTGGTGCCCTGAAATCACAGAAGGCCCACACTCCATTAATTCTGTTGCAAAGAATCCCTAGTAGTAATCTATAGGATGTAAAGATCTGTTGCCTCCTAAAAGGGTGCCAAAATGTTTAAGATCAGAAAAAGTTAGTGTGTTTTACTCTGCTATTTCCTTCTTTCCCCAAATAAGTAGCAATGTTAGAAGACTTACACTTCTGATCCCAGAGAGCAGGGAAGTGTGTGAGGCCAGAGGCATTCAGACAACAATACTTTTATACTTACTATAGGTGACAGAAAAGTGTTCAAGTAAATAATGACAATATATCTGCAAGTGTGTGCATGGCTGATTTGCAGAAAAGGAGAATTCTGAGTTTATTAGCTGCCTCGAAAAACAATCTGCTTCCATGTGTATGGTTCCTTTCCTTTACGTTTTAAAATGGAGAATATATATTTTGTCTCACAGATAGTCACTAAAAAAGGAGAGAAAAACCCAAACATAATCATCTCTCAAGCTAACACAAGAATCCTATTTGCTATGGCCATTAGAGCTATTTCAAGGAGTTATGTTTAACTCATTTCTCAGGCTTTGCCACCTGGGGCTTATATTCTGCTTGCTGAGCTGCTTTCTGTGCTGTGTAGAGTGTCCTGACAGCAAGATGAATGAGCATAAGCTCTACTGCATTTAGAAATCAGCTCATACTGCTGAATATGCTTTTAACTCCAAGGAACAGTTTTCTCAACAGCTGGTCAGAGGACTGACTACTGGGCAGGTCTTCCTGTGCTCAGGCTGGTGCTGTTTTTCAAGTATGAAACAATAAATCTAATGCACCCTCAGGGCAAAGAAGCCTTCCGGGTTTCATTAGGAAAAACATCACCAGCAGATCAAGGGAGTGACCCTTCCCCTCTGCTTCACTCTGACAAGGTCACATCTGGAGTGCTGTGTCCACTTCTGGGCTCCCCAGCACAAGAGGGAGATGGAAATACTGAAGCAAGTCCAGTGCAGGACCACTCAGATGGCTACAGGACCAGATCATCTCTATTATGAGGAGAGGCTGAGAGAGCTGGGGCTGTTCAGTCTGGAGAAGATATGGCTTCAGGGCAACTTATCAATGTGCATAAAGACCTGGGAGGGAATAAAGGTGAGGGAGACAGGCTCTTCTTAGTTGTGCCCACTGAGAAAACACGAGGCAATGGACACAAACTGAAGAAAAGAAATTCAATCTGAACACAAGAAACCACTTTTTTTTACTGCAAGGGAGACTGAACAGTGGCACAGTCTCCATCTTTTGAGAGATCCAAAAGCCCACTCCTGGTCAACCTGCTGTAGTTGACCCTGCATTTGAGCAAGACTGGGCTACAGAACTTCAAGAGGTCCCTTCCAACCTCAATGATTCTATGAAATCCTCAAGTATGCAGCCAAGGCCTTGTTTCTGTGTCACGTCTGTACAATAAGGAATTGTCTGCTGCAGTGTTCCCACTTACAGGGCTGAAAGGGCTGCAGGTGTATAGCATGGTTTCCAGACCCCTAATGAAGGAGAACTAAGTAAATGGGGACAATGCAAGAACCTCAACTCCCTCTGCACCATGGAAAGGGCTGTCAATACAGTTGAGGTTCACTTACTGCTTACTACTGGTTACTGGGAATAGGGTGACTATGGCTCTAAGAGCCTTTGTCACCAGCATAAGTAACATTGGTGGGAGGGCTGCTGAAAGAGGGGCAGCACTTTCCTGGGCCAGAGAAGACTACCAAATGAAACCAGATTTTATACTTCAAGGCTGGAATAAAGTCCAAACTGTTACTGCTCCTTCAATATTCAGGATCATGAAAACCAGCTTTCTGTATCGTAATATAAGTAATATTAAAATTCCTAAAAATTGTTCAAAGTTAAATGCTTTTTCTCAAAAAATGAAGTCTTTTGCATTTTAATGGATCAAATGTCCACTGCAGGAAGCAAATTTTCAAGTATACCTTGTTCTGCCTTTTTTAAAAGGCAATTAATCCTGAGCCATTCCAGATGGGCAGTTAACAGAGAAGTGTATGACTCTTCGAGCATTTATGCTGCTGGTGCTTACTTGAAATGTCCAGAAGCAAAAATCATTATTTAACTACAAACAAGAGATGTCCACAGTTTTGGACAGGTTTTGTACCTAGAAACCAACATACAGATAAAGTTTGATTTAAAAATAATATAGGATGTAGCATGCTTTTAAAAATATTAATTCATATAAAAGATAAGCATACTGTAACCAAGTGAGTAATAAGTGAGAAAATTTCTGTTACTTAACTGTTTTTCAGCAGTAAATACTGAAGCAAGAGGCATCAGAGGAATGCAATGCATAACACCAATCGAGTAGAATTTGAGGCATTTAAACCAACTTTAAACTCCTAAACCAGCAAATTCTGCGAAGTTATTGATATCTGTGTAGCTAGGCAGGCATAATTTTGTCCACTGTTCTTTGCAATACCGTAGGAGATGACTCAAAAAACCTGAATCCTGTAGTTTCAGAAATATGGGGTGTTTTTCATTACATATCAAGTCAGTATTTTCATCAAAACACCAAAATCCATGAAGGACCACCAGGTATTCTGGTAACTTGGGCCTAGAATAGTTATTGAGGCCTCTTACTCATGTCTCAGGATGGAATCTGGGTAATCCCCAACTCCTTCCCCCCACACCAGGTTTTTTCAAAGATTTCTACAACTTCTGTGTATCTGTATGTGCAGGAGCTGAGGCCTTTCTGTTGATGATGGGGTGCTCAGCTATTAAGGTGATTTATGTCAAGCTCAGAACCAAAAAGGAGGCCTATAGAGGGTGGAAGCAGGGACAGGTAGAATGGGCAGAATGCAGAGAAATTGTCTGAGTGGTCAGAAATGAGATCAGGCAAGTGAAAGCCCAGGCAGAATTAAATCTAGCCAAGAACATCAAAGACAATAAGAAAAACATCTACAGATATGCCAGGGACAAAGGCAAGACTAGGGAAGCTGTGGGCTGTCTCCGGAAGGAAACAGGAGACTTGGCCACCCAGGATATGGATACGGCTGAGCTACTGAACAACTTCTTTGCCTCAGTCTTCACCAGAAAGGGATCAAACCACACTACCCAAGTCATGGAAGGCAAAAACAGGGGCTCTGCAAATGAAGAACTGCCCACAGTACAAGAAGAACAGGTTCGAGACCTCTTAAGGAACCTGAAGGTGCATAAGTCCATGGGACCTGATGAAATCCA
>JAOXJM010000019.1:48031954-48045836 GCA_026413425.1 Tringa solitaria | reverse complement strand
TTATAGCAATAAGTATAAGCAAGGGCCTCTCTGCATACCATTTCTTGGCATTTAGCACAAACATTGGTCTTACCATTCTGAGAACGAGCAGTTTTCTCCACAATATGCTGTTACTTTCAGAGAGTTAGAGGAGGCCTAGCTGAAATTTAAAACTACAGAACACAAGATTGGTTCGGTTTTACTTCAAACTGGGACATGTATAAAGACTTTGTGACAAATATAATAAATCATATTTAACTGTTGCAGGATGAATTTTTTTTTTGCTTGATACCTGTTCATATTGTGACATAAAACAATGAGGAAATATATCCTCATTCCCATATGCTTTAAATATATTGGGAATTTCACAAATTTATTTAATACTTGCAAATTGCCCTACAGCTACTTATCCTACAGTGACATAGCTATATCAAAAGTGGCTGTGGTTTGATATCTGCTTGTACGATCAATCAATGCTATCCACATGATTATCCTACTAGATCTTGTTCTAGAAAATGATATCTTAACAAAACCAGCATGTATGCACTTGTTTTTCCAAAATATATATAAAAACTATCATGATCACCAACAAGACAAAGTAATATTTCATAATGAAGATTACATTAGAAGCTTATGTTTCATGCATTTAATTTACATCTATGAAATATTACTTGTTTAGTGCAAAGGAAAAAGCAGGGTATTTCAAATAACAAATTAACAATATAACGTTTTGGTACTCATTCTAAAATATATTTTAAATGCCTTAAGTTATTATTACCCTTTGTATCTCTTGGCATGCTTTCATCTGACTTTTATCCTTCCAGAAACAAGCACCTAAAGGCGAAGCCCAGTTCTGTTGCTTTTGTAGCAGACCTTAAAGAAATTACTAAAATTAATAATTAGATATAGCCAAAGATTAAATACTCCTTGAAGTATCTGTATTGTCTGTAGTTTCACTGCCCAATACTGCATTAAAGTAACATTAAAATATGACCCTAAAGACAGCCAAAGTTTGCCAGACATCTGTAGATAACTCCAGTAACTTCAACGTGATGTTTCCTATCTGCCAAGATAATACAGCGATAAAAAAACCTTAACATTAAGGCAAAAGTACACCATTAGTTACCAGAAAAATTATTACACTATTATAATTTTTCTTTTTAATACAAATTAGCTGAAAAATTTTTACAAGCATAAGCACTGTATTACTGATAAAAATTATAAGAGTCTTGGTAGTCTGTCATTCACACAGGTTTTCCCTGTTGTTGAGCTCATTCACAACTCCTATTTTTATTACTTCAGATCCTAAATACTCTAAATATTGCATGAAGTTATAGTCTTTAAGGACAAACCAGAAATTTCTTAAAACCGGTCTGATATAGTGAGTTAAAGAAACCTTCTAGGAAACTCCTAAGTTCTCTCTTTCACCCTTTTGGGGTGGTTGCCCAATTTCTTCATTGTTTGTTCTTCCCTTTTTCTCATTACAGGCACACCACAGTTCTCCCTGCGTTTGAGAGAACAGGTTTACATGTCGGTATTGGCATGGAGAAATTATTTCATGTCATAATCACAGTGGTAGAAGACACTCCAAAATAAAGATAATCTGAGATGGGATTTTTTTCCTGGATGATTTTTCTAGTAATGCTGGTATTACTTCTCATCTTTCTGAAGAAGCCAATCATCACCTTTTTTCTGGCACATTCATTTTCCACTCATCTGTTCCTCCAGCTCCTGGAATGGTGTCCTTCACTTAATTGTGCAAAAACAGATTTATCACTTACATTCTCTCAAACCTGCATCTCTCATTCCCCTGCAGCATCACTGGTCTTTCTAGTTCCTAAAGCTTGAATACCAGAGTAAGAATGTCCTAGTGAAAATATTGTGCAGATTACAAGCCCAGGAGATGCGGTGATAGACAGAACGGGGCACAAGAAGTGAAAGCCTCCTCTGGACACCGTTTTGCCAGATGGAAACATGTCCCTCATGACAAACTGTGAGGGAAGAGGTGTCTCAGTCTCCGCACTTCCAATATGCAGGCCATGGTTTCCTTCTGTGCACTCCTGACCACACTAACAGTCTCTGTAAATTCAGACATCAACAAAGCTAGGCCACAGGAGAGCACAGATTTACAAGTGTACATCTCATCCAGTAGAAGGAATGGGGGATGTTATTATGTACAAAGATAATAAATGTTGTTTTAGTTAGTATTCACAGGGTGACATTTCTAACTAACAGAGAAGATTGATTAAGCCCATGAAAGTTGATTACTAAGTTTTCATCTATCCCAATCACACCGCTCAGCAATCAGCCCCTAAAACAACATAGTTTGTAGTCTACCATTCAAAAGCAAGCAAAAATCTGTGAAGTTTACCCTGAAACAAACATCATGCTGTATACACCACAGCAGTCCAGAAGCTTATTGACAGTGTCTCATACGCCCATGTAGCAAGGGAAGAGCAGAGGCTGGAGAACAAAAGCAACTGACTTTTGTAAACCTGAGATTGAAGCATGGAACAATGATGTTTTTAATGTCTTTTGCAGATAGCATCAAGGTTGGTGGATTGTCGATCTGCTTGAGGGTAGGAAGGCTCTGTAGGAGGATCTGGACAGGATGGATTTGACGGGCCAAGGCCAATTGCATGATGTTCAACAAGGCCAAGTGCCTGGTTCTGCACTTGGATCACAACAACCCCATGCAGCACTACAGGCCTGGGAAAGAGTGGCTGGAAAGATGCCCAGCAGAAATGGACCTGGGTAGGTTGGTCAACAGTTGCTGAATATAAGTCAACAGTGCGCTCAGGTGGCCATGAATGCAAATAGCATCATGGTTTGTATCAGAAATAGTGTGGCCAGCAGGACTAAGGAAGTGATCCTCCTCTTGTACTTGGCCCTGGTGAGGCCCCACCTTGAATAGTGTGTTTAGTTTTGGGCCCCTCACTGTAAGAAAAACATTGAGGGGCTGGAGCGGGTCCAGAGAAGGGAAATGAAACTGCTGAGGGGTCTGGAGAACAAGTCTTATGAGGAACAGTGGAGGGAGCTGGGGTTGTTTAGTCTGGAGAAAAGGAGGCTCAGGGGAAACAATATCACTCTACAACTACCTGAAAGGATATTGTAGCAAGGTGGGGGTCAGTCTCTTCTCCCAACTAACAAGTGATAGGACAAGAGGAAATGGCCTCCAATCGTGCCAGGGGAGGTTTGGGATGGACATTAAAAGACATCTCTCCACTGAAAGTGTTGTCAAGCACTGAAACAGGCTGCCCAGGGAAGCAGCTGAGTCACCATCCCTAGAGGTATTTAAAAGGCATGTAGATGTGGCACTTAGGGACATGGTGTAGTGGTGGACTATGTAGTGTTAGGTTAACAGTTAGGCTCGAGGATCTCTTCCAACCTAAAGTATTCTATTCTATGATTCTGCATGCTCTCCCACTACTTGTTTTAGTCCTCACCTTGAGTAGCTAGACTTTCATTACACCATTTGGCAATAGAAGTTCAAATTACTTTCCCAATACATCAATTCCCTGTAACTTGCTGGCTGTTACCCAACCCAGGTGGTTGTCTTCTAAGAAGTTCAGAAGTAGTGCTTTTTCTACCTTAAAACCACTGTCTGCCATCAGTTACAACACTCACTTATGAAAATCAAATGATTCTCAGATACGCTGCATGGAAAACATCCAGCATACATGCAAAACGTAATCTTCTCCTGGTCCCCTTTAGGAGATATTATTATTATTAAATACATCAAAATACCAGATGAAGGCAGCACTCAGCTAAAACTACAGGATCACTTACTGGAGTAGGTGCTGTTTGTCCTGATCACTACCCAATATTTAAAGAGCCATACAATTGTAGGAAGTATGCTTGCAGCAAGACTGTGACGAAGCAGTGTCCAATACTCAAGGAGTAGTAAGGGAGAAAAGGCTTTCATCCTGGAGTCCATCTTGGTTTTAGATGCCTAAAAAAAGACTGAAAATGCACAAGCAGAAGAGCAGCAATCTTTTTCTCACAGTAATGGGAAGCAGAGAACACGTTATACTTTTTCTGATACAAGGAAGTGCTGCCGGTGATCCCCACATAAGAAATCACTTCTGATTCGGAGCTCTTCCTCCTGCAATGTCTTGACATTTTCAAGTCTCATATATCTCATAATGCCTAGAAAACAAAGCAATTCCTCAACAAACAAGAATCTAAGCATCTCTATAATGTACTAGTAACTTGAGAAGTTGGGTTTTGACCAAAACCTCACACGAGAACACCCACAGGATCTGCAGAAGTTCTGATGCAGATAAATAAGTTACTTAGCTCTAGAGAGGAAGAAGAAATCATAAGTATAAATAAAATCAGTAGGAAAGTTGGTGCTGCAACACAGGATGCATACAAATTTCTGTCTTTTACTAAGAAAAAGAACTACCACCTATATTTACATTTACACTTCAAAGGTTGTGATTAATGTACTGATCCACAACGAACTCTCAAATTGCAGCCTCATCCTAAGCTACAGTAGCAGGTAATTCACTGCCACTCAAAAGCAACAAGAACAAATATAAAACAGCATTTTTAAGTAATTCATGTTTTGTTTAATGTTATTTTTAAAGACATTTTATTTTATTATCTCAGTTGGTATTCACCATCAAGAATTGGGTTTTGATTATTCCTTTACTTCTGAACAATCAAAACTGAGGCTCTCCCACTCAACATAAAAATTATCCACTATTGAGATAGGGACTTAGCTCAGGAACATCAAAGTCAATAAAAGTTTTGCCAGCAAAGCCATTGGATGCATATATAATTATATGCTAGTAACACTGTATTCACTATTACACAAGGGATTTTTTCAATAGGGAGAATTTCCTGCTTTGGAAATTGTAAGCCTAAAAATTCAGTACATACCCTAGACCAGTGTTTAGAGACTAAATGCAACTGGAAAATACGTTAGAAGATATTTTGTCTTTGGCTATGAAAAAACCAGTATCAATGAGATCAAAGACAGCTTAAATAAATGCCTTGCCTCATATGACATTATGTCTACAGGGTGATGTCAAAATGTAGAGCCTTCCAACAGAACATTTTTTTACCTATTATACATACTGTCATGGCACACCAACATACTTCAGAAGGACAACTGGTCTATTTTACGAAGATCTCTTGGTACACTTGAAAGAGTATTGTTCGCTACTATTTTGCAATGGCTCTAGCCCTCAGATGTTTACAGTCAATCCCAGAGACGGCCACATGTGTCTAAGGCACAAGCAAGCTGGCAACTGACTCCTTCAGCATGCCCAAACAAAACAGAATTATTTCTCTGGTAGAGAGAAAGCCATCTTTGGAAGACCAGATTGTACAGCATTTCCTAAAGCTCTTTAAAGAACTTCTAATCTATAGGAGGATGTGACCAACCCAACAGTAAAGCAGACTCCAGAGTTCATGGTTGTCTCATACTTTACATCTAGCTCCAGCAGCAGATGTGTTTATTTTCACCAGCAGAAACACCTTTTCTTGGAAGACAAGGAGGGCAGAAGGGAAGCCTTCCTTAGGCTAGACAAACAAGGACATTAAGTGCAGCAAAGCTTTAGCTAATTACAGAGTTTTAAAGTATACAGCTGCTTGTTTTCAATAAGAATATGTGTTAAAATCATTAAAAATCAAGTCGCTTTGTAGCAGGCCAGCATCTTATTTGCAGTTGCAAAAAGTAAGAAACATAAAACAGAGAAAAAGAAACTGATCCATAGCCATCTATAAATAGATTTATTTCTGTTGTAAAATTGTTTTTGAGTTATTTAGATCATTGCCTGAAAGCAAGAAAAAAACCAAGTCTTTAAACCCTCAAATATGAACCCCACTGAAACCTGTGTGGTATAAGAACATTAACTCTACACCTAGAAATGTTAATGCACCCAGGAACTTTGAGGAATCTTTGCACTAGATTTAGCCTTTCCAGGTGCACAGATCTTCTCATGGCCCTTTTTACAGTTTCATTTTCCATTAAGAATAAGAATTTCTACATCACTGTGAATGTACATAGGGATTTATAAAGCACAGCAGAACACAGGCTCCACTCCAAAAACCTAACCTTCAACAAAATAAAATTGAGCAAAGGACTATAGCACCTACTTTCTCTGATACAGGTGATGAATCCTACTAGATAAATGAATTCACATCGACCTAAAAAAAAAAATTAGAAAAAGCAGCTTATCTTACTCTTTTGTTTCCACATCAGCCACATAACAACAGAAAAAATCTCCAACACAGACAGCTGACCTAAAGCCATTTTCAGCAGCAAACACAGGAACATGATCTCAGCAGGAGGAAAGCACAATTTAGCAGCTTGTGTGCACACTATCTTTTCTTCCTGTGATAATAGTTCCTAGTTATAAGGATTTGCAGTGAGAAGGTCCTTGTACAGTGGCAATTTTTGGCTTCTGCCTAGAGATGATGCATTACAGTGACTTCAGGATTTTGTGCCTCTAAGGCATGTTTTACATTTTGTAACCAGTTATGGTTATCTTTCAGCTGCAGATTGTGACTTTGTGAACTCACAGTTGGAAGATCTAAAGGCAAATGAGACAATGGGAAAAATGTGACTCATTGCAAGCAGTAAAATGAATGGACAAGGCATATATATAAAGGCCAAACTCAAGAGAACAACTATGGGATACAGTTTAGATACTAGAGATAATTTCCCTAGGGACAAGAAGATCTGGGAATTTTACAAAATCATTCAATTGAGTTCTAATTAATTTAACCTCTTTCATTTAGGGGAGGAAGAGCTATTCTCAAACAAATGTAATAGGCTTCTGGATCTTTTCTAAAGCTGCTTCAAAACTTTGACTGCTGCATTTGAATGCTTGCAAAGCTTTATTTAAATGTTGCTTCAATGTTTTCAAATTCTTGAATGCAAAAGTCTATGTGATTGGAAGGAGTGCCATGATAATTTCTTGCCTTTTATTTGTTTCTTAATCTTTCCTAAAGCCAAGATACAAAGATATATGTTTATTGCTTCCATCCTCCAGGGAGGAGGAAAAAAAGGAAGAGTGTTTGAAAAGGGCTGATATTTGTAGTGTATGCTTACTGATATTTATCAATCATATTCTGGTAGTATGAAGAAGTACCAATGAGAAGCAGAGGTACTTTTGTAGATCTTTAGGCTCAAACTAAAGGGCAGTCGTATAGAGACGTCTACCTCAAATCCACTAGATCAGTAGCCCTGGTATTCACAAAGTCCATATTCAGCTGCTTTCTCACCCCCTGTTTAACTGCATCTTCCACCTAGAGCTTTTATCTTGTTTTACTCTGACATCTGCAATACAGCTCATTTTTTAGGCTATGAACTCTCACTAGGTATGACATAAAAGGAGCGTAAAAGAGACTGGGCAGCAGGCACCTATGAGCTGGACATTACAATGTCTACATTTCACTTGCAAATCTAGCCTATATATTTGAATTAAGACATTTTGGTTTACTGAATTTAATGCCTATTCAGAGATATTGTAGCTCTTCATAATTACATTTTTATGTCCCTACCCCCCCTTTCCTCCTATTTTCTAACTGATGATTTTTTTTCTAAACTTATATTATCTCTCTCTCTGTATTGAAGATGTCTGTTGTTTAGTAGTATTTTTTAAAAAAATTGAATATTACTTCCTTAATTTCTAGCTGAGAATACAAAAAAAACCACTATGTCAATGGATAATATCATCATGAGTCCATATCACTGTGTGCAGTTCAGACAAAAGGGAACATTTGAACAGCAAGTTAAAAAAAAGGTAACAATGACGAACAATGGCACAGACTTGCTTCTGTACAAGAAGAAAGTAAAAAGCTGGTGGAGATAAGCAGAGGCCAGTAAAATAATGAGCTACCATAAAAAAAAAAAAGGTGCATTCTGTCTGTTCCACATAATACAGAACTCTAAGGGCATCAAATTAAACTACAAAGTGTCAGGTTTTAGAAGTTTTTTTTAATTGGTTATTAGAGGTATTTTACCACCTACCTACCAGACTTACAGTAAACTGAGGAATTCAGTGCTGCAAAATGTTGTGGATAATAAAGGCATATTAAAAACCACAAGGAATTTGGACAAATCCATTGGCAAAAAAAAATAAAATGTATAAGAAGAGTCAAAAAGCCCCAAATCATACTACTTCTAGACCAGAAAGCCTTTCAGCCTCAGACTGCTAGAAAAACATATTGAGGAAGTATCACCACACTCTTCTCTTAACTTTTTCATAAGCACTAAACACTTTCAGGAACACAGCACATGGGCAGCTGAATAACAGCCTATTCCAATATTTGAAACAATAAATGTATCTTGAAAAGTTTAACTCTTCTTGGCTGAAGAAATGGCACTAGAAAAGAAAAATCTCAAGAAGATGGAAGAAAGATGACCTTACACATTGCATTCTTAGATTAATTCAGGATACCTAGACAGTTTGTTTAGAATAGGTTAATTAATGCATTTTCAAAACAAGTTGGGTGAGATTGTTGGATTCTGAAGAGCTGCTAAAATATTCAAAGAAAATATTTATAGAAGTGAGCATCAGAAAACTGTCAATGAGATTACAAATTGTCAATTTGAAAATAAAGCAAGGCACACACTCTCTGGTTTCTATTTAAGTCAGAGGCTTCAGAGCATTGAGGTCAAGTTGGTTTTATTCACATCTTTTCATAAGAATAACAAGCTGCGTACATATACAAATCTGTACTTGTGAAGCAGCCTTTCAGAAAAACAGGGACACCACACAGACATCAGAACAGTTAATTATTTCTGTCACTGTTCTTTTCTGTTTAATGCCTGCTAGATTGCCTGTAGGATTAGTTTCAGTCCTCTGCAAGACTGTATTAATTGTTTTTCTCTGAGCATCTGGAATTCACACTTATTTGTTGCAACACCTGCAGAAGTTATTAGCCAGCTAAAGGGCAGCTAAAGATCTATTGAGTGCCACAGAATTCAGCAGCAGCTTAAATGCCAATTAACATCAGAACCTGGTAATGATAGGGTTGTAGTAATCCCATGTACTTGTTTTACTACCCAAAATTTCTAGATAAGGAGCAAAAGACAAACTTAATTTCTTACCTGATGTGCACTTTGCTGTAACTTGCTGGCTGCAGACAGTTGGTAAGTATGCCAGCACATCAGCAACATGGATGAGGAGGGTAGACCAACCTAAATTGCAAGCTGGCATCATCATACAGACAAGTCCAGAGAAACAAAGCCCAGATCATCTACGCCCCATAAAATCAATACCCTTTGCCTCTGCCCACAAAAAGTCCTGCCTATTCCATGAGGGTAGAGAGAAGAGATAACACGCTTCTTATTCTCCTTTATTTTGCATTTCTGTCAAAACACAGGAGTCAGTAATTGCATGATTCATTAGTGAGCCAGAACTGCCTTGACAGAAAGCAGGCGGATCCACTGCAGCTCTCTCTCTGCCTAATTCCCTTTGTGGGTAATATATTCTCTGCCTCCTATTGATCTGGTCCCAAAAGAAGCTGCAGAGCATTGGGCTGAATTTATAGCTTCCTAGATAAATTATAATGGATATTATGCAGTACCAGGGACACCTTGCAGAGATGTGCAAATTACCGCGACTTTTACAGCCTTATTTTTTATAGTTGGATGTCAAGAATAGTAACAATATAGTATAGAAATATAAACATTAAAATTAAAATTTGCAGGTGATGATTTGCCCACAAATGTAGCTATGGTGCACATAAAAGTACTATTATGTTATTTGCAGGTGTATTGCTCCACCTACATGTAACACAAAAACTGCTGCTGGCAGCTGAGACATTTCGTTCATTTGTGTTTTGATCCCATCACAACCAGGCAAACTAGCGATCTAGAACAAATTCTGACAGGCAAGACATAACCTCAAGATGTATAGTATATTACATTATTGCTGTCCGAGGCAAAGAAGGAAAAAAGGCTAAGCAATACGGTCTTACATACTGCCAAAATGCTAGCAGGAAAAAGTTCACAAGGACTGAGTTAAGCAAAGAAATCTGCATCGTTTTAGCACTATAGATCTACTCAGAAGCTCCTAGAGATCTTCCTTGGAAAATGAAATTTCTTTTTCGTTTTTAAGCGTAAGGGTTTCTGGGGGAAAATCAATCTGACATTTAAAATTTAATCCAGTAAAGCATGTGTTTCATTTTAAGTGCAGCTCACCTAGAGGGTACCCTCAACTTAGGAAGTACACACTCAGTTGGATCAAGACCTGCACACCAATGCCACAAGGCACAGCCTGCTGAAACTTCATGGTAGTTGTCCTCAACAGAAAGCAGAGTTCACCAGTTTTTCCAGATCTCAGAAAGAAAAAGATCAATTAAAGAACTCTTATCTTCAGCAAGGGAAGTAAGAGCAGATGGGCATGACAAAAAGTAAAATTAGATAACTAAAGCTATTTAACCAAAAAAGTGAATTAAATAAGCTAGAGAATTACCTAGATGCACTCACTATGACTGGTCTTGCATAAAAATTGCAAAGGATTAAGACTTCAATCTAACCTGAACACTAGCTACTTCACCAGTAGTCATCTAGTCAGATAGTGACTGAGTTTCCAGGAAACAATAAGGTATTAATTATGGCAACATGTACAGACTGATAGATACCATTACAATCTTGTGCTGTACACTGTACAAATGTATGAACTGAGACAGCCCCAGGTCACATTGAGCTAAGAAGCTCAATGTGGTCTACAATAAGGATTGTGGAAATGGCTCAAAATCACATAGAAAACGAAAGGAGGATATTAGATTAATTCTAGTTTACCCAGCCACATATCCCATCAGACAACAGTGCTTCTGTTCTGGCTCTTTTCAGATTGAAATTTTCACTTTCTTGAAGAAAAAAGAAAAAAAGGAACCAATAACTTGATGTCATTTTTCCCCCCCTCCCCCTTCTGTCATCACCCACAAGATAACTCGTTCAATGACAAAGTGACAATGAGCATACAAAATGAAAAAAAAATCTGTGAGGAATACGTGGTTTATGAGTAGCCCAACTATCCACAGTGCATTGGCATCATTAAAATGTTATGGATTCAACAGTAAAATCTATTCATGAACAACTACACAACAGAAGAAAAATGAGAGGCTATAATTTGTCATCCGTACTTTGCTTTAGTGATCATATGTTGTTTAGTGGTCTTAATGCTTATATCATACTCCAGTATTTCCAGTTTTTACAAAAATAGGAAATTACACAGGCTTGTATGACATGTATTATTTATTGTCTACACCTCAGCCAAAGGTAGAAGTATGGTGCCACAGCAGCCTCAGGCATTTTAAATCCTGGAATCAATGGTCCTGCACTCCCATCCTGGCACATCTTCTGACCTCCTCTTATACTCTGGCTCTGTGTGGTAAGCCAGTGCAGGAAGCAAAGCCATGCAAAATATTTATATTTTAGTGATGGCAGAAGCACAATTTTTTATCCTAGTTACCTCCCAGTTCATCATGCAGAGGAACCAGTGTGGGTGCTGGCACAGGAAGAGGGACCAGAAAGTACAGAGGGCCAGGTAAGAAACATGACAGCCCAGACATGGACAGGCTTAAACTGGTCTGGATTTGCACTCTCAGTTGTACCAGCACAACTGAGAAGGTGAGTGGCATGGAGCACGTGAGCTGTCGGTTTTGGCCAACAAATCCCCTAGCTGCATTCCTAGACATCCTGTGATTTTCCCAAAGTAACCTAGAAAATCTGAGCCAAAGTCAGAACTGACATCCCGGTGCCTAGACAGTAGCTCATTACACCTTTTTTTTTCAAACAAACAAACAAAAAACCCAAACAAACAAAATCAAAAATACCCCCAAAACCAAGCCCCAAACAACCCTTATTTTCTTTTGCATGATTCTCTTGCACACTGAAAAGATCAACGGACTATGGACATGACAGACCCACAAAGAAATGAGTGTTAATGGAGCACAAACACTGCTATCTTGGAAATAGCCTGGGAGAAACACATATGGTTCTAAGACTGAAAATTAGAAAACAAATTGAATGCTTCCAGCAACTGTGATATTACAAATTGAATTCCAAAGGCTGTTCTGTTGAGTTTCCCAAATCTCATCTAATCCACTATCAACTGAAGATGCCTGACATCTTTCTTGAACTTTCTTAGAAGAATTGGCTAGACAATGTTTTAGCTCCCTGTTAAAGAAAATTTGTTTACAGGAACATTTATAACACAAGCTGTAGTTTCATTCTTTTTGATGGGATGAGCGGTATCCTGAGTGAGGCTAGAATGAAAGCTTTTTTGGCTTCCAGTAACAAACACAAAGCACAGAATGCCCTATTATTCCACCACTCCTTTTGCAGAAAGCAACCTTACCATGTCACTTTCTGTGTTGCAATACTACTTCAGAGTAAGCATGAACATCACTCCTTCCCTGAAGTTCTCACATTTCTGACTGATGTTTCTTAAACAATAAGTCGCATCCTACATTTGACTGGAGAATCACAGAGCAGATGTAGGCTCATTGAGCAGTTGTGTGAGAGTAACACAAAAAGTGGTTCCTACAGTGATTGTGTTCTGATTGAGTATTCATCTCTGCATGTGTGAAAAAGCTGCTGGATATAAAAATGCACCTTAAAATCTCATTATTTTGAGTAGAACCAGGTTCAGATTAATAAGAGTCACCCCTCAACACAATTATCCAACAACCCTTATTTTGTTCTGCATAATTCTCTTGCTTAAAAGACTCTAATTTAAATTTTGTGTCAATTAATTAGATATCACGTAACTTTTAATGAAACATCAAATTTTCCTAAATTGGAAAAAAGTGGAACAGTTTACCAAAACAAATTACATTTTAAAAAAAATTCTAAACACACTTTTATAACTCAGTTTATGCATAAGTACAGCAGATATGTTCATCTTAGTACAATGTTCTATTATTTATGCCCATTTTAGGGTGTTCCATATTAAGAGAATTTCAAACAATCTAAACTGTCACTATATGTTGGATCACTACATGGTGTCAAAAAACAACAGCAGCCAATAAAAGAAATTATTTTTTTATTTGGTCCCCTAATGAAGAGCAAAAGACTGTCTTCACAGGAAAAAAATAGATGTGTGAAAAGGATAACGAAGTTAAACTCTCATATAAGCATAATGCACTGAAAGGAAGGTCTGACAATTCTGATAAGTGAGTCATGATAACACTCAGTCCTTGGTGAGAGGCTTATATAACACAATTAAATTCTAACACCTATCCTAACCACTTGTTCCCATTTTACAAATACTCAGTTTAAAGACACAAGCTAATGATAGAGCTCAGTTTAAGGTTATCACTCATCTGGAAAGGATGCAAAATTTTCCTTAGAGGAAAGCTAGGGTGTGAGCTGAAATGACCCTCTGCCAGTGGACGCTGTCTCTATTTCTGGTGTTGAGATAATGTTACTCAGCCTTACAAAAGGACAATAGTTCAGAGCTAACAAAACAATAGTGGGGGCATCAAATATATTTTGCACAGTAAACACAATTCTTTCTTACATTGCAAGGCATAGGGACTGCTTCAATGGTTTAACCAACAGAAGGAAACAATACCAAAAAATATTGGGAGAAGTCCAATATATACTTTTTGCAGCGCCAGAACACAAAACTAAGGCAGTTCTTTACAGTGCGTTCAGTGGGACAACATGGTTCATGGAACGCTTACGCCAAGAACTATTCAAGGGTTACAGCACATCCCAGTCAAATACTGTAGTAGAAGATGAGACCAACTTTTAACTGCGCATTTTAGTTACAGGATAATAGGAGTGTAGCTGAAATACTGAAAAACGAATGTTAGTCTCATTCCCGTAACACTGATGCCTGTCTATTTATTTTGCTCATTTCCACCTTGACAAGGATGATCTATAGGACATCAGACCTGGTGGCAACTGGTAGGCCAAGCCTTACCC
>JAOXJM010000019.1:47988767-48008557 GCA_026413425.1 Tringa solitaria | reverse complement strand
AAAGAAAATGAAAAGGGAGTCAGGGGGAGGGGTGTCCTTCAGGTATGCTCTTTTTATAAATAACTGCGGTATGGCTTGACTTTAACTCAGTTGTGTAACAGCATAGTAAGGAACAATGATGCCTGACTGTTTAGACTTGATTTTAATGACAATTAAGGGGCTGTGATTTTTTTTGAGGATATAGGTTCTGGAGCTTGGTAAAGCAAACTTCTAGCTCCCTACAAAGAGATGCTTGGTAGGCGGTATTTGGGGATGGTAGGCAGTATTACTTTGGGGATAAGTGTCACATGTTATTTAAAAGTTATGGAGTTCTATTACAATTCATTTACCATGGTTATAGATTTGCTGAGGAAAGGAAGGTGAGTAGTGTCTATTTATTTCTTCCATGACAGTCAGTACTCTTTACATCATTTACAAATGGTTTATATAAATGTCGTGTGTGCAATATTGTTCACAGATCTTCAGTTAACTCTCAGCTTACTGCTTTTCAATTATTAAGTCATGTTATTTCTCATCCCTGGATGGATAAAACTGTTATAGCAAGACATTTAATAGCATGAAATCAATATTATAAAATTATATTATTTGAAATTGTTTCCCAAATTTTGTTTTCTAAACTTGAAGATTTGTACTTTCAGTGTCACCCAGCAATTCCGAAAATGTGTATGTGGCTGAGACAAAACTTAATTAAGCATCTCGCTCTAGTCTATTCTGCATTATAGATCTACAAGTCGGAAGAATAATTTTCCCCTTTACAAATGGTAGAGTGTTTTCTAGAATGGGGCAACCATAAAATAATGTCGTATTCAGTAGATTTAAATAGGAGTCCAAATGAGACCCAGATTTGTGATGTATATGAGAGTAGGCACTGGGATGCAAGCACAAAATACATTCTTACAGATTTCACGCTTCAATCTTACTGTCAGTGGTGTACCACAGCATTCCTGTGCAGCTCTGTGGGTTACAGTCTACTAGTAGAAACATTGTGGGACCTAATTGTTTTATATCAAACATCTTAAAAATGACAGAATGTAGACTTTAAGTGTACATGCAGGGCAGAAAAAATCTATCTGGAATTTAATGCATGGTGTCATTTACAAGTTTAATGAAATGTTAATGTTAATGTTAGTAAAAGTAACTGTTAGTTGAATGTAACTATAGAAATCCGTGCAAACACAAATGAATGTTTTTCAGCCTTTAGTTATAGAATGAGAACAATTACTGAGTACATGCCATAGCATTTGGTCATGTGTTCAATTCTCTGCATTATTTAGTCAGTTCCTTTAACAATAAGAGTACCTTGCTAGGTCTTTTCACACTGCCATTGTGTATACTGTGATTTTTGACAATGGACTGTAAAATCCACCTGTTAGATGGGTACAAGTGAATACACTTGTAAATATTTCAAGTTAAGGAGCAACCCTAGATAAAATGACCAGGTTATACCCAGAGCAAACTATGCCATGCCAATTCTGATGATTTTTTGGGTGTGTCTGTCTCCTTTATCAGAAATTGCTATGAACTGAGCTTAGGTGGGTAGGTACTGATGTTGGGTATCACCCTATAACCAATGTGAATTGAATAGCTGAGCAAACAGTTCTCCTGAAAAAGATGTCTAAGCTGCAAAACCCATAATCAGGTGGCTTTACCTCCCAAATGATATAAGCAGAATGATGAATGATTGAATAACCCATGGAAGTTAGTATAACCTCAATACTAGGAATAGATTTTCTTTTGACCAGGTGTGATGGGTTGACCTTGACTGGCCACGAGGTGTCCATGCAGGCGGCTCTACCACTCCTCCTCCTCAGCAGAACAGTGGGGGAGAAAATAAGATGAAAAAAACCTCATGGGTAAAGGCAGTTTTATTAAGCAAAAACAAAAGCCACATGTGGAAGCAGAGGAAAACAAAAGATTCATTCTCTACTTCCCATTGGCAGGCAATGTCCAGTAAAGTAGGCCTCAGATCACTTAGCAGTTGGTCCAGAAGACAAACGCTTTAATAACAAATGTCCCTCATCCCTTTCTCTTTGCTTTTATTGCTGAGCAGACATCATCTGGTACGGATGGGAGTACCCCTTTGGTCGGTTTGGGTCAGCTGCCCTGGCTATGTCACCTCCCCAGCTCTTGCCCGCCCCAGCCTACTGACCTTTGGGAGTGTGAGAGGGGTGGGTTGGAGGACAGCCTCAAAGCCGTATGAGCACTCTAGCCAAAATCTTGATGTGTTATCAACACCTTTCTAGCTCCAAAAACAATGCACAGCACTATGAGGCTGCTATGGGAAAAGTAAACTCCAATCCCACAAGATCCAGTACAACAGCTATGATACAGTAGTGAGTCAGTGGTGGGAGTTTTATTTGAATCAGTTTTGTTTTAGTTTTCACTCACCTAATTTTGTAAAAGATAAATTCTCCCAGGCAGTTGGGACAGATTACTAGACAATCCAAAAAGTAATTGAAGCCTGTAAAATTCATACACCTTTAAACGAGGGGCAGAAAAGGTGGATGGAATATAATAGAAGGTATTAGCTAAAAATGTTTTCTACCTGCATTAGTTGGAGTAGTATAAAGCTGCAACAAGCTGCAGTATAGAGAAGAATAAGTAGATCCATATTCTGGAGTCAAACATGCCACAGAGTAAGTGAGCGAGCTCTATTCGCATGAGAGTAACTGCAAGAGCATATGAAAATTACAGCAGTAACTGAAGAAAGTTTTTGTAATATGATGATATCTGAACCAAATAGGTGTCTAATTGTACAAACATAATACTGTCCTTATGCACGAATACTGCAATAATATCTAAGCAATGCAAATGCAGTCTACATTCAGCAGAGCAGGACCACAGTGTGCACTGGGATCTAGAGCTGTAGAGGAACTTTCCAGCTGGTGGGAGCTGCAGGGTCAAACCAAAAATGCTGACCTCTTTGGAATAAGAGTAATGTCAGTGATCTGCATGTTTTTCTACAGAAAATGCAAGAGTAGGGGGAAAAATGAGTATCTGAAAGAGGCTGAAAATTAAGGGAAAGCAAAATATTACCTAACATGAAAAACATATGTAGAGGACCTAACTTAATATTTAACATAGCAGCTTCCCAAGTTGTGTCCAGAGCATAGCTATTTTGGTCTCTCATGCAGCCAGAAAGTGTTTTTACAGTTTTTCTCACTGGGAGCTGTCAAACTGACCTTAATAAAATCTGCTAGCTACTCCCTCCCACACAGAGAATTATATCCTCTAACATGTGACCCTCTAGTATCATGTTGAGCCAAAAAAGTTTGGAAAACTCACTGGGCTGAATTCACTAATGTGGTTTTGATCTGATTGGCCAAATCAGATGGCCCCTCCCTCCCCCCTCTTCAAAGAGAGGAGAGGAAGATATAAAGAGATTTATGACTTTAGGAAAAAAATAAACTACTTTAATGAAAATATTAATGAAATAATAAATAATAAGAAGAAAATAAAAAAAATAAAAATAAAAAAAAGGAAAATAAAAAAAAAACAAACAGAAAAGAAAAAGAAAAGAAAAGAAGGGAAGAAAAAAAGGAAAAAAAGTATACTGTATATACAAAACCGTATCAAGCTCCCAGGATGACAATCACATCACCAGCAGACACAGGGAAAAGTCCCAGACCAGACTAAAGTCAGTGACAGACAGGAGCCGGATTCCGGATCTGGAGTCAGGAATGCTCGGATCAGGATCAAAGGCAGACGAACAGACAGGGTCCTCCTCGGACGTTGGCCATTGAAGAAAGAGAGTTGACCCTTTGATCCCTCAGCTTTTATACTGAGCATGATGCAGATGGGATGGAATACCCTGTTGGTCAGTTTTAGGTCACCTGTCCTGTCTGCTCCTCCCTACAGGTGTGACTCCTCTATGCTTTTACGCCCCTCCAACGGGGCAAATAACAAAGTTACCTGACCTTGGTTGTTATAGTAATAAGTATAAGTGAGAGCCTTTCTGCATACCTTTCTTTAGTTAATCAGGTCTTATCACTGTGAGAGTGAACAGTTTCTGAAAAAAATGCTGTTAATTTCAGAGCTGAGTTAGTTAGAAGAAGTCCAGCTAAAAAGTAAAAGTACTGAACAGAAAATTGGTTCTGTTTTACCCCAAGCCAGGACAACTACCTTGTTCTCCAACAAAGCAAGTGCTTATCCCAAAGATGAATGCTATGCCTTTTTAGCCTTTACCTCCAGAGAGTAGAACAGGAACTAGCCTGTTAATCTTTTTTTTCAGATAAATTAGTCTTTTATTGTGTAATATTACCTTCTTGTATACCAGTAGTGAATTGCTTTAATGGGAATGAAAGCCAGCATTGCTGATGCCAGTTCTGCTGGCATGAACGTGAATGAATAAGGGGCCTTCAGAGCATGTGCTTACCCATGGGAGATCAGAAAACAGGGAAGACTGGGTGCTGTAGTCATGACAGCAAGGGTTTATTGTTGTGCTGGCTGGGCAGCGCCTAATACTACATCTGTATGAAAGCAAGCCTAAAATTCCCAAGGAGACAGCAGCATTGAGATGTATCTCTCAGCACTTCCTCTGCTACATCTGTTCTCAAGCCCTAAACAGCCAGGTACATCCTGGTAGACTGAAGTGACTGATGCCATCTAAGCCGTCATCTGACACAAGACTGTAATACCAAATCAGTCTGATTATTTGTAGTTTGCTGCACATGCATCAGGAAAGTTGTACCATCTTCCTACATTTATAATAAAGTGTTCCCTACAAAACTATTGCAAACAGATTGCAGTGGTTTATTTCTGGTGAGCAATGGTTCCATTATCCTAGCAGAGGGAAATCTGCAGATATTACAGAATCACAGAATGGTAGGAGTTGGAAGACACCTTCAGAAATTGTCTAGTCCAACCCCCTGCCAAAGCAGGTTCACTGGCTATTGGCAAAGCAGATCCAGTTTTGCAGAAGTAAATCCAGCTTGTCATCATAAATATACAGGAATCAGTGAAGTCCTTTCTTTTACAATATATGACTGCAGACAATGATTAACTGATGTTATTGCTTAGTATGCATGAAGAGATGTTTGGTTTTAAGCTGTACATCCAAGAACTGGCCACTATATACACTACTGGTGTAACTTGTTTTTCTATAAAAGTTTAGTTAGTTTTTGTAGTTATTTAAACTTTTAAGTTCTGAATAGAAGCAAGATATATTGTTTAGGGATTTTTTTCTTCTTTAGATATTTTATGTGTGCCAGAAGTTAACAGATCTTCACAAAAAAACCTAAAGAAGATATGCTTTAATATATTAAAAGCATCAAGCTTTACTGAAAAGGATATATGCTACTTAATGAGAGTACTATTGGTGTTTAACAGAAAGTTCTGACGTTTACAGCAACAACTGGACCAGTGCCAGCCAAATGATCATAGCATAGACATAGCTATACTGACAAAACTGTACATGGTAATGGTAATGTAAAGGCTTTTTTTTTTTTTTTTTTTTTTCAAATTACTCATCTCCTGCAGAAACAAGAGACAACAATGTAGTGGTACCTCCATAAGGGGATTCTGCTGACCTACCTGTGTTGGCCAGTGACAGGAACTCCAGATGTCTGAGCAATGTTTTAAGCAACAGAAATTTGTAATGCAAAACTAATCATGTGAAAACCGGAGATTCCTGATTAGTTGTAAGAGTGAGGAAGAATAATTACTTGATTATTATTATTCAATAAGAACTGGGACATAAATCACCACTACTGAGTGGCTTGAGGTTAATTTGATCTCATGTTCTAAAGGATAAAAGGTCTGGTAAACAGTACCCAGCATCAAGTCGGAATTATTCTAAAGTGAGAAGAAGTAAGAGATTTGCAGAAGCAACCAACCACAGACTCTTACCCAATTTACTGAGCAAGTCTCCTTGGCTTTCTGCACAAGAACTTGCCACAGAGTTGCACTCCAGAATTTGAATTTTCATTTTAATACTGGTGTTTCTGCAAAGTAAAAATAAATATGTGAGAAATTGAGCCAGATGCATACTTCTACTTAAAGCCCACAAGCACTGACTCACCATGACAAGGAACTTCAGCTCCAGTGGTTGGTGTCTCTTTCTCCCTCCAGCCTTCACCAAAGACTACTGTTCCCAACACTACAGGAGCAGCCAACAAGAATATGTCTGCTGCTTATTCTCCTCAGCAATTTAGACATGCCAGGCTGAAGTAATAGTTGGATGTGCCATCCTCACTCTAGAAGCTGTGGGTCCATGGATATCCGAACCCAGAGCAAAGCTGCTGCTTTTTCTTTTCTTATTTGTTATTTTAATGTTAGTCAGTTACTTGATTTGGTTAACTTGTGGCTTTAGAAGCAGTCTCACAAACTTCACAACTACCAAAACTGGGGGAGAACATGGCAGGGGGAAGAGGCCATGGACAGGGAGGCAGGAGCTGCTTGCAACAGTTTTGCAAGGAAACATCTGTGTCTTCATAGCCAGCAGCAGTGCAAGGCACAGTATTGACTGGGGGGGACAGGAGCTGCTTCTGTGACTGCAGCTGAGCCTCCTGCAAGTACAGTTAAATGATGTCTGTCTAGTCAGCATGTGAACCCCATCATTTGTCTCAAGGATGAACTAACTCATCAGTCCATAGCAATTTGTGCCTCTAGTCAGCTGTTCCGCAGAATAGACTGTTAATCTTCCTAGCCCCATTCACAAGTGCCTTCTTAGGTGTTAAACTGCTCAAAACCACCAGGCTTCTGAGTTCAATGTTTGTTTCTATGTTAAAGTACCCATCATCAGTACATAAATCTGCACTGAGCTAAAAATATAGACGAAAAAAAGACCACTGAAACAAATTTCATCATTATACGCTCCATATAATGAATAAGCAATTCAATTTTTAAGTGTCTGAAGTTCTATCCTGTAATGCTGGGGTGACATTTAATCTTCTTAAGCAATTTGACTTTATTCCTGAGACCTTGATAATAGAGCAAAACTTTGTATAGGGTCCTCTGCCAACCCAAATTCCTGTAACTTGTGTGTCTGGGAAGTTTGTCTGTCGTGTAAATGCTAAGGTGTTCTTACACAGAGATGGCTTTTTCCTGAAGCCTGTTATCTGACCTCCATAAGATGGCATACTATATGTATGTTCGTATATATAATTAAGGATAAACACAAACAACTCCTGACTTTGCATATATGTCAAGTACATGTGCTGTCCTTTAAAATTGCTGGTCCACACTGCACGAGTGATGAAGATACTAAGTTCTATGCAACTACTCATGGGAAAAAATCCTGTTTCTGCATAACCTGGGAAGACCTGACTATTAAATTATCCAAAAATGGGTTACAGATGGTCCAAGGGACCTAATGAGAAAACCATTGCCAGGCTAAGTCATTATAGTGTAAATTCCTTCTACTAGTGTCTGAATCTTTTGGATAGAATACTGCTTACTCCACATTCATTGTCAGGAAACAAGCTGTTATGCTGTGTGGCAGTACTACAAAAGTTATCCAAAATGTGCACTTTAAGATACAGAAGCTAGATTACTAGCCTTCGTAACTCACAGTGCTGCCAAAAGCTTTGGTTTATCTGTGCAAGGAATGAGTGCAGTATTACCAATAACACTTATACCTGGCTCCATAAGGTAACTCTCTGTTGTGCTGGACAAAGCCTTTATCTGATCAGCAATTGAATCCAATCTATGAGTGCTGGGTCAGCAGGTTAATTGGAAATTTGTGACTGGTTTGATGATCCAGGAAAACTAGAGTGGTGTCTCACAGGTTTGTATTTGTAAGACAGAGGTATGTTGAGGTCAGTAAGCCAAAGGACTCAGAGAAGCATCCCCAAATTGTTTCAAGTCCTGTGTCAGCACAGCACTGTTACTATTTAGTATTTTGAGATTTATTGCCAACAGGAAACTTCTAAAGCAAAGACCCCTGGGGCTTGTGATTGTACAATTCTAAACAGCATAACAATACTTTTTGTAGCTTTTGTCACTCTTTTGCCTGGAGTTAGCAAACTGCAGTTTTGGGAGGTTTGCTTCCTCAGAATGATTTAGGACAGAGCATTTGAGTTACGGAACTGCTCAGAAGTCACAAAGAGAGTTATCTATATCAAGAGAAAGAACGAAAAGGAAGGGGCTTTGCTTGGGCAGACATCTCATTCTGTTGCTTTCCTCCTGCTGCTGCTACTGTTATCCATGCAAACAAACAGGTTCCTCCTGCACAGTGATTTGCAGCTCACATAGCTGTTGCAGCACATAATTCATTGCTTCTGGCACATCTTCTCTGGCTGTTTCTTAGCAAAAGCCTACTGCTGGTGCTGCTGACGGTTCAGCCTTTAGTGAAATGGTTGAAGTGGGTATGGTCTTGGAAAGGCATATCACAGAATCACAGAATCACAGAATTGTGGTGGTTGGAAGGGACCTCAGAGATCATCGAGTCCAACCACAAAAAAAAAAAAAAATAGATAAAGTCTTTTTATTTAAAATTATCTTCCTTATTCTGTATTGGTTATTAACTTTGGTTATCTTTATGGCAGATACCATAAATTGTTTGGAAATTAAACATATTCATATTGAGAAGCGAAGTTCTCTTCTTTGCTACCAAGCTTCCTGCCTCATGGGAGGCAAAATTCTTCAGTCTTCATGCTAAATCAAGTGCAAAGGAGGGAAAAAACTCCTGTGGTGTATGCAAAGACAAACGGATACTTTAAGTCGGACCCCTTGCCCAGTTTTCTCTCTCTAGCGCCTCTGTGCTTCAGAACAGTAACTACATGGGAAAATGTTTCCAGTGCATGTTTCATGCTATGACATATGCATGCATGTGAAAACATACCTTATTTTTCAGTAACTGAAGGTGGAAGAAGATGTAATTCTTGCTACCTGCAAAGCTTGCTCCAGAGCTTTCGGCTGTTCTGGAACAAGCCTGTTTCCTGTCCCCTCCTTAAAATTTCTTTAAATCAACAGTTTCTGCTGTTTCTTCGATGTTGTGTCATATTTGGTTAGCAAAAGGGAAAACAGATTTAATTCTGTTGAACTAGGTTTTTCTCTCATAGGTTCTGTGTACAGGGAAAAAAAGGGTATCTGCTGCCTTCATTGTCAGAAATGTCTGTTCAGGGATACTAAAATATTAACTGTTAAAAATAATCTCAATTTTTGGAAGGCAGTATATGCTCGGTGACAAGAGTGAGTTGTGTTGGAGTAAAACATATTTAATATTCCCATTTTTATCATTCATGCTCAAAATAAATGGTCAATTTTTAACAGTGCTGCTGGGAATTCATAATAAAGGACAATTTTGGGGGAAAACATCACTGTTCCTTCTCCTGTTGTCCATGAGTTTAACCCCGAATGTTGATATCTTCATCCATCAAGTCAGGTAACTCTGTTATTGCTTGGGTTTTCTGACCCATATACTTTTAATTAGTTGCCACATAGGAACCAGACACCCAGACAACTGATCCTCAGGAATTCTGTCTTTACCAAATGCATGTGGAAATATACCCATTTCAAATTTGTCAGGGAAATTTTTAGCGACAAGTGGGGCAGAAGAGGTCACAAGGGCCATCACACTTCATTCCAAAGCATTGTATTAGGTCTTTCACAAAGTGTTGCATATTCGATATGCCAGTTTTCTTTCAAATCCCTAAAGAGAAAAACAAAACAAAACAAAATGGCAGCTTAAAAAAAACCCCTCTTTCTCTAATTTTATTATCTGTAACTCAGAAACTATTGAAATATTTGCATTTTACTGACATCAAGAAAGCTGCTGTAAGTCTTGAGATACATTAAGTTACTAGATTTGCTGCTTTACTGGCAAGAAATAGCCCTGTGGCATTTGGTTCCGTGTGAAATGAATGTATTGTTTCTGCTCCAGGTCTACCAGATATGAGCAGATACATCTCTGAAGAAGGCAGGCTATTTTAATATGAAAAAACACCTTGGAATGGAGATTCTCTCATCCAATTCCTACTTTTGTAGAAGCTTTCTTCTAAGAAATATTTTTTCATTGGAAAAGTTCCCCAAGAGCTATTTCTAGGAGGAATGACAGAGTAACCATTGTGGTTTTCCTTTTAACTAGCTTTTTAAATACATCAGATGCCACTTACAATGTACTAAGTTCTCTGGCTTGCATTTACATCATTACTGTGAGTTTGTTTATGGAAAAAAAAAAAGAACTTGATTAATGCCAATTTAAAGCTTGGACTGGCACACCTCTCACCTAGACAAAAGCTTACAGTGATATAAAACTTATTTATCCAGCAGTTCCTGTCCAGCGTGGGTGTCAGTTATAGTCTGTGACAGAATAGAAAGGGATGATAAAGCCTATAAATGTGACATGTTTTGAGGACTGATGAAAGGAAATTGCAAACTATTTCCGCAGAAATACTTCTCAGTTTGGCCTGTTGCCTCCTGCAAAGGAGATTTCACCACAACCTGAAGGCACTCAAGGTATCTTTGAGGGAAAAAAGGGATTTTTTGTATTTTTTGTTTGACATCTGAAATTAACATTTTATCTCTTGCTTTGTTGATTCAGTTTTCCCGGACTACTAGTCATTACAGTGACTAGTCTGATTATGCATTGTGCTCAATTATTTGTTCTTAGGAGATATGCTGCTAGAACGCCTCATTCCTAGTAAAACTCTTACCTAAAGAATGAAACACAAAAAGAAACTAAGGGAAAAGAATTGACTTAGCAGTTTGTTTTGCAACAGGCACATTCCCATCACTACTACCTGCAGAAGAGGTCTGCAGTGTTTGAGGAAAACACCGTATTCTGTACAATTGATTGAAGTTGAAGTGCAAAAGTGGTATCTACAATGCTATTGTGTTATCAGTCTCTGTGCTCTTTCATGGACTTGGAAGATATTAACACTAAAACTTCATCTTCCTTGCATCTTTCCTCAAATTCTTCACTTCTCAAACACTGAAGAAAGACTTGTAGATTTAGTATGAGTGATTAAGGCACTCATAAATTTCCATCCCTGATATCAACCACTTCCTGAGATCTCCCACTCTGAAGAAGCTTCCCCACAGCAGACAGGAGTCAAGAGAAGCTTACATAAATGAGGTAATGAGCTATGGAAGTAACTCTAACATCTGGGTCAGGACGTGTTTCGCCTGATATCAAAGTGTAGTGGTAGCTAAAATATTTCTCTTCCATACCTCTGCAGAGCAGCTTTTGCCTAATAATTCATTCTTATAATGAAAAACCTGCATTATAAGAGCAAGAGTCATGGGATATTTTTTCTATAAAAATTTATTATCGAACCATAAAAGATACAGCTACTGACAGCTATGGTATGAATCTGTGTATACAGGGGTAATCACACTTATGGGACAGCTTACAGTAATTGTAGTTCCATATGTGTTGTCCACATGATCATACATTGTTCCTCCCCTCTGGTTTTTGGGTTTTTTTTTTTTGCTATGTCAAAGGTTGAGAAAATAGAGTATATGCTTTGCACTACCCTTTTGTGTTCATGCACAGAGGAACAGGAAAGAAGGACACACACATCACAGGATACTGCAACAACACAAGGCTAAAATAGCGGCAAAGATAGGGAAAGGAAAATCATCATGAGCAGCACATGGAGAAGAAAAAAGTAAGGGGACTATCAGAGCAGGCAGGCAAGGCATAAAGAAGGTAAGGTGGCAGCAGCAGCAACCAACCCAGAGCTTTGGTCATGGGGTCAAGCAAATGGGCAGCAGCATCACACAGGGTCTTGAACAGGAAGGAGAGGAAACAGCCTTTTAGCATTGCTGACCCAAGCTCAGAGCTGCCCTTTAAACTCAGCAGAGCCTTAAAAAGGCTCCTGTTCTGATGCATTCATTCAAGCCTCTTCAGTCACATTTTGTGCAATTCAGCTTGAGAGGAAGATTGGACTGTTTTTATCAGTGTAGGAGGAGTGTAAGAGCAAGTAGGAGTTTCAGGGAGAAACCAATTGCTGCACAGATACCTTGAAGTTTGCCTTGCCACAGATTGGCACAAGAAAATAAGATTTATTGCTAGATTAAATGCATGTGTGACAATTTTCATGCTGCGTGTCTGCTGTGTGCATTGCTGAGCTTCTTATTTTACAGTGCACTATCTTTGTTTTCTCTTTACTGCAGGGAGCAAAGACTGATGGAGCAATTGCACCCAGTGGTGGCACTGCCACCATTTTCAGTGTGCAGGAAATGGGCAAGGCAGCAGAACTGCATGAAGCTCAGGGCAGCTATTCCCACTGTAGCTGACCAGAGGATCCTAAGTGTAATTGTCTTCAACAGGAATCACAATAGTGATTGCCCTGTAAATTGGGCAGGCAGGTTTCACATCTGCTCTCAAACTAATGATGTACCCACAGAGCTGGTTTCTCATCCACAGTGACAACTTGGAGAAGCATGCATGTGAGCTTTGCTATTGTACAAAGCATGCATTGCCAGGGTTGTGGGATAGGGAAGTTTCTTTTCCTGATGTTGGTTGGGAACTATTACATGTGGTGCTAGAAATCAGCTTGTCCTGTGGAGGAGCACTACAAGACAAAGCAAGTTCAGGGGCCCAGAGGGTGAAAGGCTCATTCACTCTGCCATCCCTAAGTGGAGAGGGACTGGAGACTTCCCAAGGGAAATGGCACTGTTAGAGTAGTGTGAGGCCCTTGGGACTACAACAGATTTGGTGTGTTCCATGTGGTGTCCACTCCTCAAGCTTTGGACTGTTCATGCCATTCTGGTACTGCGTGTTCTGCACTGCTAGGGTCAACTTTGAGGCAAGAAAGTTGGAGAGGGATGTAAGAACATGGCACTGGAGGAAGACCTGAGCTAAGGCTGGAAGCTAATCCAGCTATCGAATAGCATCTCACGTAACCTGCCTCACAAGCAGTTTAGAGCCAATGAACATTTTGAAAAACAGTACCAGGCTGAGAACAACCGGAGAACCGGGCATGCTTATGCATGTACAGTTTTGTCCTGTGTACACTCTCTTTGAACAGCTTATTTCAAAAACAATGTATTTCCTACCTAGTCCAGAAATGCCTCTTCTTCCACCTAGCCAGAATAAAGGTTCTTACCTACAACATCTCTTTGAATTTTTTTTATAGGGAAGTAAAAGAGATGGAAGATGACCAAAAATAATGGTTTTCAACAGTGCTTGCCAGGTTAGCTGCGTGTCAGCTGTAAGAAGAGGCAAGAGAAGGGGATACAGAATTTTGCCAGACTTGTTGATGAAAGAGAATAGTATCATAATCTGAGTTATGCATTTTATTCTCCCTCTCCTATATTTCTTGCTAACTAGGTCTTATTTCTGAGTGCAAAACACAGCAGAAAACATGTAGCATTTTTTTTTGTTGTTGTTGTTATGTATTTGTTAGAACCTGCTACTGACTTGCTCTAGGGGAGAGAGAAAAAAAGCACAGTCTCTAGTTGTTTCTTTGGTTTGGTTTTCAGAGATTTGGGGCAGTCCTAAGGGACATGGAGAAGAGCTTTTGTGTTTCTGAAGTGGTAATTGACTTAGAGCAGTAAAATGCTTCTAAGTGTGTCTGGTGGGAAATGGGTTCTGGCTGGAACTGGTGCTAAAATGCCCAGGAGCAAGGCTCACAGCTAGAAGTGAGGAGATATAGTGCAAAAGGAGGTGGGGTTGCCAGCAGAAAACCAGGGGCACTGATGATTAGGATTTTCAGTTTCAGCTGAAACAAAAGAGTACAGCAGACAGTAACACAGCACATACAGCACTGTGTCAGGGGACATTGTTTTCTGCTGCCCTTTTTGCCTCTTTTATGAGTTTAGGGCTCCAAGAGCATTGTCACAGAGCTAGTCATAGTGGGTTGCAAAAATCTGACTGCTCTGCTGAAAGGAGCAACTCAGAGGAATAGGGACTTACAGTGCAGATGGGAGCTCAGGGGGAATCCCAGGTAAACTTG
Source organism: Tringa solitaria (assembly GCA_026413425.1). NCBI lineage: Eukaryota > Metazoa > Chordata > Aves > Charadriiformes > Scolopacidae > Tringa > Tringa solitaria. Next base: position 47,994,713 of record JAOXJM010000019.1, on the reverse strand, counting down.
GCTCAACCAAGCCAATCATTTTCAGCTGATTTGTAGTAGAGAGAATTTTAACAAGTGTACAGGATCTAGTGGATAAGCAATGGCTCACTAGGTGTTTTTCTTCACATACATGATTTTTCAGGACTTTAAACCTTTTAAAGACTGACAGCCAAATGCTCAGTGACAAGTGGGGTTGCCCTAAGTTTGATATCTGAGATAATCTTCACTGAAGCTGCAGAGTGTTCTGCAATGGCAAGAAAGCAAAGTCAAGGGGGAGAAAAAAACATACAGAGTTTTGGGGGATTTTTTTGGTCTAGATTCATATGTTTCTATTTTTCTCTTAGGAAAAAACTTTGCACCACATCGGTGTGTTTCTCGCTAGTTCATGTCACCTTCACCTGAAGACATATGTAGAGGACCAAGGGTAGCAGCGCACCACAAAGACTTACATGGCGAGTCACATCACCATTTACAGTATGCTGGGAGACCTCCAAACCCTTGTACACAGCTTTGCTAGGTGAAGTCACCAGTGTACTGTCAGAGGCAGGTCAGCAGTTAGCCAGTATGAAGGGGGATACTGGACATGTTTTGTGCAGTGTCTTGAAGACAATAAGGCTTAGCACTCACCTGTCCACCTTTTGTGAAAGAGGATAATGTCTGCCCACCACATTTCTCAAAAAAGCTCTCAGGCAAAAGGGAGAGATTAATAACAGTGATATACTGGTCTACTAGGTTTTTGTGGCAACATTTTGATAGCAGAGGGACTGCAGGGAGATACCAGAAGCTGCACTCATGTCAGACAGAGCCAGCTTCAGCTGGCTCTGAAATGGACCCACTGCTGGCCAAAGCTGAGTCAATCAGCAACAGTGGTAGTGCCTCTGAGATACCATATTTAAGAAAGGCTGAAAAAACCCCCACTATACAACAGCAGAGTGAGAATATGTGAAAGCAACACCTCTGCAGACACCAAGGTCAGTGAGGAAGGAGGGGAAAGAGGTGGCCCAGGTGCTGGAACAGAGATTCCCCTGCAGCTCATGGTGAACACCATGGTGCCACAGATGTCCCCCTGCAGCCCATGGAGGTTCGCAGTGGAGCAGATATCTACACTGCAGCTTTTAGGGTACCCCATGCCCAAGCAGGTGGACATGCCCTGAAAGAAGCTGTGACCCCATGGAGGGCCCGTGCAGAAGTAGAGTCCTGGCAGGACCCATCACACCTGATGCAGACTATTCCTGAAGGACTGCACTCCGTGGAATGGACACACGCTGAAGCAGTTCTTGAAGAACTGCTGCCCATGGGAAGGACAACATTGGAGAATTTTATGGAGGACTGTCTCCCATGGGTGGGACCCAATGCAGGGAAAGAGAGCAAATAGAAAGGAGTGGCAGAGACATGTGATGGACTGCCTGCAACTCCCATTCCTCTTCCCCCTGTGCCACTGGAAGAGAGGAGGTAGAGAAATTGCTAGTGAAGCTGAGCCTGGGAAGAAGGGAAGGGTGGGGGAAGGTGTTTTTACATTTGTTCTTATTCTCATTATCATACTTTGTTTAATTGGAAATAAGTTAAATTGATTTCCCCAAGCTGAGTCTGTTTTGTTCATGACAGTAATTGCTGAGTGATCTCCCTGTCCTTATTTCATCCTATAAGCTTTTCATAGTATTTTTTCCCCCTGTCGTGTTGGGAGGTGGAATGACAGGGCATCATGGTGGGCACCTGGCAGCCAGGCAAGGTTAACCCACCATGACTTGCAAACTGACACAGGGGTCGAGTACAGCAGGAATGGAGCAGGATTAGAAAGCTGCTTTCCAGCATAATGAATCCTCAGACTATATGGCAAGACAAGAGGCAAGAGAGGCAAGTTGCTGAGGAAATATGAGTTGCCAAAGGTTTCTGAAATAAACTAAATCTTTCAGTTCATAAGCAGGGCATCACTACGTCATTTAACTTTGTCACTTCTACATCAAAATCCAGCCCTTCGTCCCCTCTGAAGGAGGCTGTGCTGCAGAGTTCGAAGCCAGTTGTCAATTTTCCATGAGCTAAAAGCAGCTCACATCACTTAGCCTACCATCTTCCTTGAGTCCTGGTTCTACAGTCATCTGCCAGCTGAGACTCTGCACACTGCCATGTTTTCATTAGCCCAGAAGGACTAGTCTCAAAAGTGTTCCTTCCTTCAGGGACCAGCCATGGTCTTTTCCCATTTTCCTCTATCTAAGCAGGGTTACCTGACCAAAGAAAACTAGTGGAGCCTGGGAGTGCACAAGTTGCTGAATTTTCCTTTTCTCACTCCCAAGAACTGCTGCCAAAGCCTACTTGTATTTGTGGGCTTTTATACTGAGTCCTGTGCTCAGCCTCGGAGCAGCTGGGCAGCCACATTGTGGGTCTGGCTTTCCAGAGAACCACTGATCCTTCAGCACACACCTTTTTGTTCACATTCACCTCCAGGCAGGTTGGAATTTTTCTGTTGCTTCACATAGTCCATGAATGCAAACATCAAACCCACTTGCTGACTAAAGAACCACAATCAATCAAAATCAATATTCACTTTGCATTTAACCACAGGAGCAAAATGGCAAGACCTGAAGCATTTAGCTCTACTGAGGATATGGTGCTATGTTCACAATAGCATTCATCCATTAATCACCCTGTCTGTAAGGAAAATTGATGGTGTGGTTTTGACACCTCTGTTCCCAGAGATGAGGGTTCAAGAGTGTATTACATCAGAGTGATGATGTTGTGTCATTGGGGTTGACTAAGGGGGGCCTTAGTGCTGTAAACAATATCTGACAATCACACGCAGGCACACTCACAGACAAAGAGATACTTGCTGAAACCATGCAAGGTTGCACAGATCTCTGCCTCTTCTACAGAGCTGGTCAAGTGTGTCTGAGCAAAATCCCAATGAGCAGTCTTGTGGACAGAGCTCTCAGTTGTAGCAGGCAAGACTGTGACAGTTCCTCTTCTGCTCTCCTCCCCAGTTTCCTTGGAGGTGTTGCTTATAGGAACCAGAGGAAAAAGAATTATCCCATCTATCTGTGCAAGTTCCTTAGTCTTTGCTCTTGTGGTTTGGTGTTTCTTCCATCATGTCAAGATGCTGGTAACAGGACTCTCTGCAGTAGCTTGGCAGAGAACAGATCTCATTCCTATGACCCATCAAAGGAACTTTTGTGATAGAAGTGACTAACAGTTGTATCTGAAGATGTGTTAGAAGTGAAAGGTTCTCTCTTTGTTCACTCAGGTAGCCCTAAGTGCTCTTACTGACATGAATTAGCAAACTAAAAGTAAGTTCCAGTGCACTCTGATGAGACAAGTTGTCCTGCCCTGGCTTAGTTCCTGCAGTCTTCAGTCAAATAAATTATTTCATTAAAACAAATGTGGCTTTTTTACAAGAGTGCTGTGACCCTTTTTACTTTTCTCACAAGATCTATTTTTTCCTACCTTGAAGTGGTAGAGAACTCTCTTGTTATCCAGGTGCTTCTGAAGTCATCTTATCTTTCTAGGTACAGAACATAGGCAAGGGACAGGGCATTTAGTTTATGAAAAAAATATTAGCTGCTTTATATAATTATTAGTAAAAAATAATATTTTTTTTTTCAAAATGTCTATCCTGTGTGCTTGTGCACCTCACTAGAAAGCTGTGAAGTGACCTTTCAATAAGTATATCTGACTGAAGTGAGGTCTGGGATCCCAGTCATTTGATGCAATGCTACAAAAGCAAAGTGTGGCATTGCTGTTATCTTTTGGAAGATGTTAGCTCCCGACCAAATATCCAAACACTGCTAATGCTGCTTCAAGCACATTCTAGGGGATGTTTAGGGATGATTTTCCTATGTTTGTTATTTCAAGCCTCACTTAAATTCATGAGCTCCTGCTGCATATTCCTGATAATTCATGCAAATGTGGCTATAATGCCATTTGTGAAAGGAGGATTAAGACTGACCTCAGATGGGAAACAAACAACATCAGTAGCCCACAGTCTTAAGAAATACTCTGCGGGAGGCCAAAACTTTAAGTAATACACAGTGAAGAAATATAAATGCAGATGATAGTGTACTAGAAATTTGGGGAAATGGTTGCACAGAGGAAAAAGCAAGGCAATGGAATCCTGAACCATGCAAGTAAATCCTTAGTTTTGTAAAATCTTTTAAAATTTTTGCAGCCCTCTGATTCTGGATCCTCTCGGACTGATTAGAAGAGGCCATTTTTGTTTGCTGGTTCATTTATGGTAGAGGATTGGACTGTAGGGTTTTCAATTGGGAAATCCATTGTGCTCTAAAACTGGCTTATACCATGGGACAATGAACTATCTAAAGCAATTGACCATCCAGGGAGGTCAGTGCCTACTTTCCCACTGAGGAAAGCTATCCAAATGAGCAGCTGCACATATTTGATCACAGTTTTCCAAGCAGTCACAGCACTGTTTATTGTATTGATAATAGCAGCTCCAGTTGTCCTTACATTAGCTGACTGGGATGGCATAACTCTGCTAAACAGGGGCAGGGAGAATGAGGACCTGACTTGTCTTTGTGCACAGGTGGCCAAGTCCCCTTAGAAAATCAGATTTGAGAAAGATTTTTCTTAACTCAGTGCAATACTATGTGAATTTGTGCTGAGGAAGGTAGCAGTGCTCCCCAGGAATGTAATGCAGATGACTCACTTAGTTTGGGGTGAGGCTGGGGCCATCTCAGCTGCCCTGCTCCAGGGCTGCTGCAATTGCAGGTGTTTGAGTGAGTCCCACCATGGCAGACCCCGCTGGCCCACACCAAAGCTGAGCTGGGGGCACTGCATTGGCAGCAGGCTTAACCTGCTGGTGACTGCAAGCACTGACAAAAATAGTTGCAAGTCCTTCGTGCCAAATGGTTTTAGCATTTTGAACTGGGAGAAATTGTCCTATCAATGCTGCACTGGCCTCTGCATTGCTGCCAGATGGGTATTTGAAGCACTGCTGTGCAGGAGGCAGGTGGATGTCTCACACAGCAGCTGAGAAGTGCCTTGTGCCCCAGGAAACATTAGGAACTCATTCTTAGAGAAGAATGTCTCCTCACAGTATGTATGTAGGGGATAGCATGGGTCACTGCATCTGCGTAGGTTAGAACGGTTTAATTTTGCTCTAAGTGTTTGGGAATGCAAGTGTGTTTTAAGACGCTGAAATCCCATTTAAAATTGTTTTAGTAAGCAGTCACGCTGATGTAACTTTGCAGCTCTAGCTGCATTAGCCACAGTATTTCCTTTTGTCGTGTATTTCCAGTGCCCTGTGATTCAGAGAATGCTTAGGAAGAGCATTCAGAGAATGCTCAGAGAATCCAGGAAGCTTTTAACTAAAGCATGTCATGGCAATTTATTTCCCATCCGAGGACTGGGCTGGGTGCATCTTGGCAGTACCTGAGGACAATAGCATCAGTTGCATATAGATGTAAACAGACAGAAGTAAGTGGTTCTAGTCAATCAAAAGAAATACTGAGACTTGGGCCTGTAGCAGCAGTATCATCCAGATGTTGTCCAGCTTCAACAAGTGGGTTTGGAAATAGACTTCTGAATGTTTAAGAGATGTGGAGCTACATGGGCATCCATAGCCCATGTACATTCACATTAAGAAAAATAGTTTGCATTTAATACAGATTTTGAAAATTGTCAAAGAGTCTCATTTCCCAGCTGTGTTCATCATGCAGCCCTGTTACCCTGGGCTGCTTCTATTCCACCTGTTATAATGGCTCCTGCTTATGCCAGCTGGAAACCAACCGTCTGCTGCAACTTACAGAAGACTAATTGGCTTGGAACCTACTACCTTAAACAGTGAAAAATGAACAAGCCTTGCTGCACTGGGCTCTGGTTTTGTGACTCACCAGAACACCATGGGGAATTGGCCTGGGTACAGTGCTTGGACATCTATCAAAGTTTACTTTGTCCCTGACTTACCCTCCTTTCTTTTCACTCAACCACTGTTACTATCTACCCTCCCAACAGCTTCCT
>JAOXJM010000019.1:47977996-47988738 GCA_026413425.1 Tringa solitaria | reverse complement strand
TTTCAAACCCAGAGTGCTGCTCACTGAAATGTGATTGATAATTCCTTATTTCCATCTTCTGAAATGTTTTTCTCCTTTATGAATGTGAATTGAAATGATGCACAACACCCCCACATCCATGCATTATCTCTGCTGCTTAATGCACACACCATGCACTAGATGATTTTTACTGCTCCAGTAGGTGAAATTGTGACAAGTGGAAAAAGTTGTGGAATGCCAAAATGTACATTAGCATTAACCACCTGGAAAGTGTACTCTTCTCCAAGGATTATGATTCTTTGCATGTTTTATTACTAGTGTAAAGATGATTTCCAAAGGAAAAATCTTTCAGAATAGCCATTTCCCATGTGTTGCCACATTTGATGAAATCTGAGGACTTCAAAATCAATTCCAAGTAATACTCATCTTCTTTCTAGAGGCAAAATTTTAAGAACTAGCCTTGTATAACAGCTGACCTCACACATTTGGTAAGGGACCGTGGTGGGTGACAGCAGGTGTAAAAGAAAAACCCCAGCTCCTGTGTGGTGCATGAGGGCTCCTCACACCTTTGCTGTATCAACAGGAGTCGTTAATCTGAGCTTCCCACCAGGAAATTCACAAATGCAAAATATGTTTATATTGCCTAGCAGATATTTCAAATCAACTAAGACTGATGTAAAGGCGAGAGATTTAAAAAACAAACCAAAAGCCAACAGCCCCTTTGTGGCACTGAAGGCATAGCACAGGTGAAACAAAGCACATTCCTGAGAAACAAGTGCCCATAACTCTGACATGCAGAGTGCTGGAAGAAGACCAGCACTCCCTGAGATCTGACATCAAAATCTGAAGCTTCATTTCTGCTATGCATTTTGAGGAAAAATAACATGTATCCATAGTTGGTGGCAGTTTCATGCTGAAACATCTCCTATCCTCAAAGTTACTGTTGGACTGAAAAAGCTTATTATGACTCTTTCATATACCAACACCTTCCTGGACTGCTGGAAAATCAGACTTCAGTGTTATCTACGAGATCTTGAGCCCTCCTCTGTGAATGTGTCATGGCATACCAGGAATGTCTTCTGCTACAAGGCAAGTCCAAAAGTGAAGCATCCACCTCACTTGAAAGAACTAATAAAGCAAACATAAAACTCTACTTTTATTTTCTGCTGATAGGCCCTGTGTCTAAAAACAGATCATCAAATTTTTGGAAAAAAAAAAGATAAATTTGGCTGTAGATAATCCATGCCATGAAAAGCTCCCACAAATAGCTATGTCATAACAAATGAATGTGTTTTTTGTGTGACAGCTCAATCATTCATAAATGTGCTTATAGCATTTTGCAACATATTTAAATAAGCAAGCTTGGTATTCAGCAAATTATTGCCAACTCCACCAGCACTCTGTGTTTTCTGGGCTTAATAGGAAACCTGCCTGAAGTCTGAACTCATGTCTCTTAGCTTGTATCAAGGCAGAACATCATGTCTTTTTTAATTCGGAAAGGTTGATGCTTTTCCACAGCCAGGTTAGGCTATCAGCAGTCCCCATAACAAATTATTTCTGATCCCATGCCACTCACTTCCATGCTTGCTTACTCTGCATAAGCACTAAGAAACTGCTCCAGGTTAAAACTAACCAATTTGGACAAAACATCAACCTTTACTATAGGTCAGTACCCAATACGGTCAACTGAGCAGCCAAATCAGTGTCAGTGCTATCACGGACTGTGAAAGTAGATGGGACCAGTCCCAATCAGTTTTACTGGTATGCCTCTGAAGTATCTCTACTACATATTGGCAGAGCCAGGACATAATTTTCAATAAGCTTTAATGTCACAGTCACTGTATATGGATCTACAGTCAGGACTACATCATTAGAATCTGGGATGCTAAATACAATTAAATATTTGTCTATCTATTGAGTAGTGCATAGTTTTAAATAATTTATATCTGATTTAATAATATTAAGCGATGAGGTGCAGATGTATGACCACTGCTTCATGCCATGAATAGTGAAAATAAATGGGTTTTCTTCTTAAATACTGAAGAGTGCATGCAATTCTTCTCCATTACATAAACTTTTAAAGTATGCTCACCAAAATACCATTTGAATATCTGCCAGTATTGCATAAGGTAGGACATCTATCAAGAGTGAGCAGGATGTTTTACTGTGCTTTGTCTGGTCATGTGTTTTGTTTATTTTCAAGGAATCTAGCCAGAGCTATACATTCACAGTGATGATTCAAGAAATATGGCTTCCATTTAGAGAGTGTTATTTGTTCAAATTCATAACTTCCAATTATGTTGGCTTATTGCGTCTATACACAGAGATTGCTCCTAATCACCTAAAAGTGAACACTGCAAGGACCATCTAAAATCTACCTATTGTTACTTTGATGCACAGATTTTTTGCCATCAGGAAATGGTTACATTTTCATTAGGTCCCATTCTGGGGAAACTTAATCACTGCTTGGCAATTCCCTCACTCAGTGTTTCTTAGCTTCCTGTTGTGTGTGCCATCAGTCTCAGGCAGGTGAACTTCTTTGGAAATAAAGTAGTGCTGTGCTCATTACAATTTTTACATCTTTGTACTGTTAGTAGAATAGTTTTACAAGGAAGTCATAGCCTATGTTGTAACCAGCATGTTTTTATAAACTTAATACAAAAGAAGCCTCAAACTCTCATGCCAGATACTGACCCTCTGTCTTTTACTTTGAAAGTGTTTTATATCCTGATGTGTTTGTGCTCATGGAATTGCATTATACCACTAAATCTGCAGTTTAGTCCAGATTTCATCATTCTGTCATGTTAACAATTGTTTTTAAGGAATAAGAAAATGTTAAAGAGTAAACAGTAGATAATATATTACTATGCATAATTGTACAGTCTTCTGTGATTAGCTGTTATTATAGAAAAAGGGATATAGGAACACAGTTGAAACTCAAATAAATGCAATATTCCCAAACTGCAAAATCCAGGATCACAATCAGCATGAAATCCTCACCAAAAGCTTCTGATCTGTGGGAATGTGTATTACCCAGGCCTCTTCTATTACACTGTGTTCACAACTATAAAAACCTAATAAATTTTGTTTGGTAAACCCTATGCTGCTTCCTACTAGTTTCACAGGGGATATAGTATGGCGGTTTTTTTATTTTTTAAGGCATACAAAGAGAGGAAGTACAGTCAATTCATGAAATCTTTTCAGCAGCACACACACAGATCTTCATAGAAGATGGAGATTAGGAAATACAATAAAGTGCTGAAGATCTATAGAATCCTTATGAAGCTCAAAAATCACTTCCCATTCTCTAGAAGGGGATTTTATGGATCTGAAGGGTGGGGGTTTTTTGTATATTAAATCATGGCAGAGTACAGTGCTACTTGGGACCAAGACTATGTTCAGAAACTTGGTTTCTAATGCAGCACCTTCTTAAAAAAGGCACAAAAGGAATGAATTGACTCATATAACTGCTTTAGGCAGCTAAATTAACTAAAGGATATGCGTAAACAGGCTGGCTTCTTCTTTCTGAGATCAAACCCCTTTATTTTTATAGATGGGTTATATTAAAACATCTGCTCTTCCAGACACATCTTTGTAGACAGTACTAAGCTTCTATAATCTCAATAATTAAAGAAACCTCTAGTTGATTGAGCTCATGACTTTATCGTGATCTTTCTTTCCCTTTAGAATTCATTTTTTCCTCAACTACCAATTTCAAGAACTTGCCATGCGCTAAAGAATTATTTATCAGTCTTTAAAACAATTTAGCATGAAGTTTAAACTAGTAAATTAGTGATTAAGGAATTAACTTTCAAAGTGTCAAATATAAAAATTGAGCCAAATAGAGAGTAGACAATATAGTGTCTTGCAGGTTTATGTAATGCAGATGTGTAAATTATGATGCTTAGTTGTATAATTATGTCTTCTACTGACCACTACAGTAATCTGCATAAAAATCAAGAAAATAACACACATACCAGCTGCAGTCAAAAGGAAATAAATCCTGTATATAAAGGTTTCCAATGTATGTTTTAAGAAACCTTCCCATGAAGATTCCTGCAGAAGTCCCTGGTATACACTTTAAGTCAATGCAACAAAAGTGCCAATAGAATTATGGTTTAATCCATTTCACAACTAAAGGGTCAAATGGCATGAAAAAACCTGAAGCCTGCAAATTACTTACTGACACTAATAGGTTACTCTTGAGGGAATTTTTGCCACAAACTTGTCCATAGGCTGCAAGTATTTTCTAATGAAAATGTAACTTATGAAAAAGAAAAAGGGTAGGCCACCAACTGAAAGAAAACATTTATTGAATCAAAGTCAATACTTTCCTTTTAATATCTACAAGCCAACGCTGAACTGACTTTATTCAAGAATGAACACAATGTACAAAAAAAGTATGTCTGTTATAAAAATATGTCAAATTTTTTCCTGGCTATTGAGCTGAAAACATTTTGACAAGTGCAAGATAGGTTTGGCAAGCAAATTTAAGCTCCTGTTACCAATGACAAAGTTTAAATAATTTTATAATCATAGTATATTTAGGACTCATTGATAAAGTGGCATTGAAAATGTTGACCCCTAAGAAAACATATATCACTGCACTGTCATGTGCTTATGCACCCAGCTATAACCTTGATCTTCTTTTGTCATGAATCAGTACCTTTATCAGTGAAGACTATCCAACCTAATTCAAACTATTCAACCAGGTAATTGACACCTACCACTGGAATACAACCTAGGGAAGGTTAACTACCTCCACGGCTCTGTATTTTGTGTGTTGCTTGCAAACTGAGAGAGAAGAGTAGGTAGGTTCATACATGCTTAAATCAACCTGACAACTGTTGCAATGTGAAATCAGGCAAAGGATGGAAAAACAATAATTATGATAGCAATCTGTAGTTATGAAAATGTGTGTTTACATATAAAAACAGGTCTGAATAGGCTCAGTTATAGTCTGGATGGTTTTGGTTTTTTTTTCAGATAAAAATCTAACTCAACCAGGACTCTAATCATTGACTTCTCTCAAACCACCACCAAGGAGGAAAAAAGGGACCATTTATAGAGATAATCTGAAAACAGTGCAATATTAAAATACAATTTCACAACATGTGAAAGAAACATGCTTTGGAACCTGAGCAAAAGGCATTTACTGACTTAGTAAAAAGTCACCCTGTATGTTGTTTTCATTGGCATCTGTTCTGCCAGAGTAGTATGTTGCTCATAGCAACTTCTATGGCCCCTAAATATTTAGTACACAGAAACTGCCAACTACTTAGAGAGGTCTACTAAACTTTTCAGCTAATATTTCAGGCAGTCTGACATGCTGCTACTGGAAATGACCATACAGCCTAAAATTAAGAAAAATTACAGAAAGAAAAAGCAGCAGCCAAACATGATGCTTTTCTTTTTTAAATAGACTAATGCGCTTCCACAACACTTAGATACGGCACTACACTGGTTTACAGTCTCACGGTCAGCTCTTTTAAAATAAATATACCGAACATTTACAACAAATGCCTCATGAATGCAAGCTCTCTCTTTATTATTTCAAGACCAGTTTGATAAAAACTAAAATAAAGACATAACTCTGAAGCAGCTAGGTTACAAGTCCTTTTTCAGAAACAGGCATGACTTGGTGCCACAGCAAAATTTTTCACCAGTCTACGGGAAGCTTTTTTTTTTTTTCCTTCTAGCACCAAGCAGGCGACCATACAAAGCAACCTCACAAAGCATGCAGTTGTCTACTCTGCTGATTTTGTATGAAATAGTAATTTGTGCTTGCAGATCCCAGACCTTTCAAAAATGGCTAGGAACAATAGATGATTGATGACATTAATCAAAACTCACTCATTTCTAAATTACTTGGGTGAAGAAAAGATTAAAGACTAAAAAGCAACAGAGTGTTGTGCATTAGTATTTGTGAGGGATGAGGAAATCTAAGTTTGGTGCTTTAATTTGCCTTAAACAAAAAGATAAAAACAATCCTATACAGTTCTATGTCCATGATACTGGTAGAGGCCAATGTGTGCACGCCACTGAAAGGCACAGTTGGACCAATCTGATAAATGGCATCATCAGAGCAGAACAGCAACTTTTCACTGGAATAATCACAAAGGGTGAATAATGAGCCATCACTTCTCTTGTCATGAGCACAGAAAGCAGTCACCAAGGCAAAAGAGGGGACACAGGAAACAAGATACAGGAACTCACATAAACCTGGAAGACAGAAAACACACAATAAGCTGACTTTTGAACATTCTTAGTAACCATTTTCCTTCTGTAACATTGCTATTCATTGATTTAACACAATATATATTATACTTAAATGGATGGAACTGTTGCAAAAATGGTGCCCTAATCATATCACAGAAGTCTTCTGAAATTTGTTATACAACTAACTTCACTTGTGAAGATTTACCTACAATATCATCTCAGGTATAAAACAGGCTTATGGAAGGCCTGATGCAATCAGGAGGCCAATCTCTGGTTCATTGCATAAAAAAATAACATTCTTACATGGTATTGAAATTTTTACTGAGAATTGCATTTTTAAAGTGGGCATCATAAACACAGAGCTATTTATAGGGAGCTAATTATTTATAGGGAGGTAATTCTTCCTAGTACTCTTACAGTGCCTAAAAAGCAGAGTGCAGTACTTACTGCAAAGGTTTCCCCAAGGTTATCCTGCCTTTGTATCTACAAGCTGCATCTGAACATTTGCAGACATACCACCTCCATAGCCTCCCTTGGACTGCATTTGATTCTGAATGGAGCTGACCTGGAGACAGATGGTGGGCAGAGAAAACAAAAAAGGCAGTTAGCGAGCTGTGATGTCTTCTTGTTTCCAATTTTATTTGTTTAGGTTTGGTTTTCAAGTGCTCCTTTACCATTAAAGCTACATTACTTTAGCATGAGGACAAGTGCAGCATAGGCTCGCTGGAATTTTCACTCCTTCAGGCAGCTCAGCAGGAGGGATGGAAGAACTGGTGCTGAGGCTGAAGTTTTCCCTCTCTCCCAAAGAAAACTGGCTGATTCAGGCTTTTACTGACCCACTTGATCGCTCAAAAAAATTAATCAAATTTCTTACTGGTATCCAACTCTACTCTGCCTTACAAGCTATTAATTACCTTGTTATATGGAAAATGTTCTTTGCCAAGTAAGATGAACCAGAGAAGTTGATACTGTTAAGTTAAAAATATAACAGAGAACTTAAAAAATATCTGGATACTATCTGCATTGTACGGCTAACTTCAGATAATTAAAAAAGGACTTTCTAAAGCAAGAAGGAGTTTTTGGTTTGTGGAAGCATATAATGCTTTCCTTAATTGCTACTACTCTTTTCAATGGCAGAACATTTATTGTTTAAACCATATTCAATCTATCAGCTTCTCTGGAAATAGCTTAATTTAGCCTGATACAAATAAATACATAAAAATCCCCAATACACACACACTTTGTATGGCTTTCATTGCCTTTATCAACAAAAGGGAAGGGAATCCATAGTTCTTTCCTGCTTGTGTTGCATGAGTCGAAATAATAATCTCCAAGTGTCTGAAGGAAGACAACTCCAACCTTACAGGTTTGGCCTTTTTCTCCATGCACCCCAGAGCAAACATAACAACTTCACAATGAGCACAAAATAACGTATTCATTCAAGGCTATAGCTTCTGAAATTGAGCTTGCAGCAGAGCTTATGCCTGCAGGACACCACCTGCAGTTATTACATGTATGGTCCCTCATAGAGACCTCATAACATCACTATAAAACTGTACTAAAACAGCACTGGAGAAATACTTGCTTGCATGATATTTTCCTTGTCTACAAGGACAAAATAAGTATATTCATTTCCACAGCAAAGCAAAACACATGCACAAACACAAAATGATTCATCACAACTCTTTCTCACACAATGTTTCTCAAACCAATGTGAAAAAAAGAACCTGGCTTCGGATCTTTGTCTTCAACAGTATGGCATACTGCAACGCGGTGCAAAAGATCTGATTTTTATGTACTTAAGCAGCACAAAGTAAAACCATTTTCAACCTTGGCGCTTTGCTCAAATAAGTGATACAGCTGCAGCAAAGTGATGTTATGTTCACAATTTCCTTCATGGAAAAGTGTTCAGGGCCAATACTCTAGTGGTTCTGACATCACCAATTACAAACTCAGTAAGGAAGTGTGGAGAAGAGCAACCAAGTCACCAGGATGGTATTTAAAAACTTTCACATTTCATCAAGCTGGCATCTTCTTAATCAAGCATCTTCTGTTGCTCTTTGGAACAAAAGGAGTTTGAATTTAATATTTTTTTCCTCAGAAAAGAATTAATCTACATGTAAATGTGTTCGCAAGAACTACTTGAGGATGGCATTAATTTCATCTGAATGAACCCTGCCTCTAGTGAAAAAGAGCAAGACCATGTCACCTTCCACCCTAACAACTTGCCTTCATTGCTTTAAAATTTTGGAGAACAGCAAATCAACACAAATTGCAAGGCACTTGTGTAAATTTTTATGAGTACTTCTTCTAAAGGTTAGAATATTTTCTCTGGTACTTGAGATATAGATAGTAGGTAAGGAGGTATCAGTCTAAAATGCAGAGGCTGTTACACCTAAAGAAAAGAGAGTGCAGCCAAGGTGCAGCCAAGTAAACTTGATTGCATTAACACTTTGGTGGCTATTTTGTATATGAAAATTTATGTAGGAGACACACAATTTTAAAAACATGGAGCAAAATCAGGTATAAGAATTGTAGGTTTATAAGGTAGTATTCTTTCTGAAGCATTGACCTTTTGAGGCAGTCTTGAGTTACAAGAACAAACACTATGAAATGCAATTTTTTAAATTTTTTTTTTCTTTCCTGAAGATGCCATTGCCTACCTTTGAAGGAAAGCGAAAAGAAGGATGGAAAACATTAAATCAAAAACTAAACTGAGGAATATGAAGCAGCAGAAGAAAGATAAAGGAACAGTGCACAGAAGGTTCCTACTGTTTAAGTGTTCCTGTGACAAAGAAGCAAGGCACTCTACAGAGAACGCAAACAAAAAAAGCAAAATATTTCAGTAGTCAGAATCTGTACTTAGAATCACAAGGATATGTAATGGAGAACAGTGTTGATGAAAAAAAAGCACAGAGCAGATAGTGGATGAAGAACTAAATTTATATAGGAAAAGCTAATGAAACTACAGAAGGCCCTCCCAAGGTATTCAGAAGAGAGAAGGCACAAGGAGGTTCACAAAGTAGTCTAATATCCATACTGTAAAGGAAATAAAGCAGCAGAAAACAATTTGAATGTTAATATTGTAATCTTGGAATTTACACTGAGAAAACAGGAGACTGGCTGCAGTATTATGACAGCAAGTCAACACAGAAGAGGCAGGAAAACAAGCAGTGTGGAAAAAGTAGAGATTTGTGCATCTGAAGAGAGAGGAGAAAAAGGATTACTTTTTGCATACAGATGCTTTCTACCTGGATTCAGAAAAATCACTGTCCACTAATGCAGCACATTATCCAAATGAAAAAAAGTGAGAGAGAGAGAGCCAGTTATGAGTAGTCAAAATGAAAAAGTTCATGTAGAGAAAAAATAATGATTACTTACTATCTGGAGATGAATTGGGTATCATATAAGGCAAATTGAGAGCAAACAGGGAGAAAGTCTGAGGTGAAAGAGCAATCCCCACAAACCTCACATGAGGCAAGTCAGCTGTGAGAATAAGGAAGGCTCTCACGGGAGGAACAATAAAGCAAAAAAACTATGCTTTGAAAAAAAACCAGAAGCAAGCTGCTCAATTTATTTTAATTTGTAATGGCTTTAAATATTAATGCAATATATTGTATTAAATAAGTAATTAGCTTTAACTTAATATTATCAAGTTGAAGTTGTCCGTTTAACCTGCTTATAGATGTTTTAGTACAAGTCACTTCCAACCCATTATGTTGCTTTTGGGAAAAAGTAGTATTTTGTTTCTCATGTCAGATTTTCTACCTTTGCCATTCCCCAATATGTACTGAGTTACAAAAGCTTTTGTCTGATCTCAATAAGCTGTAAGCTACTTGAAACTACAAATCACTTCCCCTGCCTACATTAAAACTTCCTCTTTCCTTTATAGCTGTCTATTCTGATACCTCTGCCAGAACTCTTTCTTCACCTTTGTCAAGAACTATTATTCATTATTTTCATCTCAAAATATTTCTTTCCTTTAAGGAAAATTATTACAGTCAAGAAGTATTTTCCATCATTATCTACACCCCTATGTTGCATATTACTGACCTTAAAAACAGATTGACATTTCACATAAATAGGAAGGTGTATAAAAGAAATCTATCCTCATAAGCTGATTTTCTGTATCTGTCTTAGCCTCTGTTTTTCACTTTGAGAGAGATAAAAATATTTATCACTCCTATCACCTGCAGGAAGCCACAACACCTTGCCTGTGACATCACTGCTTGCTCTGGAAATAATTCAGAGCGTAGAAAAGGACAACAACAAGGACACTCAGAAACATTTGTGTATGCTATAAACCAAGGTAACTTAAGAGTTTCACATAAGCTATACTTAAAATATCTTAAAGTATTTAAGGTAAGAAATCTAGTCAATTATAAGACACTTTTAAAAGTTTTCTCTAAAATAGTCTAGTATATTTTCAAATATATCTCTATTTTACTTCATACATGCCATCAGAAAAACTTTTTAAAAAGTATTCTACACATAAGAAGTTCCACCTAAACATGAGGAGGAACTTCTTTACTTTGAGGGTGGCA
>JAOXJM010000019.1:47940397-47977119 GCA_026413425.1 Tringa solitaria | reverse complement strand
GCCACCTGGGCACACTGCCGGCTCATATTCATCCGATTGTCAATTAGAACCCCCAAGGTCTCTTTCTTCCAGGCAGCTTTCCAGCCACGCTTCCCCAAGCCTGTAGCGCTGCGTGGGATTATTTTAAACAACCTTATTACATTCTACAGTTTATTAAGCAATATTTGCAACATTTCAGACAGTATGCCTATATCTGTATTTAAGTCATGATGTGACAGATAAAATTTGAGGGTTAATCATGCAAAACAAGAATTAAGGATCAAAGATTAGTCTAGTCTATGAGACCACTAGCATACTGATTTTCTGATCTACATGCCATGTCAATTTATGTCACTATTTGTAATATAATGCATGGCATTGTTTAGAACAATGCCTTGAGTTTGATCAGGGTTAGTCACAGAGATGTCTTTACCAAGCCCCGAATACTAAGATATCTTCCAGTCTGTGTGATTGTGGAGTGTGAGCTGAAGGGGTGCATTGTGATAGTGAGGCAGGAGGCCAGATTAGGGACTCTGATTCCTGTGCCATAAAACAGAAGGCAAGAATTGCTTAACCTCTGCCTCTCCTTTCTCAGAGTCACAGCTTCATTTTTTAATGTAATAACATGCAAATGAAAAGCTGGAGGCAGTAAGTACTTCCTCTAATTACTTGTTTGGTGCCTGCCTCCAGCTAAGCCTTGGATCTAAAGGAATAAAACAAGAAACCTATTCCTCATTTCTTATGCCAGAGCCAGGGAGCTTACATAGAGCAAACCATGCAGTTTGCAGTCCTGCATATGCCCGTATCCTGTATTTGAAAAAAACCCACAATAGCCATGAAGCACAATATGAATATCGCAATTCAAGGTGGTCACACAAAATACAGTGCAATAGCTAAGAAACTACTTGAGCTCAATTAGAAGCTTCCCATCATCTTAAAGTCCACTCAGTCTCATTTTTAAAGGGATCTCCATTTCTAATCTGCAGTCAGATCATAAGACCACCCAGACTTGAGACATGTAGGTACATGCCTCACAAGTGGACTAGCTGCTACTGAAACACAGCTACAGACTAAATCTTTATGAATCAGGGCCCACAACTATAAGACTACATCATGCGGTTTAGCCAGCAAGTACAAAATACATTTAATCTTTTCCTGTACCTTTTCCATATAACTAAACCCAGATTTCAGTAGGTTTCAGTACCTTACAAAATCATATTAATAGCTGGTGTCAGGAGAAACACGTAAAACACTCCTACAGAAATAACAAAACAAAATGATCCAATCTGTGCCAAAACTATGAGTGAATTCTCTACTCCCAACAAATTTCTCAATATCAACCAAATAAAATAATCATAGCTATAAAAATATCTTCATGCAGTTTGAGGGCTTTCACAAAGAAAATGTTTATGGAAATTAACCGAGATATCTCAATTACAGAAAACATTACTACAATTCACAGAGCCATAAATAGCACAACAAAATCTATTACCATGTCCCATTGATGGATTAATATTTCTAGAAGAATATATCTAGAAGTTAAGCTCACTTATACATCCAACAAATGATTTCTTAAATTATGCGTGGTATCACCTAGTAAGGCATATGTGACAAACTTGGTGGGAGAGACCCCACACCAGGTTTATGCTTCCACTGGATAAGAACTGCTCTCTGACATGCCCAGGAGAAGAATCTCCACCAGGTGCGATGATTATTTTAAGTGTATTTACACAATATAGTGTTGTTAATATGCTGTGAGTATGACACAGAAAGAAGCTCTAGAGAGCTATATGAAACACACCATTCCAATTAAAACATTTAAAATTGTCTCAGGTCTGCAGTAGTTTCCCCTCTCCCTCTTCTAAAAAAGTAATAACCAGAGTCAGATTCATTTATATGTCCAAACAATGCATCCATGATTTCTTGATTTTAGCATAGTTTTGAAATGCAGGGTTTTTATGCAGAGAAAATGTAGACAATATCAAAGCTTTTGGAATTTTTTGTTTACCTGTTTTACAAACATCTTTGGTCAACTCAACTTATTTTCCTCCTTTACCTGTTGCTAAGACTCCTGGCATCCCAGTAACAGTATTAGAGAGCTGGATCTTATGAATGATTGTAAATGACTCTGCTAATCATCAGCTAGTCAACCAGTAACCACTAGTTAAACTGAATCACCACCAAACTCTTTTTCTTATCTTAAGCGAGTTTCTTATCAGAGGCCATCAGCCAGATTTGTTTCTTTAAACAAATAACAGCCACCCACTGATAGGTCCAGAGGTATGTAAAATTTCCTTTTTATTCCCCTCTATTTTTGGCTTTCTCTTTTATTTTGGCTTTCTGTTTTATTTTGGCTTTCTATTTTTGGCTTTTCACTTCAAAAAAGATGTGATCTTTTTTGACTATCTCCAAATGTCATCCAGAGTCTAGGACGTTCTTTAACGCAAACCACTTCACAGTGATTGCAACAGTTCTGAAATAGACGAGTTCTCTGCTTGTATATATGTACATAAAAAAAGAAAAGTTTTTGAAATTTTTCTCCTTTGCTCAGTCCTGCATCCCTCTCTGCACTTCATGTCAGGCCTTCTGAAAAAAAAGAAAAAGAAAAGATATGTAGAGTAACATCAAGGTCTCAAATGTATCAGAAAATATTTGAGTGATGTCACTTAGATCTTAGCAGGCTGATAATTACTTTTCTGGAAGCTGCTAAAAGAAGTTGCAAGTAAAGTCAAACAGAATATCATAGAAAGTTATCCCAAAGTCAAGTACAAACTTACATATGCTGGGAATCAAAAGAAAAGAAATCTCTTCTATCTAGCTAGCAAAAAAGCATGTTCTGCAAAATCTACACCATATTTTTTGACATAGCTGCGAGATACATATCCCAAATCCAAGTCTGAGTGAAATAAGTAACACACAGCACTTCAAAGGACCTTGCAACACAAAAGCCTGCATGGATTTGACCAGAAGAAGGATCCACCTCAGTCCTCAAATGGAAGTGGTATTGCGCGTGCAGAAAAGGAACATGCCTTCTAAGCAGAAAGTGATACACGATAGAAACTGAAGCAATTCAGAGTGGATGGTAAGTTATTGCCATATTGCAAACGAGTATTTTCTGAATACAATGCTTCTTTATTAAAATTCTCACATATGGCACTTTTCTCCTACCATTTAATTTATCTCCACTTTACACACAAGAAAAACTGTCAACTCCTTTTCCCCACACAGCAATACTCTTTACCCAGCTGTATGTGGTCCTGGCTTTTTACATCTTAGGATCTCAGTTAAGTAAACTGTAAGAAACCAGGCAACAGACTACCCGCTGCCCTCAATGCTAGTCTACTATATGGAATAGACAGAGCACACCTACACAAAAAACAAATTAGTGGCAGGGGCAGACTGAAACTTCGTATCTCATATTAAGAATAACAAATTTTGGTATTTATGTCACAAGCAGTAAATCTTTATCATTCTTTTCTAAAACTAACACAGATACAGTTGCTTCTCTATTGAGGAGAATATTTTATTATTTATTAATATCATCAAGCAATCCCAAGGCAACGATAACACTTTCCTACTGCTAACTTTGTAACATTTACCAAATCAAGTGTCATTTTTCATGACTGCACATTCATATATATAGTTTTGTGTTATTTTATATGCAGTAGAAATATATTACACATAATATATTTATGTATTACATAACAATATACATTAATATATCATATATTACATTTCAAGGCATTTTTCTGTCACTTCATTCTTATCTATGCTCCAAGAGGTGAAGGGCATGGTAAACTACATTAGAAAAGAAATAGCATGCTGATCTGATCTATCTAGTCTAATCTTGTGCAACATGTTTCGAACCAGACTCAAATCAATATAAAGTGATCCACCTTCCTTTTTTGACACAGTTCTTTTCATCTTTCATTCTAACTATCTGCAGATGAGGAACTTTCATTCAAATTTGTCATAATTTCTCCTTATTCTCCTTATTCTGCAAGACTAGATTTATTATTTTTCATGATGTTATTTTGGCTTCTCTTTTATTTCAAGACAAAATTTGTAGTTGCTTGCCACAAAGACTCACATGCACAAAATCTGGGTGACATTTACTGAGACATAATCCCTGTGCTTTATAGTGCCCCTTTCAGAATAAAATGATGAGAAATTTCTTCTGTATTTTAACTTCAAAAGAGGCTTGACACATAATCCGGGAAAAATGAAACAAAAACCCAAAACACTGTGCTTTGGCACCTCATCTGATGCAGAATAAAAGCATAAACTTCCCAAGATGCATTTTCCAATCTCTAATTTCAGAATACTTTTTTTAAAATATTCTTTAAAAGGAGTGCAGATTGTGTAAATCAAGGTACTCATAATATTCCAGATTTGAGTAGGCATAGCAGGAGCATTCAAGGCTTCAGTGGGCCCCATTCACCTGCCAGAATTGTCTTCATCAAGTCAGCAATACTTACTGTTGGCTTGTAGGCTCAGTACTTTAGATAAGACAGAAAACAGGGTGGTTTTTTTTTCATGTTTACTGTCATAAAACAGGCTCATCTCTCTTGGCAAGAAGATAACTAAAGAACGTTTAATTCCTTTCTGAAGTCTAGTGCAAGGCTTAATAAATTTACTTGCTAATGCCCTATGGGAAACTCTCCCTGGTGGACAGAAGTGAATGATCCATCTGGACAGTATAAAGAGTTCGGCTTTGCAGAATGAGTTCCTGTGGTCAGAGAATGACCACTTACATTTATTACCTCCCAAATTTTTTCTTTTTTCAAAGCAGAAAGACAACTGTGAATTCATAAAAACTAGAAAGTTACTTAGCTTTTAAACTTGTCTCCACAACATGGGGGTCATTTTTCAGACTGCTCAGTTACTGCTATCTTGGACATTAAAATGTGTCCCTGCATCAAATACAGTAAGAAGCAAATCATCCTCTAGGATAGCTCTTTGCTAGCTTGACTTTTAAAAAACAGCAAGGTAATTTGAACGTAATGAAGTATAATAACTTTTAACCACATCATCTAATCCTTTGCCACACTAAGAGATCTAGAGTTAATACCTCTTTCCAAATCCCAAACACTTCTAAAATAAAATAAATCCCAGTAGAGCCACCAAAACTGCTGTTCTTATGGTAGATAGTACAAAAGAAAACAAGGAATACATTCCTGGTTATCCTCTATTCTTGCATAGTACATTTGCTTTTATGATTAGGAATTAGTTGGCTCATACATCTAAAACAGAACAGACATGCCATCAAGACAGTAAGTATGTGATTTGCTAATTTTTATCTTTATTTCTTAAATTGAAACTTTCGGATTTACATGGAGGCTCATAGCTACTCTGACCTTCTTTCACAAATAACCCTCAAACAGGAACCCTTTTTTGGAGAACTTCTGTTGCCATTCATTCTAGTGTTAATTTCAGGCTAACCCAATTCAAAAAGCAAATTCTTTTAATCTGCTAATTTACTCTCTTCACGACCAGTCAAGATAGATATCTCATAACCTTATTCCAAGTACAAAATGATCTGTTAAACTTTTCAATGATGTAACTCTGTTGAAATAGATCTGTTTGCTAGCTTTGTACTCAAGAACTCTGCTGAAACTTCAAAAGCAGTGCAGGCCAAAGATAAAACTAAGATAGAAATCTAAAGAGAGGATTTAATCAAAGACAAGAGAGTTAACCATTTCAAGATAGGGGATTTGGATGGTTACAGGAAAAACTGAAGGAGAGAAAATACCCTTCATTTTATTTTCCTTATTTAATCTCTCCTACTTTTTATATCTGCTCTAAAAAGAGCACCAGCAGCAAAAGAGTCCTTACGCTGTGCCACCCAGCCGATCCTCCACATGCTAACACACAGGAAGAGCTAGGTACTTGCTCAGAATAGGAGGTATCAAACCACCCTATAGATGTGGCTTTTTATCCTCTCACATACCTGCTGTTCTGCTCCCAAGATAGTCTGATGTGCACAGGATGGCTGGCTCCCTGTCGAGACAAGCTGTGGTCTGACTTACGTGTCTGGGTTCCCCATATTGACCCATCAAAATTACCTTAAAAAGTCTTAATGCATGCCTTTCATCAAACCCTATGTAAAGGGGCTGCAGAGGGAAGGGTGTCTGTTGTACGTGTTTTTAGTTTTTTCCTCCCTAATTGGGAACCTAGAGATTCATGGTAAAAACAACAAAAAGCGTATCCATAAAGCTGGAATACTAATACACTCCCATATTTTTGAAGAAGAAAAGGCATACTTCCTAAACATTTCCCTGAACATTGTAGTATTTCCCCTTTTTTTTTTTTTTGCAGCTTTTTAAACCTATGAGCTTACAGTGCCAATTCCATCATCTATTCAATCTGCACTATATGAATGTTAAGGAAATTAAAGAGAGACTATCCACAGTAATGTTAAAAATCCAGCCAGGCACTAGCATTTGTGCTAACATTTAATTTAATGTTTCAACTATAAGGTGACACTGACTTTACTGAACTGCAGGAGAACACGTACTCTCTGAAGAAGCAAGGATGATGAACTAGACCTTTAAGTTTCAAATGCCTTAGGTCTACCATACAGAAGAAACACAGAGAAGCACAACTAAGATATTATGGAAGATAAATTAAAATGCTAGCTAAACCACCATATTTCAGTGACAGATTTATTCTAAAACAGTAACTAATGTAATGGGTATCTAAGCCAAGCGTAGTTATGTTCTAACCAGCACTGTGATCTTCATCAGCTGTGAAACACCAAAGCTTTTACCATTACTAACATAGTTCCTTACATGGGCAGTTTCCAGCAGATTGCTTAAAGAGTCTTGAGTGCTTATGGATCTTACAAACTATGGTTTTATCAGTAGAGAAGCTGGAGGAAACCAGGAAGGTTTTCATGCCTGTTGTTAGGCAACAGAGACAAGTAGCAGTCCTTCAGCACACTCAGCTTTCATCAAGTTTTCCAAAAATCCAGGATGCCACCTGACCTCTCTAGCTAAAGGAGAGTTAGAAAATTGAGACAGAAGATTGAAAAGAGGTACATCTTTAATGTAAGCTATTACAATCAGCATCCGATAAATTATCAAATGTACACTGGATTTAGACTTTAAGCAAAATCACTTGGCATTTGCTGACTCAAGTTGCAAAAAAAGAATGAGCAAATTTGATTGCTTTCTGAACTCCCAAGCAGTTCCATTAATATTTAGAAAAAGACAAAAGTAAAGGGAAAATAAAATAATCTAAAATTGCAGAGAAGCTGACTTCATAAAATCTTCCAGCCTGATTTTAAGTACAGCTTCACATCATGTTAATCTATTTTGCACATTAATATCTCAAACAGGATTACATATTGCTATCTCAAACAGCTCCTTTGCTTTTAGCAAATTCAGCATCTTCTTGAATCTTTTGATGTGTACACTTCTTTCATCTGTTTACACAAAGTTCCATTATATTATGATGGTGTTAGTCATCATATGACAAAACTGACAACTGTAGCTTAAGTTTTCTAAATAAACAGGAAAATTTGCCAGATGAGGTTAAATGACTCTGAAAGACAATAGGTCCTTTAAGAAATGTGTTTAGCTCACACACTAAAGGGAACTTGTTCCATTCCAGATGTTTAAACCAACTTTAAGTCACATAGTAAATCAGAATCAATTCCTTGGTATAGCTAGTAAGTACTGTGCTTTTCAAAATACACATTAGCACAAATTTAAGATGACATTTACAATTTGTAACTTAGTTGTCATGTTATACCACAAACTAACTTATCTTTCCAGTAAGATTATTTTCATTACTTTTGGTGATTAATGCCTCTCAAAATGAACAAAAAACCCTAAAACAGTCATCTAAGATAATACTACTGGTTTTCTACTATACAGTTTTCTACTTCTTTAATTTATTCAGACAGACTAGCAGTCTGATTGTAGAGTGACGGGTAATTCATCAGTGATAAAAACACAGCAGTGCATAATGAAGGGAACAAGTCTGCGATATTAGCTTATGGTATCTCAGCAAAAATCAGAACTTAGCGTTTAACTCTTTTCTTACAGTTGCCAAGCTGCATAACTTCCAACATGATAGCTATTGCTTGGAACAAGTGTGCTTATTAGCAACCTGCACAGCTGGAAGAAAAGCTTATCACTGCACCTTTTAGAGTGAATCCAGAGCTGTGACACAGTAAGGAACAAAAATTCTGCTGCACATGTTATAGAAGGAGAGACTGAAAGAGTGGGTTTGTTCATCCTTAAGAAAAGAAGAAACATCTGCTTATGGTCTTCCATCACCTAAATGGAGGGTACAGTAGACAAATAGACTTAGAGGTGAACAGTGATAGTATGAGAAGCCACAACCTGAAGCTGCAATATAGAAAATACTGATTAAATAATAATTAAAAACAATTGTTATGTAGGTGGCCAAACACTGGACCAAGAACACAATGAAACTGAATGCCCATCCCTGGAGATCCTCAGAACACAACTGGACATGGCTGTGTGAAAGCCAATCTAGTTGGTTCTGCTTTGAGTAGGTGCATTGCATTAGATAGCATCCAGAGGTCTCTTTTTTCACCTAGATTATTTTCCAAGTCTCTAACTTCAGCTGGTGATGAAGAGGAAGAATGTAGAGCAGGCTGGAATTGACTTTACTGTAATACAGATGCACTATGTATTGCCCAGTGATCAAGATCTACCTATTTCATTCAACAAAGATCATAAAAAGGAAGTCCTTTCAAGGAGTGTTCTGCTTTCCCTGGCAAAAATAAAGGAATCCTGGCTGCCTTGTCCAACCTCCTATCAAAAGTAAAGCACCAGTTCTAAGCACGTACAAACACTTTTACATAGTCCAGCTGAGGCGTGCCACAATTCCACGGGTCTTGAGTATAAGCAATCATTAACTATTTAAATTTCATCAACTCAAAAAGTGCCTCATATTCCTAATTAATTTGTCAAATTCTACTCTTCTAAATATAGCCTTGTTGAAAAGAAGTATTCAGAAGCTGAAGCAATAGGTCCTTACTCTTTCACTAACTGCACTAAGAACACACAAATTTTGTTGAGGACAAAGTCTCAGATGCATTCAGTTTCAGAATTTACTGCCAGACTCACAACTAGATCAACAGCCCATCCACACAACCACTTCAGAGGCAATGTTGGCTGCTCACAATGTTCAGAAAAATCTTTCTACTTAGTAATTTATTTCTGTGGCAAGCCTATTCTTCCTCATTTTGCAGGTCTTCAGCACTAAGTTATCTCTGATAAATTTATTACTGTGAGAGCAGAATTTCTATTATTGTATTATTGTATCTCTTACTTGCATACTTTTTAACAACATTCCTTCAGTCTAGGACTGGCAATTCTGAAGTTGGATCTAACACAGAAATCCAGGAAATATAGTGGCTTTCTTAGTGTTTCAGAGCTAATGACCTTGCCAGAGTAAGCCCATATTTAGGAGCTTCTTAGAATAGGAAGAAAAGAAAATCACGGTTCTTTAAGAGTCAGGAAAGCTGGGGAAGCTTTGGCACTGCAACACTGAGCACCATGGAGGTCTCAGACTCCTCCAGGTTCTTGCATTATTGACAACTTCAGGGCAACTGCTTCTCAGTTCCACATGTGTAGTCAGCTTCTATCAAAAACATCAGCTATCAGCCAACTGGCTTCTATCAGCTGATGGCTACAAATTTACAGTCACTGACGGTTAAAAAAACAGTTAGAATGAAGAGAAGAAAAAGCAATAATCATACAGAACAAACCAGTTTTTCTGAAGAGCTGGAGACTGGGAATTTCTAAATTGGGTGCATAACAGTAAGTGTAGATTATTTATAGTAAATATTTTTCCTTTTATTCTTCAGCAAATGGAACCATACGATACCTAAAAAGATAGGTACACAACTCCATGTTCCCAAAACTAGAGTTATGAACACGTAATTGAATAGTAGTTGTTGGTAGGAAAATATCAACTGTTCCTAAATTTAAAAAAAACCACCAACAACAACTAAGATACAACACTACCACCACCACTTTGTTTCATAGCCTGAATGCCCTTTTACCTGGCACAGGTCTTAAACACACACCAACACACTTCTCCAGTGGACTCCAGCAACTATGCAAATAAAACAATTTGATTTTGAACAGCTGGCTCACTAGCATGACAACTGCCAAATACTGATCATGTCAGATTATTTTAAAAGTTCCCTGTGCCACAGTGTTATAAGGCTACACCACCCAGAATCATACTTCCATGATCAAGGCACAGAATTCACAAGGACTTCATTTTCTTCCCAGATTCATAGTTTCTTTTCAGGTTTCCATGGTTTCTATGCCTCAAGCTCGCTTCACCATTTTACTGAGTTTCCTTGAAGTTCTGTGAAGATCCATGGACACAGGCATTAGAGTAGCTGCCTACAACTGCTGTCTTGAACAGACATTGCCACTTATGTACTTCTGAATAGCTGAATAGCTTCAAAATTTTACACTAAGGAAAGCTGCATACTACATCAAAATAATTTAGGACAAGAAGAGATGCATTAACATGAAAAGTCTCACTTTTAATAGGCAGAATCTGAGCTGTCTACCATGGAATTGGTAAAACATCAGTTGTTACTTTACAGTTACCATACAGAGAGCTTCTCAGAGCTTCTTCAATGGAAGAAGCTTTATATGTCTGGAAATAGGGCACTGGAGATATTTCTGATAATCAGAAGGCTGTGGTGTTCCTGCTGTCCTTCTGGTCTTTTCTCCATCTCTCTTTCTTCATTGCCTGCTGGAATGTACACATATGCAGGCATGGACAGCCAGGGGAATGTCACTGTCCACTGCATACTTGCTTCTCAGGAGCCCCCCTGCCTCAGCTCGTTGTCCCCTAAAGGTACTGGTCAACTTTGTCATTTGACAGCCATCCAGGCAGGAATTTCACCCAAATGCTGCTGGTTTTTCTTTCTGGAAAGAACAACTGAGTCACCTCAATAAAGAATCTCGAAGGCTGCACAGCTATAAGACAATAGAGTGGCATTAAGAAATCCTGCCACTTTAAGCTTCTGGTTATTCCCTCACCTATCTTTGTCCTAAACCATCTGTAGCAGCTATGCTAAAGTCCCTCCTGAAAAAAAGGAACTGCAATGAAGCTCTTCAGAAGCTTAAAAAGCTTGTCTTCATAAAAAACAATGTATATTTGGTTTACACTTTTATGCAAAGCCAAATATTAAAGCTTCAGAAGTGACTCTAGTTCTCTCTACAATATCATTCTAGTCAATTTTGAACACAATTTCTTAAGCTTTAAAGTGTTAAATGTAACATGCTGAAAATGCAAATACACTTAAAGTACACTTTTTTAATCTAATATTCTTTAAAACTCAAGGGCAAACATAAATTCCTCCATTAAGAATAGCACAAAGGGGTATTGTTTTCCAACGGCAAAGCTAGAAAGTCAGAAAGCAGAAATATGCGTGCGTTATCAAGATACTGAACATTCCCTCTTTGGGATCACTAAGCAAAAAATTGAGAAACCCAAAACTTGTCCTTCCCAATTGTCTACCTGCAGGCTTCATTTTCAGACCACTCCTGTGTGTTCTGAGATTGTAGTTACAATTCATTTTTGTTTAAGAAACTAGAACAAGTAAATTTGCATAAAAGACAACCTAAAACTTAGGTGTGTCTGTTTATCTGGGCAACAGTAACAGCATGAACCATATCCCAGCCAGTGCATCCTGCAGCACTTCTGGTCTTACGTGCTGCAAACATAAGTGTATGCTATGTTTGGTCATAAAAAATGAACTACCAGTGATATTCACCCCTGCAATGCCTGCAGAGCCAACATTGCTAAGAGCCTAAGTTGAATTCTATTCCTTCTTGGGCACAACCAACTTATTTACTAAATTCCAGTGAGCTGAAGTAAAGGGATTACTTGCAGAAAATTTACTCTACCAGCGTGGGAAAAAGATTCAGCGTGACTCTCTGAATCCAGAATGAGTTTGTGGACCTGGCAACTGGAAGTTTTACCAATTTTCAAAGTGGTTCCTTGAATTGATCACTTGATGCACATGTTATTGACCAACAAAGAACTATACAATAAAACAGGATTTCAAGTTTATTTCAGACCATGATTTAAAAGGGAAAGCTTTGTCTGCCTTTTTAGATAAAAAAATAAAAGGACACCAAAACCAAATAAAACCCTCTCATCCCCTTTATCATTTTTCTTCCCTTTTCATTTAGTAGTAATGTGACCTGGCTAATTCTGGAATGCTAAATTACATAAGTTATTGCTTAATGTAAGGTATGCTAGAGTACCTGATCATTTTTCCTAGTATATAGAGATAGTTCAAACTGATTTAACCTCTTCTGTTCACTCTGACTAAACAGAAATCAGTATTTACACTGGTGTCAAGCTCAGAGAGAGTGAGCAGGAGACAAAGATAGAGCAGAATGTCATTTTGGTGACACGAAGCATGCTACCAGCAGCATACGAAGACACTAATTTTACTGTCTTCAAAGAATGATCAAGATACCCTCACATTTGTAAAACATAATGGCAGATGCTACAAAGCAGTTATTTCACACAAGTATCATACACTTCAGAAACTCCTCCTGTATGTAATCTCTTTAGGCATAGAAAAGCCCTTTACAATGAATATCAAGTAAGCAGTTGTCTAAAATATATATATGTAATCTATAAGTAACATAAACTGTTTTAAAATCTAGTTTTGCCATAACATTTAGGATGTGCTGCCTTAAAAAAAAATCATTATGCTTACACACATTCCCCATAATAACTTACTGCTAAACATTCTAGACTTTTATATTTTTAATATTTGGTAGTGCTTTTCCTCAAAGGACCTCAGCACAGTTAGCAGGATCCCAGATTGGCAGTCAGAAAAATACTCTGGCAGTTGATTTTTCCTGTAATTCAGCAGATTATTCCATACACACACACAAAAAAAAAAGGGACACTAAAACACCAAAATACAAGCCATCATCCAAAACATACTTCACACATCAGAGAAACCAGGAACTAGAGTTTGTATGGTTTTGCTATGTAGAAAACCACTAAGTGTTGCAGCCTGCAGAAAACCCCATAAATTGACTTGAGATAAATGCATATGTTTTATGTCTTAAGGAGTAGGGCCATACAAAGAGTCCCTGATTAGATCCTTTCTAGTCTTCAGTTTAATTCACACTGCTTTCACCATGGCCACTTTAATCGCCTCTTTTCCCTCATTCTCCCTACTGGCACTAGCCTAGCGTTGGTTGCATGGTGTTTTACAGATTGGCACTGTCTTCAAGATTAGCTTACAGAAAAGACAATATCTACATAGCATAATGGGCTTAGAAATCTTTGACAGGTTTTAAAAGAGTTTTTAAAAGCAATAATTAGGTAGCCTCAGTTGTTCTCGCTCACATATGTCCTTTTTCTTCATTCTCTGAAGTACACAGAGTGCAGTTATTTTCTTTGCTCCCCTAAATCTTCCCTTTTTTGTATTACAAGCTGAAGAGGCATTTCATTTTCAAAGCTTAATTCTGACATTAAAGAAAAAACATATTTGATATTTTCCCATGGAGAATAAAAGGCCCTGTAGGCTCTTTTGCCTGCAATTCTGTAGATCAGCATGCCGGTTCTTGTGTTGCCACCTCCTCTTCTTTTTACAAGTTCAGCAATGCCAAGCTGCTACCATAAACACAAGCAATTCAGTATGTTACACACACATATGTTACATACATACATGTGTGTGCGCTTGCATATCCTAGCAGATTTCTTTGGAATATGTGCCTAGCAGGATTTATTGCCCCATTTTAACAGTAATCTAATATTTAACTATCAGCCTAGGGCCTAGGAATTAAATGTATCTTAAGTAACTGGAGTACAGCAAGCTGTATTTAAAGTAATATTTGTTCCACATAGAGTTAAATAACATGTTGTTCTATATTAATTTTACTCAAGTCTTTCAGGAAATCTACCTGAAGTGGATTTGGCTTGGAAGCACCCTACGTTTAGAGTAACTTGATGAGTCATAAGAGTAATTTCCTTTCATAAATAATACACTCCCTCGACACACAACTTGAATTCCTAGTTGAACATAGCCAAGTGGGCTTTCTTTAAATAATTTCATTCCTGATAGCATCAGTTTTTCAGTTCACTGAAACTGATAAAGCACCCAAAAAGGCAAGTTTTATGCAAATATGCTTATGAGCTAAAGATTGTTAACTACAGTTTATGCAACTGCCTTTTTGAAAACCCTGATGTGACATCACATCTAAAATTCTATCATTCCGGCATAACCCCCAGTTAACATCTATTCATCAATTCTGTTGAAGTCTTTTCCTCCATTTTATTCAAATCCAAGTAACTGGGATCTAATTCATTGGACTCTATCACCGGTGTCCAGATCAAAGGGTACAATCTATTTCTGATCCATGTTTAAGCAAACAGCCTGGGCTCTGTAGAGCCTGTGAATATCAAAAAGCATATTATGTCCTTATTCATAAATGCTGATAATGGCAAGACACATTCCCAGGAACAGAAAGCTGGCATAATTCTTGTTTCCACCCATACCATTTTCCATCCCATCAACTATTATTATATTAAATAAATAGTATCAATACAGCTAACTAAGAACTCCTAAAAAATTCACTGCCATAATAAAGGACTGCAGATAACTTTCATTCAGGTATTTATATGTAACCACAAAATACTGCCTTTTTTCTTTCCTTTGTAAACTAGTACTTCAACATCACAACAGATATTTTGAAATGTGTGGGGGCTAATTTAAAGGTAAAAGAAAATTTGAAAGCAGCTGTATTAGGCTGAAAGCAGCAGAAACAGATCGGGTTTGAGAAATAAAAGCCAAGCATTTTACTGCTTATTTCACTCTGCCCCCTTTGATACAGTGTTCCATCAGGCTCCTTCTACAGCAGCAGTGATCAGGAAACAGAAGGAATTTGAAGCATCCCAACTGCCAGCTCAATATGTAACTCACTATGACAACTCTGAAATCTTGAGAGCTCTCAAGAGTTATCACTTTTTACATTTGAGTCTTGCATGGGCTTACTGAATGTGGTAGGCTGATCAAATTCACTGAACAAGACAGACTGGGTTTTAGTAATTTTGAGTGAAAAGCACAGTACTACAGTAGTGAACAGCAAGCCTTGCTCAGTACTTCTTCAGTAACAAACACCTGATTTTCTGTGCATGCTTACTGAAGGTAATTTATTCTGCCTTTGTTATGCATACTGAATGCTTCATTATCTTTACTGTGTTCACATTTTTAAGAGTTGCAGTGGTGGATGTATCCTTAGCCATATGTATGACTCCTTCTCTAGAAAAAAAAATCTAGAACTGACAATATCCTTCAGTGGTTAATTTCCTTAAGTAACCAGAATCAAGATAATTTATGTTTTCTGTAGCATTGAGCATTCAGTTCTGTTGATGAGTACTGTAGTATGTGCAGGGCTTTTTAAGATGTATTTTAAGATGGTCCTCCCCACCCTAAATACAGATCCATCAGTCTTCTTTCATACATCAAAAAAGACACAAGGAAACTTCACTTTCTAAGCCACTTTAAACATTTATCGCACATCATGCAGCAAAACCATAATAGCCCTTTGACAAAATACAAAATGGAAATCATCTAAACAAGAGAGAAGTATCAAAACAGAAACTAATTAACTAGACAAGGAAGCTTGGAGCAAGAAGGAGGAAAGCACAGTTCATTCTTTTATAGTACAGCAGTAATTTTACTGCAAGGTCAAAGGAAACTGAAGAGCTCAGCTGTATTGGGCAGTGGCCCAAACCAGGTGGGAGTGCACCCAGACCACAACCAAAAGCTTCTTAGACCAAAAATTAACTTTGCAAGTTAAAAAGGGACAGAACATGGAAAAAAAAAAAAGTGGAGGAAAATGGCATATTCCTGGTGTAGGCGACGAGCTCTGTCTAAGAAAGAAACCATGGATGTGTTCTCTGAAAACCTGCAAGATAAAAGGCTCTTTAAGCTTCTGTTACCAAGCAATGCATCTGGTCATGGGGATTTGGCAGAGTTTACTGAAACATAGCAGTAGATGGGATGATAGCACATAGGAAGCATGGGAAGAAAGACTCGTCACTAGGAAGTGCACGAGCACCTTACAGAACCCATAAAGGGTATCAGTGGGTGGTATAAAAAACCTGGTGCAATCACAGAAAGCGCTACTCTTCTCAAAATAACAAAAGGTTTGGGTCAGATCATAAGAGATTGAATTCAGGCTATTTAAACAACCAAGAAAACCTGAAAGGACTTATTAAGACATTAGCATCTCCTCCTAGGTATCATGAGGTTTTTGTCAATGTTAAGTTAACACATGGATTAGGTAATCTGAAAGGTCCTTTCCAACCTAGACAATTATATGATTCTATGAAAGCAGACATAAAAGCAACAAGTTGTCTGAAGTCTTCAGTGTGGTAACATATATTATCAATCCAAGTCTAACAAAAGAAAACTAGAAGTTGATATGAGAACACCTTCCATTTGGCTTTTGTTTGCATTCCACTGTGGTAAAGATATCAGTATATTAAGAAGCAAGATCCGAGCCATCATGAGGAACATTCTTCCTTCAACTGTATCACTATCTAGTTTTGTTTCTTTGAGTATTCCATGTCTTCATTTATGACCCTATTTCAGAGAAGCATAGAGACCAATGTTCAAACATGCCCCTTCAATGACATTATGAGTACTGCAGTCTTGGAAAGTGAGATATTTAGCAACTAAAGTAACATTATGAGAGAGAGTAAAACACTGCTTTCCAAGATGCCTGTGTTTTATTTCACAGTAACAAGGCACGTCCATTTAGCACTGACAAAGACAAAAAGCTGTGCCATGACACATTTCAATAAAAGATGATGGTAATACTTGAATACTGTCCTTTAATTAAGAGACCTCCTAAAGTGCCCGAATATGTAAGTGCAACATTGTTACTGTTCTGCTCTGGGGTATGCTATTACAGACATTATGGCAGTAAAATTAGGTAAGTAATGCGTTCTTACTGACATGAAGTTTGCAAATTTTATCTAAAAGATGTGGTTCAAATCCATGAAAATGCACTGGAAAGCACCAGTATGCAAGTCTGGAAGGCATACAGAGTATTGACAATAACCTAGAAAATGCCTTTGTGTACAGCGCGAATAATATTCTATACAATTGACTGAAATGACTTAGTGCATTTTTCATTTTAAATGCACTATAGCTGCAAAGCATATAAATGCCATACTGAAGGTTCCTAATATAATATGCTAGAATTTTGCCAGAAGAAAGCAGCAGGGATGGTTTTCCAGGAGGAAAACTTCTTAGCTCAATGGAAGCTATAAATATCATAGAAACATGCAACTACTGTAAGTTCCCGGTTGGTTTGGTTTTTTTTTTCCCTCCTGTGAAGAGGCTTAAAATTTATGTCTCAGACATTATAAATTTAAAACCAAAAGGAACTAAGCATTGATCAGAACAAACAGCAAATTAAGTAACTTCCTGCTTTCAAGGTCTATTCTTAGAGGCTGGTGGTTGTTACTGTTTCTGAACATGAAAGCGGTGTCTGGGACACTGTTAGTCAGGACACGAAGAAGTTGAGATGCAAGAGGTAAAATGGAAGAAGGCACATTAAAGAGGTGAAACCATTCAGATGAGGCATTTCTCCTGAGAATCTGGACTAAACTGACAGACTGAACAGGTAGGGGACAGATAAGTAGTTTTTATGCAACTTTGCATGTTTCACCTATCTTTTGATACAACAGGGCAGTAAGTACCAGTATTTTGGGGCTAAAACCTAGCATGTTTTTCAGCATGTAAGTATCCCACACATGCAATCACACACCACCTGCAGAGACCGGGAAAAACTGCTTCCTTACTTCTTGCCTGGTTTATCAGTTTGCTTACACTGACAGTACATTCTTTGCCACATGACAGAGAGGAAAAACATTCCTGTAGTTTCTCATATATATGTATATATATATAATTAAATACTCCACTTACTGTAACAGTGCATGGCAGAATAGCTGCTGTACAACACAACATGCCACAACACAACACAGGAAAATGGGCTGAGTAGCTGCAAGGGAAGAACAACTAAGTGCCTATTATCATGCATGCCAAGGAGGGCCCACAACTCTTTTCTGAGATAGGTCCTGAAGAATTTTGGCACTTCATAACAAGCAAGGCTCCTACAACATTTGAAAGGTGGATTTCAGGAACTAGGTCAATGGTCAGCAATATGCTCTTTCTATCTTAAACTTAAGAATGGATTTAATTTTCTAAGCAAATGCACACTATCAGATCAGCAGAAACATAAAAAAAATGTGCTGTTTCCCTTTCCTACGCTTTTAAAGTACAATCCCCACCCTTTCCATGAGTCATGACCCCCAGATCACTACATGCTGTATTAACATACCATGCATTTCTTGGGTCATAACTGTATCATAAAGCTTGAGTCAAGATTTTATAAGGACTGAGCCTCAGGATTCTTGTAAACAAACAGAATTTGCCATTTTCTATCTCAAAGGTTTTTAACAGTCACTGCTTATTTTTAAATGAAGTATAAGTTCCAAAAACTAGACAAGTAACTTTGGCTGAATAAGGACACAGGTAAGCATTTTAAATGGCTGAATGATGTTCAAGCAACAGGAGAGGACTGCAGCTTAAATTCATCTCCCACAACTCTACCTGACTAAGAGTGAAATAAAGTTGTATTCATTTGTTAGAAACGTTAATGACCACGCTTCAATATTTATGTTGCCACCCAAGGTTTAGTCTGGCATTCAGGCTTTGTGCAATGACAATGCCTAATAAAAGACTGTTTTTTTAAAATCCTTTGGCTTCCATAAAGCCAAATATTATCTGAGAATATTAATGTGAGTTTGCTCTACTCACTCTGAGATTTTCTTGGTCATCGTACTATCTTTAGTAATAACTGGGCTCTTTTTCATGAATTTGTAAGATGACTATCCTTTCTATAGATTCATTTAGCTTGATGTGGATGCTACACTATACAATTATTTTTCTCACAGTGCTAACCATATTCCTGGTTAATTCCACCTTCATGCAGGCAGACTTTCTCCCAAGAGCATTGGGCTTGTGAATACACTCTAAAGGTAGTTAGAGTACATGAAATCCAAGAATATTTCTGTACTTTCTGTCTTCCTTACGTATGCTTTGAAATGTTCTTTTATCCAACTGTTTGCTATGTACTTTTTCACACAACTGCCATTCCAAGTTCTATTTAAAAAAAAAAAAGTATTTACAGTATGAGTGCATACAGTCACTCTCCTAAGGTTTCATTTAAAAATTAACACAACAACTAAGGCTTAATTAAATTAAGGTGGAGGGGGACTGGATTTCATGCTGGGCCTTTTAAAAGAATCCTTTCCTTCCTTTATCATTGTCCAGTCACACCTGAAGGCAGGTTTAAAGCATACAGAAGTCAGGACATTTACAGATCTTCATTCAAAAATTACTTATTTTAGAATTAATAGTTCAGGTCCTCCTCACCCTTCCCTTCCTCTCCTCTCCTCTTCAATTCAAACAAATAAAAGCTCTTTCCAAAGACTTTGAATAGATTTGATCTTAAGGACAGGAAAATATGTGTGACAACAGTCTAGAACAGACATTTTTTGGTCCCCACTAAGCAAGGATATTAGTTAATTCCTTATTTCTCGCTGAGCTTGGCCAGACAGCACTAATTTAAAAAGCTGTAAGAAAACCAGAAAATGTGGCGGATGTTATTAATTATATGAAAACAAAGCAGTGCCAATATTCATACTTACAGGCTGAGGCTGTTCTGCAATACAGCAGTTGAAACACAACCAAAATTCACTCATTCTTTACAGTCTGATGTGGGAACACAGATGAAAAGCAGGACGCAACCTCTGTAAATCTGTCTCCAGGTAGCAAGTTCTTTAAATAGGTTTATTTATGATGGTTCCAATATGAAAATCTTCTTTCTGTTGAGCTCTTCTCCAAAGACAAGTCAGTCCCAGGACAAGCAACTTGAAGGCAAAAAGTTATTTCAGCGTCTTCTTTCAGAAGGTTGGTCCCAGCACCACAGAAATATTACGTATGCTTCTTTGGTCCCTAGTGCTATGGGAACCTGAAAGCATAAGTACATTACATCAAAAAGAAAGAATATACAGAATCTCATGCTCTCAGACAGCCACCCACGTGAGTGATTTCTTGGTAATATCTTGAACCACAGACTAAAGAGACACTAGCAAACAAGTCACATACTTATTTCTACAGTGACTACCAAAAATTGCAAACACCAGAAATCTGCATGAGGTTTACACTCCAGCCTTGGTTAGATGAAATGATATCAAGAACTAGTGTCCAATCTTTTGGCAGCCATCTCTGATCTGTTTCTAACTTTCAAATATCATTTTAGAAAGTGACAATTGCCCATACAGTCCTTTAAACTTCTTAGGGAATTGTGCCTATTGACACTTCATATTTCTCAATGGAAAAGTTCCCAGTCCATTCACAGCATGAGGTTTAAACAGTATTAAACCCCAATCCTGTAGCACAGTTGTCAAACAAAGGTTTGCTTTTCTAATTGTTAGGGAAACAAATACATACATTTCTGTATACAGAAAATTTGTAAAATGGCAGGACTTGGTCAACTCAAGGTATTTTCTTTTCACTCTCTCTACCCTCCTCCTTCATGTATAGTTGGCTTCAAAATAGAAGATTACTTATAGAGTTTGAAACTGTTTCCTTAAACTTCTGAAATTCCTCATGTGGAACAACTGTGGTTCCAGTGGCAGGTTCCAACCATTCCTTTCCTAAAATAATATTTATTAGTTAATCTCCAACTTGGTTTATTTCAGTAAGAGTTCAATAAAAATTCCTGTGAAATTTCACCCTGGTTGTTTATCTTCCCATCTATCATAAACTTTATTGGCAGAGAGAGTAAGATAATGAGTATTCAAAAGTTTTTATATATATACTCCTTGATAATTCTATATGCAGCTGCATCTTCACTCATAGAAATGTGTGCATAACTATGCATCATTATTTGTATGCAATTCCTCACAGTAACTATGAGGTGGTTTGGAGAGTCCATGGGATACATAAACTACATATATATATGTGTACATACATGCACATTCTGTGGCAGAACAGTCCCATTTCACTACTGCCTTCATCAGTTCTCTGCATGCCAAACACCTAAGCAACGAGGTTCCCTCATCTATTACATACATGCCAAGTTACTGTACTGTGCAGGCACTACTAGCCAGGTACTTTCCAGGACTGTTGGCTACAAAGCACACATATAGATATACAGTAGCGTTTCTTGTACTAAGTCCAAAGCCTCTGGGAAGCTTTCCCACTTCTTACCTTTTAAGAGACAGAACAGCTTGATGCTAAGAAAAAACCTAATCAAAAAACTAAAAATATCCTTCTACACCACCTTTCGGCCGATACTTCAAAAAAGGTCTTAGTACAGTGCTTATATGACATATTTTCACTACTTAAAATAAGATTATTTTTCTACCTTAAAGATGATTTTCTAAATCCCATGTATATATCAAGAAGCTGCAATGAAATATGGGAATTATCAACCAACAGTGTGAAATCCAAGCATGAAAATAACTTTCCAAGTCTGTAAAGAAGTTCTCACTTCATAATTAAGCAGCATTACATCATTTTCTCAGTTCTTCTGGTTACTGAAAGTTGACCAACTTTAAATAGCAAAAGCCGAACTAATGCAGAAAAGCTTGATAAGAAAATACTCTGCAGTTCTCTGCAGTCTCAGAATTTGCATGCTACGCAACTATTTTCTAAACTTGATACATTGCAGTGGGCTTTTCTTGCTGTGCAAGTGACCCAATATTTTGATTTGCAGCTACAGAAATTCTGACACTCATATTATCACTTACTCACAATCTCTCTTTGACAGTATTTAACATATCATTTTCTTGTTCTCACAGAGGGTTAACTTCCATCCTGCTGTTACATCCCTGTACAGAAGAAGTACATAGAAAGGGCAGGGAAATTCCTCTGTCAATCAGTCTCCTCATTTGCTCATGGATTGCACGCTCTCCAAGCTCATCCCCAAGCTTATCGCAGCGTTAAATGCCTGTCTTGAGCTGAAGCCATGAGAAAAAACCCAAAGGGCTTGCGCACGCTCCTGTGAGCCTGGAAGGCTCTTCTGGTTCCAAAATACTAAAGGGTGCAGAAGAGTTTCTCCACCCAGCCACTCTCAGCACACAGGATTTATGCCCTCCAGGACAAGAGTTCTCTTTGAAACTGACTCTCCCCCTTAAATCAAAAGTTGTTGAATGACAAAGTCAAGCCAGAGATCGCGAATAATAGTCTCTGATAACACATTCTTTCTTAAAAATGTATTTTATCTCCTATAGCCTGTATAGTGCCATATTTCCCTTTAATTTCATGGTTCTGCAACCAGTAACAAGCAGCTCTTCAATCCTTTTTCTTTTCATTAAAAAAATGGTGGTGGGAGGACAAGCCTGGAGAACACTGACAGTAACCACATCTCTTAAAAGGCAAACAAAAGTGTAGCAGTATCTATTATACACCACAATTCTGCTGAACAAATGATCTTTACAGTGGCCAAGTTAATATAAAAGATCAGGTATGCTGCAGCACCAAAATGGAAAGAAAAAACAATTAAACCAAAGGCAAAAAGGTGATATCACCAGCAACATACTAGGACTTCTCTTACACAGGTAGTTGCTTGTTTAAAGAACAAGTTGAAATGGGAAAATTCTGTGTTCTTTTCCAAATTATTTGCTATAAAGAAAGAAAGAAAAAGCACCACACTGACTTATTGTTACCAGTCAGGTAATTATGTATTATCAGCTCACTAGCAATCTCATGAGTAAATGTTCCTGCAAAGCCTGGACTGCACCCCAAACCTAGCTGCAAATAGTAAGACACCAAAACGTGCAATATTTCACAGCTAGTACTCTGCTTTGTTGTAGGATCAAGCATTTAATGTGGTGTTGTTTGGAAGTGTTGCTGCATTTGCCAGATGAAGAACACAGTTCAAGACAACAGCAATGTCATGCTTTGTTTTCACTCTTTACACAATTTATGGTGCTTGGAGTGACAGAACACCATACAGCTCATGATGAAAAGACAAGGCGCTTATTCTGTCTGAACCAGAAAGTTAATCAGTGATGAATGGTGAAACACTTACTTGCTTTTTCCCATTTAAACTTTCTGAACTCTGAATGCAACTTATTTTAGAGCATATAATTCACAC
The DNA here is from genome assembly GCA_026413425.1 of Tringa solitaria. Taxonomy (NCBI): domain Eukaryota; kingdom Metazoa; phylum Chordata; class Aves; order Charadriiformes; family Scolopacidae; genus Tringa; species Tringa solitaria. The sequence continues at coordinate 47,953,912 of JAOXJM010000019.1, read as the reverse complement.
TGACTATCATGCTGAACAACTTCGACACATGTTAAGGCTTTTATACTTTATGTATGACTTTAATTTCATCCTATTTATAGAAATTCTAAGCAGTGTGAGGAAATGAAGATATTAAAAAGGATACATTATTTAAAATTTAAAGTAAAAATCAGTAAGGTAATGTTCATTACTATGAAGTCTATTCCACAGTGATCCAATGCAAAACCCCAAACTACTGCTTATTGTTAAATAGCAGTCATAAAGGTAGTAAGTGCAAACACGGCATTAACAGATAGTGGGGTGGAGCACATTCTCTTAGAGTATCAGCAACTTTTCTTATTAAAGCAGCATTAACTTTTCTGTAAGAAACAGCAGGAAAGGAGGAAGGGTAAAAAAAGAAATCAATCTGCCCTCCAAACTCTTCACATTTACTGGCAAAAAGCAAGTTAGAGAGCATTTACCTTAGCTGATCCAAACAGGAATATGCTGCATGCTGTGAATGGTAGGTTAGAACAAAGGTACTTATTAATTATATAGCTTAAAAACAGAACACTATTTTTAAAAAAACACCAATAAAGTTCCTTTTAAGGGTAAGCCCTCTATATCCTTTGCCTGCATACTGTTCGCTATTGGTTCAAACAGGAAGTGTGGTAACAACGCTCTTTGACAATTACTTGAAGCAAATAAAACCACAGGAAAGAGAAAGAAAATGAGTGCAGGTGTTAGCATCTGAATTTAACTCATCTTGCTCAAAGGTCAGACTATTATTTAAGGGGGGGATGGGTGGTGTGGAAAAAGAGAAAAAGGGGAAGCATGCACACAGTCATGACTAAGTATGCCACATCATAGTATGTCATGATATGACTTGATGTATCATGACATGCACATGTATGCACAAAGTCAAGACCAGGACTACTACTAGTTTTTTAGTCTCAAGTACTTCATAAGAAAAAGATTTACAATTATTCTTTATATGACAGTATCATTCTATAAAAGACAAAATTATATATATTTTTTTTTGCCTTAAAGGTTCTGAATAGCTCTATCACTTACATCAAACCTGCAAGCTGGAATTAGAATTTTATAATTTCAGAGTGTATTTTTAAGACTTCTTTCGTATTTTTCTTTCTAACTCTATTGTAGCGATACTATCTCCTCTTACTGCTTAGCAGGTACAGTCAAGTAGCAGCAAGAAATGACAAGGGGAGGGGATTATGATGCATCCAAACTAAAAGGTGTTGCACTGGTGCACACTTTCATCCACTTATAGCTGTAGCAATTGGAGGATCTCTCCATCTCTGAAAGGAAGTGAGAACTGTTTACTCTCTTGCCATTTTTTGAAATAAAACAATCTATACAAGAAAAATTAGAAGTTTTAAACAAAAACTGCCTATAGGGAAAGTTGCCTTCACACATGAATTTTGAATCAGAAACTTTATCTCACCAGGGCAGTGTACTTGCAGAAGCACTCTTCCTCCCTTGCCTTGTAGCAGAACAGGCACTTCTGGGGACTTTGGCACTGCTTTTAATGCACCGATTATCTTTTGCACTTTCAGATCCTGAGAAACCTGAGCTGCAAGTAACTCTTGCCAGACAAAGAACAACGTTCATTATCAACATAGGCTGAATAAGGCTGAAATCCCTTTTTCACTTCCTCATAACTTTCCCATATGTATTTTACTCCCCATCACGTCAAGTGCTTTAGGTTTTAGTTTCAAGACATTGAAGAAGCTTCTTCAAAATTTGAGTTAAACTTTTTTGTGCATTTTCAAACTCCAAACACATAGGTCCTGACCCTAAAAAGGTATTTTTTTCATGTCTTTATGATACAGTTTTGAACCTTCTCACTAAAGCGATTTCTAAGATTTTATTATAGGGTTTTATTTTGGAATTATTGGTCATTTGAAGTTAGGGTGGAGGGTTTTTTGCCCCTATTTATACTGCAATCATTTTCATTAATGTATTTCCTTAAGCAATTTCAAATCAAGTTCTACACAAATAAATAGCCACAAACTATATATTATGACAGTGTTTCACTTCTGAAATAAAAGTTTCAAAGAATATTGAAAATGGTAGAATAGGATGAAGGTACTCTTATGGCTTGCTTAATGGAGAAAGATGGAGTTTTTTTTAAATTCTTGTTAATAGAATGGAGTCTAGCTTTAGAACAATCTCATCTTTCACTGAAGCCAAAACACCTCCAGTTTTTGTTTGTGTTTCCAGTTTGTAGTAAGTTTCTCTGCAACAAGTGTGTCCATCTGAGATAATATATGGGAAGGCAGCAGAAGACACAGGAAGGGAACTGCAGTAAATCCTTAAAGAGAAATATTAGGCTTTTCACATCAGGTCACTGACAGTATAAGAGGGAGCTGTAAAGCAGGTGAAGGCAGGAAAGCGTACCATTCGGTCAAGGAAAAAACAGCTTACACAGTGTGACAGTAATCATGTTGTTTGTAAGTCCCAGCTCGGTGCTTAAAGCAGAGAGCCTTTAAACATCTTCAAAACATCTTGATCATGTGAAACTCAAACATTTGTTTTATCATTGATAAAGGCCTGTGCTGCCTGCCCCTCCTATCCCCCCTCCACACACACACTTTTTTTTTTTTTCTTTTCACAGCGCCCACCTGCAATTGCCTGAGTTTTACTCTCTAGCCATTTTGTCAAATTTTATTTCAGCTAAGTGGCCTGGCCCTCGCATAGTCCTTATTACTTTGTGCACAAAACCAACAAATGAACTAGACAGCATTACACTGGTCCCACTAAAATTGCCTGTGTCCAGTATGAAACACAAAAACATAGTTTTTCAGGACAAAACCAAGTTTAACAAGCAATATTGTATTAGTGACTGAGCAGTTCAGGTAACCTTTTCCCCAGCACTGGCATTTCAAAGATTCCCGTGTCTTCAATTAATTGCTTTCAATATACATGACTTCAATGCAGCTTTCTGAAACATCTGATACTGTTTCATACCATTTCTCACACAAACATGCAGACAGAAACCTGCTTCTCTGAAAACCACAGCACAGAACATCTAATAGTTCTGTACTATGAAAATATAGAAAGACTAACAGAAAAATAATGGTCCACATTTATTTACTAAGTAGCAGCAAGACAAATCAAAGATAAAATAAATACCTTTTGTCCCACCTAGGACATAGTCTAGGCATAATATATTTTGCCCTACCTACAAAAACAGTCAGTTAAGAACAAGTGAGAGGCCTTTTGGAATCCACTCCTATGGCTTAGGAAATGTGATTTCATATTGCCTGCACAGTCACATTAAAAACATAAATAAAACCTGTTGGTCAAATTTTAATTGGTCAATAACATTATCTTCTTAAGTGTTAAGCCCTATAGAAGGTAACACAAAAGAACATTTTTCTCACGTGGCCTCCTTGGTAATTCTAACAGGTAATACCACTCAGAGAGAAAAAATAAACAAGGCAAGCTAGTGGTCTAAGGCAGGCTCTGAACAGGGTACCACTTCCTTAAAGAATGAAAAGAAAAAACCAAAACAACACAAAACAACAACAGACCCCTAAAGCCTCTCTGAGGACCCCCTGTTATTACTTTTCAAGTAATGATGGGAAATGCTCAACATCAGCATCCAAAGAGTCCATTATTTTAAGAACACCGTAGCATTAAAAGAAATTAAATAGTCTGTGGGAAAAAAAATACCCATGATAAACTATGTGACAGACCATACAAGATATTCAAGTGACCTCTACCAGGTTTTTAGTATTACAATAAGTAAAAAACATTATTCAAAGCTTTTATAATATTCCTTTTTCTACAGAGAACTAATACAACAAAGCAATTTCCATGGAAGGATTAGGAAAGAGGAAAGGAATAAGTGGGAACACAGAAAGAAAAGGCCATTAAAACTGTCATGAATTCACAGAGGCAAACTCTCACCAGTATAGTGTTTTGTGTCAAAAAACCCAAGCTGGTATACTGCTATTGCAGATTTTACGTTACTATTGTAAGACAGACATCCTTGCAACAGAAGCCTGCTATTGAATCTAAAATCATTTTAATGCACTTCAGTAGATTACTGCTGTCACTTTCTCACCTCCCGCTCAAGTACAAAGTGATGACGAGACCAATTGTGGTAAGCAAAGCAGCATCACGTTTTGTGGGACTGTGTAAGTGTAGTTTACACAGTCACCCAGTAACATTAGCAAGGGTGCATATTTGCCTGTTTGAAAAGCAAGATGAATCACCTCTGCTCAAGCCCTCATTGGCATTTGGCGATGAGATGTTTCCAACAGGAAGAGTGCATCACCTCAAGTAGCATGCTTCTGCTTTAGCTTTCAGTTCTGTATCTAGCAAGCAGCAAAATAGCAGTAGTTTTCTGTTCGAAGTGCAACAGAACAGCATATTTTTCCTCTGCTAGGACTCAAGACCCTACCATTTCTTTATAGTTATTCTCTAGCCCTTTTATAATTTCTCTATTATTAGCTGCTTTAGATGACTTGAACTCTGTATACCTGCATGTATGCACATGGAAGATTGCTTAAAGGAACTTAAAAATTAAGACAAATCACATTTTCAAAGATACTTGGATCACTCTAAAATAAGTTAGGAAGGAAAAGCAGTATGTTACTAGGGCATATGGCAAAGCCAGGAAGCACAGAAGCTTTAGAACCAGTGAGAGGTGGCAAGTGCTAGCTGGGCCTGTTAAGATTTCACTCTAAATACCAGTATGGGGAGCTGCACCAGTAGCCTGACAAAGCACGTCTTGAAAGAACGCTTTAGTAAGAAAGATGTGTACATGTAAACATGCTTACTGTAGCTACATATGTTTTCAGACCACAGCATGTGGAGGACAAAAAATAAGTAAACATTGGATAAATTCCTTAGCCTTTTCCTCTTCTCCCATCAATAACCAGAGATCTGTTAGCACAGCACTAAGTAACAAGAAGCACAAAGTCAACCCTGGATAGGAGGGTCAAGTTTCATCGTTATCCAGCAGCATACAACAAGAGACGGTTCTCTTCCTCTGCATCCAGACATTTAAGTCACTTAAGGCAAAGGAAAATTTAAACCTAACTGTACAACAAATTAGTTGAGTTCACGTATCATAATTTATATATGCCATCATCCAGAAGACTATCCTAATTCTATAATCCTTAAACAATTACAAAGAAAACAATGACACGAAATACAACCACTAAGTACGCAGAGAGATCCTAGACTTCCACAGCACAGATAACCCCTCTTACCCACCTCCACACTAAAGCAGCCTACCAATTATCATGACTGCATGTGGATGTATATGTCCAAATGAAGCCACATGCGCAACCTGTAATTCAGTAACTGCAGCAATCACAAAGTATTTCATTCCTATGGCCAAAGCTGTCATGCTATATACAGCAAGTATGAAAATAACTGAAAACTAATAAGCTTTTACCTCTACAAACCTTAGACAGCTAGTCTGTATTAAGGAGAACAACTACAAATGTGCAATTTAAAAGCCAAAACACACTATGCCATAGAATATGCAGAGCATACGTATGCCAAGCATACATATAGTCAGCCTGAAATAAAAAAAAATGGTGCACAGACAAATCTCTGGCACTGAAATGCACTTTCAATGGAGATAGCAGAATTATTGACCTAGTTAAGGAACAAAATGCTGTACAAAAAAGGCAGTTTCAAAATGTTCCAGAAACATTTTAACAAAGTACATATTCTCAGCAGAACAGTTACCGCTGTTCTGAAATCTTAATGCACAGGAAGCTAAATTGCCCCCTCAGAAATGAGCTGTCTATCTTGCCAAGAAACACTGAATTGTGTTCCCTGTGTACCCACAAAAAGTTCAAGGCCATTACTGCTAAAAATGCCCATTTGGAAAATGACATGTGGGTCATATCTCAGTGGTGGTTAAGTTACCTGGAGTTTTACTGCCAATGTAAAACCACTGAAAATCTCAAATGGTTTGGATTCCCTATGAAAAGCCCGCGTATACAGCAGGATATGGCTTACCTACATCAATAGGTATTCAGTAAGCGAAAAAACCTAGAATAAAAGGTGTGTCAAGACTAAGAGTTATTTTTCCAATGAGTTTTAAAATAAGTTGTTCATACCTGTAAATGCTAAACAGGTTCATCTCAGCTCCCCAAAATGAAAGCTGCTGACAAAACCACAAGGAACTTGAGATGCTTGCCTACTAAGTACGAAATAAACTTTATGTATCTCAATTCTTAGTTAGTGGCTCATAATAAGGAAGTTAATAGGCAATGTGAAAAGTGTACTCTGACACCAAATAACCACAGGATGACACTATTTAAACTCCACAATGTACTTCTAGTTGTATTAACTAGAGCTATTCAAAATTGTAGCTTCATACAATTGACACAAAATATCTGTATAGCATGTATTTAGAAATTTTACTTCCATACTTCCTCCTAAAAACCAGGCATAGCACAGATGTGGTATGATTTTCTGGATGTAAATTCAGTCCGCCAACAATTTAAGAACTAAAATAAATTGCAGAGATTATTCTATGTCACAGACTATCCAATCTTATCCAAGAGTCACTAACAGAATGTGCTTAAAAATGCTTCAGAACATAAACTACTGCTCTTGTAAATTCTGAGATTTGCTTTTCTAAAGGAAAAAAAAATTAAACACAAAAAATTAAACAAAAATTAAAACATTAAAAAACCCACTTCCGTGGAATGAATTGTGATAAATACAAACATTTCTCAAAACTAAAGACCTTTCTGTTCTTTGTGATGCAAAGGAAATATTTTCTATGTATTACACTAATATGCAAGAGAGGACTGAGACAGTACACCTCTTCCCTTATGGTTTGTGTCTCTGGACACAGCCATACAAACTTTTCAAGATCCATCTGGACTCAGCAGGTGGTCTCTTGCCCACCCTTGAAATATCTACCTTCTTAGTTGTGTCTATTTCACCATTAGTTTGAAAGTTTTCTGTGAAATAAAAGCATTTGGTTTGTTTAAGACTTGGGCTATGTGACAGTAGGGGATGACAACCAGATGAGCAGGTGAACTGTCAAGATCTCAGCAGCTTCTTGACTGAGGGTGGAGGAGCGTGGGTGGGAGCAGCCAGTGGGCACCCAGCTTGCTACAGGCAGAGCAGCCTTCCCCTGGGATCAAGCCCTGTGTCAGGGGCCCACAACTCAGCTTCCCAGCTTCTAGGTATGGCCTCACTGATGTTATGCACATCTGCAAGTACCCATCAGTGCAGACAGCTGAAAACTTTTTAAAAAGCTGGACAAGACAACAGACAGATACTTAGATTACTAAGATTTTATTTTTCTCCATAGTAAAGAAACCTGATTCACCTGCCCCATATTTACACATTTATTCTGACTGCAAAAGTATTTCAGCCAGTTGGTTTTGATGTACTCACGCATCTTTGTTAATTCTCTTCCTTAAAACCAATGCTTTTTATTTGCTTTTAAGCATATTTTGCACTAGAAACAAAAAAACACCCTTCGTATTATTTTCCCAGTACATTCTAGTCTGAGGTCATGACACAGGCAGAACCACTGCAACACATTTGCAAAGCAGAGTCATGCCAGCCATTCAATATGACCTAGTCGAAAACTACTCAGAACTACTCATTTTCCTCCTAAAAGCATATGATTCTTAATGTATTTTGGTGTACTTCCCTCCCTTCCCTCCCTCACTTTTAAGAATCATATGAAAAGAGACTAACTTTCAGGCTCCAATCTCAATCCAACCACTGGTTTGGAAAGAGAAGGTATGCCCTGCCACTTACATTTCCTCACAAAAATCTTAGCGCTGCAGCTTTCAGTTCTACCTCCGCTACACTGCAAATGGTTTTGCTTTACATGCAAAAATGCTGCAGCATGAAAAATAAGTCATTCTAAAGCAAAAAGTGGACACAGTTGTCCATCTGCTTTGTGTTTCTATTCAGTACAATAAGGAAGATTTAAATAGCATGAGATTTTTTGCTGAATTTACCTTCACAGTCACTGGATTAATTGTTAATCTTCCTGTTGGTAGAAAATGGGTTTTGTTCACTAAAACTCAATTCACAGCAAAGCTACCTGCTTCTCAATTAAATGCTGTTTGAAAAACAGTCCTTTCTATCATGCTGTCAGGTGTTCAGAAATAGATGTTGTGAATGCACTGTCAGCCACAGTGCTTGTGTTATCTGGAGTCTTAACTAGGCTCTGATATCATTAAACAAAAGTTAACAAGCTCTCCAGCTCTTATCAGTCTTAGTTCCCCCAACTGACTGGAGATCTCTATTCTGGATTAGCAAGTAGCAACCACAATAGCAGAAGACCTTCCCAAAACATCCAATCCCTCCCCCCCCCCAAAAAAAATTCCCAAAATAACCACACCTCAATCTTTCCTACCCCCAATTGAGGGTATTTCATTCTTTCCCTCAAAGCCAGATAACATTTACTGCTTACTTCCTATTGGCTTTCAGTTATAGTTATGTTCCTACACTATGACTTCCATCTTTCAAAGTCTCTGTTCTTAATATAATTCACAGATAAAACTACCTTAATAACAAAGAAATCAGAAAACCAGTTCTGGAAAGAAAAAAAAAGCAACCAACCAAGAACATGCTGGATATGAAACTTGATCTGCTATTTGTCACATACATTATGTCTACAAAAGGAAGAGGAAAGTGCTCAGTTGTTAGAGACGTGATTTCATGCATAATCATTGCACTGCATTTCATCTGCTTCCCATGTGGGCACCTCTGGAGGTGCCGAGAGTGGCTGTATGTGAGGAAGATGACTTTCACAAGCAGATAGTCGTACCCACACCAGACAGGATTTTTGAGCAGACTACGGAAAGTAAGTGGGGACTAATTCCACATATAGACATGGCACAGACTCACCTAACCTCAGAGCATGGCCACTTGCCAAGCATCTCTCCCTTGCCTCTCACATGCTCTCTATCTCATCCCCTGCATGGGCATCTGTGTAGAAAAGGGGATTGATTTGTGCACGGTTGAGTTTGGCACCAAAAGCTAGCTCTAACTTTGTTTTTAAGATACAGCCTACAATGCAGTGTATTGCTATCTTGCATGAAAGAATCAAAGCTGCATCACGTCTAAACTAAAATAATTACTTACAGGTTATTGTAACAACAACAAAAAATATCTAGTCTTAAAGGATCTGTTTTTTCACGTTCTTATTCTAGGAACTTCATGCATGAAATGCATTTATGGGTACAGCAGGATCACAAAACAATTACATATTTGTCAATAACTAGTACATATTACCTCAAGAGCATCTCGGCGTACACAGCCAACTCAGACACATTTGTATGACACTTTTGTTTCAATTTCACAGAAAGATTCTGTTGCCCTAGGGGGCACAGTTGCCTATACTGAACATATAGACATGAATGTCTCATTTAGTTGATACTAGAAAGGCCCCTATTAAGTCAATATTTTTAATCACTGAGAGCAACTAGGACACCAGTGCTGTGTTTTCACCAGTGAATGAAAAAACAAAGTTACAAAGAATAAACATGAGATCAACTGATCTAGCTTATTTATCAAATATGGCAGTTTTTTATTCACACATACAGATGACAGGTGGAAGCATGAAACACACCTTTAATTAGAAAAAAAATTATTATGCCCAGAAGCACAGATGACTGTTGATATAACTGGGTAATTACACTTTCGAAGACAAGTTTGCAAATCACCACTTCTGTACTCTGACACTCAGCCTCCCGGTCCCCTTCCTACTCTAACACAGATTTAATCAATTTAACCCAAGTTAAATGAGTATATAGCTTAATGGTAAAAGCTATAGGGGGGGAAAAAAGGAAAGCAATTATCAAAAAAATGCTTCCTTTTTTTTTTTTTTTCTAAATCATAGGACAGTCTCAGTAAGCAAGTTCTAGCACATGAGTCATTTAGTACTAAACTGTCCAGAACATTAGTAAAAAAAAAAAGAAAACTCCACAGATGAAGAGCCACGTCTTGGCAAAGAAACTAACAGATGAATGAGCAGATCTTTTCCATTCCATTTTTCTTAATGATTCTGTGGGAAAGAAATCAAAAGGTCTTTAATGTTCATTTAAAAATTGCATTACCAAAAAAAAATATAATTTATTCAGTACCCACTTAAAGACTTGGAAAAAACTTTGACAACCAGTATCAAGCAAATAAAACTACAAGCACTTCAACCTTTTTCCTAAACTTAATAAACTCCCAGCACTCTAACACAGGCATAACTCTTCATCTTGGATCACGATGACTTCACTGATATTGTGAAGTCAATTTTCTATGACAGGATTGTCATAGAAAATGCTGGTAATTACAAAATTATTGTAAAAAAATATGATTACATGTAAAAATCGTTGAGTAGAACCCATTATGATGGATCATACCACGAACTATTTATCAGGAGTTAGTTTAATTGTTAAAAAAAGAAAGACACAATAAGGAGGCTTATGACAGGCACAGGATTTGCCATGAGCACTCTGACTTTGGAAATTGAAGCATAATGACAGTATTATTTTACAACTCGAGTTAGCTGAGGATGTTCTTACTCAACCTAGTTCTAAGCACATGCATTTCCAGCAATTTATGGATTTCATTCTATGTCTTCTCACAAAGCTAGCACAATGAAACTGGTCTGTGATGCTAACGACAGACAGGCAAACCTTTGCCCTGCAAAAGTAACCAGCAAATGTTTATTAGTTTTTAGAATTCTCTATGTTAATCTTTTACATTTTTATGAGCAGACATTGGAAAGAACAAGATAAAAATACAGGATCTTTTCATATAAAGCAACAGGTATGTTTCTCAGCAGAACTTTTTCCAAAATCTGCTCATAGAACCCTGAAGTTGCCATGAATGGCCACCTCTTCCATACAGTGAAGGCGAAAAACAACCCTTCAAAGTGATTTGAAATAGGTGATTCTTGCTACAGGGTCCTTTTACCCTTATATCCCCAGAAGTCTGGTTGAAAGTGAAGGCCATGCTTCCTGTTCCTGCTCTGTATTGTCCAGCCCAGCACAGTCTTCAGAAATTGCTCCTATTTCCTGCTTTCGCACCTCCTCCTCAAGAGAATCTATACTTCTGTCCTCCATGCACACATAAGGTAAGGCAAAAAAATTTCACTAAATATTGCATTTTGTAATGGTCAAAATACTATCTACTTACAGCAGATATTATCCATGTGAAATAAAGATTTACCACTGCAAGACAGCACAGCAATGAAGTTATATTCTTTTTCCCGTTGTGAGCACTTCAATTCCACTGTCACGTTACCCGACAGTATTTGCTTACCCACACCAAAAAAACACTTTCAAGTACAAAGACCTAGCTCTGGAGAATTTGTTTGGGAGAGTGGAAAGTGAAAGGGAAGAAATTAAATTATTTATGAGAATACACATTTGAAAACACTATCAGCAATTGTAGTATGGATCAGAGGCATACGGTTTCCAAGCAATGCCTCTTGCATTATTTTAGTTAGTTACCTTCTTGCAAACAGGTAAGGAAGGAAAAAAACACATACACAAAACCACTGCTCACTTCTTTCCAACTTTCAAACCTGAACAAAACCCCTAATGGAAGCCTGGAAAATAAATAGTGTTTTGACCATGATATTTCTCATGCCAAAACAATCACTAGACATACAGTACTTCTGCTGATAAACTTGAAAGGTCCTGAATAACAAAATACTTGTGCTTCCTTCTATGAAAAGAATGCTGCTGCCACAGCGAGTAAGAATCTCTATAAATATAAGCATGAAGCTCAAATGTTTCTCATTTCTCACATCAATCACAACCATTTGCCCACTTGAAACAGGGAAGTACAAGTTCCTCTACTCAAGATCAACTACGGAAGTTTTCCAGACAACCAACAGGCAATCTTTTTGTAACACACATGACAAAGCAGCAAGGAAAATGACAGCAGCAACCATTGCAGCTCTTCATATCAGGTAAGACGATCAGGTTCCTCCTGGATTTCTTTTGTAAACTATGCTGATGAAGATTGCAAAACAAGCCACAAACTGTGAAGTGAATTACAAGGCTTAGCTCATGATGGATTTAACATCAGATGCTTCCAAGTTTAAGCCTGAAATAAAATGCTTTCCCAACACCACCTACTCTGTTTCCACCATCTGTTGTATTATTCTACTTTTTAGACAGGTAAATTGAGTTAATCTGAGTTATTTCTCTTGATGAATGCTTAGTTCCCTAGACCACCTGGTAAATATATATTAGCTATTAAGAAGGATCATCCTGGCTCCAAGTGTTCTTATGGAGAAACACAAAATACCAGTACAATTTCCTAACATACAAATCCACTACCTTTTCTGGTACTGCCAGGGTCGGGAAAACCTATGGAAACTGGTACATGCTTCCCTTTTAATGAGAGTATGCCTGTGATTTAAACATAGGGGAACTTTGTCCTGTGCCAGAATCACAGCAATTTGGAGATACAAAGCACGAAGTAGTACAACAGCTTCATTTTCTCTCAAGAACTCCTGTGGCAAACGACTGAGAAACAGGAATAAAACAGACAAGTTTGGGAAAGACAAAAATAGCACAGACTAGCACAATGCCTTTTACAAAAGAGGTACAGTTGCATCTTCTCTAAAAATTAAAAGCCTCCCTATTCTATTTAGTCCTATGGAGACTTTTGCCCCTTTCCCCTGTTACCTTGAATTCCTAGGACGTTTTGCAGTCACTTTTTAAGAGATTACAAAGGTTTGAAGTATGTACAATCAGTAAATATCTTGACACTGACCTTGCAAACTTTGTGATAAAGCACATTACAGAACTGCTGGCAAACTCCATTATCACTGAAAATTTAAGCTGTAAAATGCATTAGAATCCTCTATGTTCAAGAAAAAAAAAAATAAAAAGGTCTCTTCTGCCTTCATATTTCTCTTAGTTCTGTTTGGTTTTGTTTGGATTTTTGGCTTTTTGTTTCTTAGTTTGTGGGCTGGTGACTGCATGTAGTATACTTAAGTAAATCAACTCAAGTGAAAAGCAAGCAGCAGCTACTTTGACTAAACTGTCAAACAGTTGTAAGGTGGCAATTCAGTTTACCGCACAAAGTTTCCCTATTTGAATGATATCTTATCTTTTCCAATGCCCTACACTTTTATTTTTTGTGTGTGTGTGGGGGGCAGTTTGCTTGAATCTGCTGGCAAAAATATCCTGCAAATATTTTTGGAAACCAAACTAAAAAAGATCCCCACACCAATTACTTTACCTGGGATAAAAATTTTTATCTGAAAGTTAAGATTAACATGTAGCAAGTATGCAGTTAGATAAAAAGTTACAGTTGTTATTTAACATATTTTTCCATTATAGTTACTCTTTTTCAAATAAAGGAAATGGCTGTTAAAGGGGGTGTCAAGCTCTTTAAATTTGCAACTTGGCTTTCACAGCAACTCCTGCAAAGTCCACAAGATACAGCTGTTAGATTTAACATTAAAGTCTAACATTTTGACACTGCCTCCTACAGCTTTATCCTGGAGACACTGGCTGCTCATGGCTTGGATGGGAGTACTCTTCACTGGGTAAAAAACTGGCTGGA
>JAOXJM010000019.1:47927136-47940384 GCA_026413425.1 Tringa solitaria | reverse complement strand
AGAGTGCAGGCCCCAGTTTGCTTTCACTTGGAGGGGCGTCCAGTACACCTGGAATGGACTGCCCCAGGGGTAGAAGTACAGCCCCACCATTTGTCATAGACTGATCCAGACTGCACTGGAACAGGGTGAAGCTCCAGAACATCTGCAATACATTGATGACATCATGGCTTGGGGCAACATAGCAGCAGAGGAAGTTTTTGAGAAAGAGAATAAAGCAGTTCAAATCCTTCTGACAGCTGGTTTTGCCATAAAACACAGTAAAGTCAAGGGAACTGCACGGGAGATCCAGTTTTTAGGAATAAAATGGCAAGATGGGCACCGTCAGATCCAAATGGATATGATCAACAAAATAGCAGCTATGTCTCCACCAACTAGTGCAACAGGAAACACAAGCCTTAGTAGGCATTGTGGGTTGTCACTGTGGGCAGGAGAAGATGTTAAAGATGCTCCCTACACCACAGCCAGGGAGAATGGCCCTACCTGGAGCCTCTGGCAGAAAGCACCAGGGGAGACTCAAGGTCAAGCTCAAACTAATGACAGATGGACTCTGATGAAAAAAATGAGTAGAGTGCAGCTATGAAGCGATCAGAACTGACCGCAGCAGCTGGCGCCCAGCAACTTCATCAAGATTGACATCTTCAATCCATGGACCATGGGCATGACCTGTACTAGATCCATCACCCCAAGCCCTGAAAATAGAGCATGCAACAGTCCAGCACCACACACCATCTTGCCTGCCCTGAGAGACTGTTCTAGCAGATGGATCCCAAAGTCATAGAATAAATGAACTCAACGGACATTTTAGAGGGATGGCCTGTATGCTAAGGACTTTATATCTGTATGGATATATATGTACATATAAGACAGGGGAAGGTGGTGGTGGGCATGACGTAGATGGTATAAAATAAGGGGTTGATAATGTCCTGGTTCTGGTGGGGATAGGGTTAATTCTCTCCAGGATCTGGCAGGGACACAGGTATCCCATACCATGTGGGCCACGATGGAGCTGGCTGCGGGAGAGGGCAGGAAGTTCCTGCTTGGGACTGGGCTGGGGCTTCCAGGGTCAGGTCGGTGAGAGTTGGTATCATAATCATGTAACCCATGAGTTTGGCCTTGTTCTTCCGATTCTTCCTTCATACCTTGGCGGGGTTTAAGGGGAGAGAGCGGTGGGAGAGAGGCCAAGGGAGTGGCTGTGTGGTTCTTTGTTGCTGTCTGAGGCTAAACCATGATAGAGGCAAAATAGAAAAAAGAAATCCAAGAAACGAGTAACTCCTCCCATCTACAATTAAGGTCCAGTAAATACTGCTTCACCAGTTTAAGAGCTTTCTACCCAGCCCCTGTGCAGGACTTTACTGCCTGTTTTGCAAAGTCAGCAGAAGGGAACATGCTCCTGACTTGCAATTGCCCCACATCAGCATATCGGCCTGATCAGATAACATCCAGGAAACATCACATCTGCTGCTCCATTCACTCTGGCCTCTGACTTACAATCAGCTTGTTGCACAGATGCTAGAGACTGCATATAGGAGGTAAAAAAGTGAAAGAGAAAACAAACAAACAAAAATATCTGTACATGTCTTGCAAAAAAATGGCAACTGCATTGGTCAAAATATTGGAAAACAGAACTAAAATAAACAAACTTTTCATGTCACCATTCTACGTTACAGTAACTAGACGAGCATGATGCAGTTACAGCTTCAGCTCTGGCAAGGTGCACTGTCTTCCTAAGTGGATTTGATTTCCCCTTCTTCTCTCCAGAAAGAAGGAGTGGTGGCTCACGTGCAAGGTTCAGCATGAACAGCAGATATGTCTGCGATCCTTTCATGCAGGATAATCAGTCACTTCCCCAAAGCTCTCTCTGTCTGCCTCTGAGCCACAGATCATTTGGTTTAAGGTATTCATTATTCAGTCTCTCTCTCAAAAAAACACCCCCTCTCTCCCAGACATGCAGCCAGAACTGTGGCTCATGAATCACTATCCACAGCTGGGTAATGAATTAATGAAGCCTATTGTATTCACATCAGTAGCATTATCGCAACTCAACCAATCACAGGA
The DNA here is from genome assembly GCA_026413425.1 of Tringa solitaria. Lineage (NCBI taxonomy): Eukaryota > Metazoa > Chordata > Aves > Charadriiformes > Scolopacidae > Tringa > Tringa solitaria. Next base: position 47,938,329 of record JAOXJM010000019.1, on the reverse strand, counting down.
CTTCCCAGGCTAACAGATCAGAGTGCCGCATCTTACAAATGAAGTATTTAACATGAATTTCTCTAGAAAACATCTGTTAAAATAAGCACAACCACTTTAGAAGCATCAATGCAAATAGTCCTGAGAATTTACATATAGCTTTTTTTCCTTTTTACAAGAAATTAGTTTCTCAAACCACTGCTTCTTTAAGAATTTTGTGCATCTATACCACAAAAATCAACTGATTGAATCAACTGACTGAATTCCTTCATGCTCTTTAACTGTTGACAATGAATTGTGAGCAGTATCAATTCTCTAGGAAATACACTATGAAGTTAAGACTCTAAAATCACACACACACAATTTAAAAAAATCAAGGATTTTTACTACTTTTATGAGAACAAACTTACAGTGTAGCGTTCAGTAAGAGAAATTCCTGAAGCCCAAACCAAGATACAGTTAAAAGTAACAAAAAAGGCACTACCAAGTCTTAAGTAATTGGTTTATAGCAAAAATCACAGAGAGAATTCAGTCTAAAAGTTAAAATTAAATTAAAAAAATAAAAAAAATCCCTATGGAGAATAATGGGCACATTTATAAATTCCTATAAATGTTCTTATAAATACTATGCTACTGGTTTAATTTGCTCATCTTCAAACATGGCCATCCTCCATTGGTAAACTGCCCTCATTCTTTTCTCCAGGCCCTTGTTGCTAGGGTTGCAGCTGCACAGCCCATTCCTGTCAAAGCGCATGTCCTTGGAGGGGGCCACAAAGGGCTTCATTATATACTCCTCCAAGCAGGCACAGCACCAGCAGAATAGAGCATTGCCCCTTTTCCCCCCACTAGAAAGTGGGCAGGCACCCACCGCCACTCCACTCTGTTGTGTCCGTTTACATAGGAAGGGCTGGAGAAATTGCCTGACACCAACACAGGTTGCTTCCCTCTAGGGATAGGTCTTCAGAAGCTGCTCATTTATGATTCAGTCATCTTTACTCATGAGTTGATGGGAACTTCAGACTGCAGTTTGACTTAAGAACTAGTGAGATGAGACTTGTTTTTTTTAAAACCAGTAAGAACAGTCTTCTAATATTTGTAATCATCCAAAAAGAGTTGTGCTTAAAAGTCCTGGACTCCTCTGGAACATACAGAGATTGAAGACATAAATCAGAGAAGGACACAACCACCAAATCCATACACCATGCTATGGTCCAATGTTCTGCTCATTCACACTGAACTACGTTCCCAGGGCTTAATTTAAATCTTTATTGGCATTAACAACTGAATTTATTCTATGAACACATTTACATGGTTGTGCCACTTGTGAAGGGGAGAGGAATATGGGCAGTGTTTCTATTTAGAAAATTTAGAAAAATAAATAAATGAAATTTAAAAAAAAATTAAAATAATTAAAAACTAATGGCTCCTTAGACTGGTTTTGGTATCTGGTACTTGCTTGTAAATGCCAATATATTGTCAGCAATTTCCTATAATAAAATTGTTTAGAATTCCTAAGTCAGAGGAAAGAAAACAGGAAAAAATAATTGGTTTTTACTTTGGAGTCCTTTTCCTTGGGGCAAAAAATTCATTGTTGAACAGCAGAAGAAAAAAAGGGAAAAGAAAGAAATTAAGCCTCCATAAGAACCCTGAGTATCAACACATAACAACTCATAAACATGCTTTTTGAGGCTGCGTGGAAACAAGTAGTTTACAAAGGAAACTGAGAAGATTCATTTCACAGAAAGCAATCCAAAGTGATCATTAGTTTTACACTAAAAAGCATATGCAGAGAGTACACAGGGTGCAAAAGCATTCTCACATAGGGTGTCAGACTATTACACAGCAAAGGGTGCAAAGGAAATCAGTTTTTCTAGGCTGTAACTAAAAGTCAGACTAATATCAGATTAGCAATCCTCTACCTGATGGTCTGTCTCTTTAGCAACAGTGAAAGAAACATTTGGGATTTGTGCCAGCTCTGAGGAACCAAGTCTCCATACAAGGTGACAGAAATTGCAGTGTTTGGTGCCCATAAGGTTACCAAAGCACCCTGGCAAGGTTATGCACTTACCACACAGCCAAAGAGTCAGTGTACGACAACTTCCAGATACAGTCTGACACAAAAAGGCTGCTACTTGTCCCATGATCTGACACCTGTGATCTAACACTGGAAGGACCATAAACAGAAGGATGATATGTTAACTCCTTGTTGACACAGGACATATGCAGGCAGTCTAGTCTATTCCCTGGTAAACTTTTGCAGGGTTAGATCTTCCCTAATGTGTTTCCTCTCAGTACTTCTGCTGAGGTCTTTGAGCCACATGTGATGATTTCTGAATGGGCACAAAGCAAGGCAGAGATGAACAAGCCTAATTTCTGCAAGGCAATGTCTTTATAAATTCATATTATGAAAAAAAAAAGCAACACATTTATAGTTAACTATCCCAATTCTGTGCAAACCACTTAATAACCTGGGGTGGGGGGAACAGTTAGGAGTTTAAATAAAGAGATGCTGAAGAACCAACTGGTAGTATTCGAGGACCTTGATTCAAATATTTCTAGTACAACAGAAAGTTAATTGTTCTTCTAATCCAGAACTTATGATGCCTTAACCTACAATTGTGGGTTTTCTTCCATGCAAATATCTCATAAATATTTAAAGCAGGAGTACCTACTTGATTCCACCTGCTCTTTTTCCTAGTCTGATCTCATACCACTCTCTCTCCATCTCCTGTCATATAGCTCTGTAACTGGGATAGCAGAACAATTGCTAGGAAGAAATTAAATTTCTGTCTTAAAGGTATATGTTTGCTAGAGCCCAAGAAAAGAAAAAAACAACCCACAATAATATAACACATGTATTTCACACTAGCAGCGAACAAGCCAGAAGTAACTAGAAGAATAAAGAGGGGTAAGAGTCAGAGGAGCAGCAGAATACCACACAGTGGTGCTGAAATAACTGCAATTCTTGACCATGCAATGTAGTGAATAAGATTGTTATTTGTCAAAAGAGTGTGAATCTGGTTTTTATATCACTATTACACCCATTTTTCAACATTTGACATTAACTAGTGTATGTGTATCTTATATTTTTATAGATGGATATCTCAAGCATTCCAGTTGCTTTAGTGAGATGTGCACAAAGCTATCGCCCTCAACTTGAGACTGAGACTTAAAAAAAAAAAATGCTGATTTCACTTTCTTTATAATATATTAAAATCCCAGACAGTTGCAAAATTTAGACAGTGCTAGTAACACCAGTAATAATACTGCATATCAGTCACCAACTTTCACTCATTATTTCTCTACTGGTACTTTGATGGGGAAAGAGACAAAGCACTTGGGATTTTTGCAAGAGTTCTGAAAATAATATTCTAAAATACTTTCTTCCATTTCTTAATTAATATCTTATTTGCCAGTAATATTGAAGAGGTAGTATCTCAAAAGTGAAGTACCTTCTGAAATGTGCAAATACTAATAGCAGGACAATGAAATAGGAAAAAGCCTTTCAGAAGCTTTTCTGAGAAGTTACCGCTCTTAATTTGTGAAGTGATGGATGTTTCTTCTTTTCATAAATTTTTTTTTCTAATAACTATGTTATTGAACATGTCCTCAGAATACAATTGGTTTCTGCAAAACAAGTTATTATTTCTGGTTATATGTGAATGTATCTTCCATCTAAAGGATTCTCATCTATCTGAAAAAAAGCAGTGAAACAAACAAAAAACCACTTCCACACGAGCTCAGCCTGAACTACCAAATTAGTAAGACCTGCAGTGCTACCCTACTGCAGAAGCTTCCAGTAAGTAAATGCTACGTGACTTTGTTAAATATATATGGAAACGAAAGTGTATCCGTCTCTAAGGACTGGAACAAGCACATGCTTTTATTACAGTTTGTTTTGGGACACACAGCAGAGTAATACTTTTCTGAAACAAAGCTTTACATCTGGGAATTTGATGCCTATTTACAAGACGTTACTAGCCACAGCAAAGCAATATGTTAGGTTAACAAAGAGCACCTAAAAGCCTCCACTACGACATTAGTAACGCATATCAAGTCCCTTGTTCTTAAATGGTACTACAGTCAGATTTTGCAGAGCTAGCAACTTCTCCCAAGGCTTTTAAAACAGAAGCAGTTACAGTTTTCTCCCATGCCATCCCAAGAGGGATTTAATTATGTAACATTATCCAGCAGCCTTCAAATTCTGTGTCTGTCTAGCAACATCACCACAGCAGTAAGGACCACTACAGCTATTTTGAGATATAAGCACCTGAAAGGAACAGGAAAAGAGAGAAAGGTAACAGGAAAGCTTATAGAGTAATATTGGAGGACAAAAAGAGGGAGAGGAGAAGCAATGGAGAACAGAGCAAAAGAAACTCTACTAAACAGGTGTGAAGTTTACATACAATATAAAACAATTGTGTGGGAGATTTGTTTGCTTTTAAACAAATAAAAATTGGAAGAGGAAGTCAAAGCACTTGTAATGACACCACAACAGATAACCTACTGCATTAAGAAGCTTTGCTGAAATGAATCTAAATATCCAGAGGCAAAGATAGTGCAGAAGATATTCTGAAGAGCAGAATAAAGAGAGCAGAAGAAAGAGAGCATAGAAAAAAAGGAACCACTGTAGCTGCAAGACAGCATTTGCTGACAAAATATCTTTCTAGACTGGCTTATCTGAAGGTAAATAATGAAATTTTGACAGTAAATCATATTTTTCTTCTCTGGCAACCCTGTTAACAACGGGAAATTTCTGCGATCTTCCATGTGTTTGTTTTCCCTACAACAGATAAATCATACACTAGTATGTGTACATACTAGTATGGAGATCTGCACTTTAAAAGCAGAGATTCATGTCACAGCATGGTTTTTCATTTACTTGTTAAGTCACAGCCCATTAAATCAAAAAGAACATTCTATAAAGCAGCAGCCCAGTCCCTTGTCATCTTAAGTTAGGAGTCTTATGTTAGAAGCATCCCAAAACAGAACTGGAAAGTTAGGTAGCTAGATTTTCAGAAGTGCAAAGTACCCTGCATGTTTCCACTCAAAGCCTGCCAGATTTTTAGAAGCAGGTACTACTCAGCTACAGATTTGGCTTGCTGTTTTACAAATCAAACAATTCCTCTGGCATCCCCATCCTCCTAACAATTAATTACAACTCTTCTCCATGTCTACACTTCCTCTACTGCACAAGGAAATTAATATCTTTTCATATACTTGCATAGCAAATAACTATCACCCATGTATTCCTCTTTAAGCGAGGGTATTTCATATTTCCATATCAGCACAGTAAAAGCATCTTCCCCCACAACAAAAAAGGGCACGAAATTGAAAAGACTACTCTTAAAGAGGGGGATATTCTGGTATTACCTTCTTCATTTTTTTAAATCCAGTCATATTAACTAAAAAGTAAACAAAAACCCCAGTGAAGTCACTGCAACTCCCTCACTACTATTTTCCTGTCTGAGTAAATTCAAAAATTGCCAATCCAATTGATAGCAGCATTCCTCTTTTGCTGGTCGATGGGATTTAAGAAAGTTACAGCTTGAGGCCACTCTTTCAGTTCTTCAGTCTCCTGCACCAATGAGTCAATATGCTCGGGACGTGCAAATGAAGCTCATCCTCCAAACATGATTTATACGTAAGGCTGATGAATAACTGTTGACAAATACTTGGAATGAAGTCTAACAAACCAGCCTCAAAAAAATGGTCAGTCATGCATAATCCAGCCAGAGAGAGGCACAGATCTGTTATGCAACAGGAACAGTGGAAATACTGGCCTACTTACCCTTCCTTCCCAAATTACTCAGTAACAGATAACATTCCTGGTAGGATTAATAACTGGGAATCATCAAGAAAGAGAAGAAGGAATTAAGACTGATATAAATACAGAGAAAGACAGAAAGACAAGATGTGCTGCTTCTGAATAGCCTCAGACAAAAGAAGAAAGCAGACTCTTGAAGAATGCTGCAGCTAGTGGCTCATGCTTAAGGAAGCAGGAACAGCCAGAAATTACTTTGCTCATTAATTATATTTTAAAAAGAAAGCAACCTTGCAGAATGTTGTCTTGTAAGAAGCCTAGTATGATTTGAATGAAACATATTCCAAGAAACTAGATCAGTCTCTCCTGAACAGAGGGTAGCATCCAAATGGCTCAACCAAACTGCAACAATTCTGGACAACAGTAAACTGCTGACTACGTGCCTGTGAAACCACAAAAAGGAAGAAAGATGTCTGTGAAATCTGCATGTCCAAAGTTGAATGTTAGTAAGATTTTCAAGGCAGTATTTTGAATCTATGTGCCAAAGTCCTGAATAAGTGCTTACTGGAACATAACCCTCCTTCAAGGGGCATAGCTTAAGGTGCTTTTATTATTAAGGGAGTATCCAGTAAGCTCTACATAATGTTAAAAAATAAAGCTAGAAAATAATCTATTCTATGTTCTTCGGTGTACTTTAAGAACCGTTAGTTAGTCCAAAAAGAAGACATAACACCAGAGTGGAACATTATTTTCTGTGGCAAAGATGAACGTGAAAGTTAAATTGGGCCATTAGCAAAAGTCTTCCTCTTTCCTTCTTGATACTACACCATTAATATAGGAGAGAATATTGTCATTTTCCTTTTTTTGAAGAAACGGACAGTTGTTAGAAGTTCCACCTGGAATTCAAGAACAAGATTTAGGTATGGTAGGGGAAATAAATCTCCAGTTGTGTTCACTTTTGCATCCAGCCTACTGTAAAGATCAGATTCTTAGGCTTCATATGAGCTCTTCTCTGCTTCTGAGCTACCTAAGTATCTCAAGTAATTTCATGCTGTAGAATAGGGTTCCATAATTATTTGATACCTATAGCAATCTGATTATATAACGTGTGCACAATATCTGGTAGCTTTTCTGAATGGATAGGCATTGCACGTTGGAGGGTAACTACAAATCTGATGTACCAAAGACAGACAGTGAGCACTAAAAAATTTGTGACAAGGACTATTAGCACTCAGCCTCAGCTCTTCCAGGAAACAGGACACCAGTGTTAAAGTAGTCCCAGGACACTTGTTCTTGGCATTCTCACTGAAGACAGCACTTTGTCTTGAGCGTTATGCTTGGGCTTGGGGCATCTTTTGTAGAGATGTGATTATTTGTGGTGGTAAAAGCCAGAATCACACTCTTAGGCTTTGTGCCTTAATTACAAAATGGCAGATTTTTTTTCCTGCATAAAATCACATATGAAAAAAAAATATGATTGCTAAGTACAGCTTGTATTAGAGGGCAGGAAGCACATACAGGTTTTTCAGGATGCCATACTTCATACTGTTCATAAGCTTAGCCAATTTAAGGAAAAGATTACAGCATATGAGCGTACTTCCAGAAAGAAAAAAAATAATCTTAGAGAACAAGAACTTCCCAATCTGTTAGAGATACTTTAAATATTATTATGAAGTACATTCAACAGTTAGTTAGAAGTCTAAATGTAAAACCTCAAAAAAGAAAGACCTTTCAGGGTGCCTATTCAATATTTCAAGCTACGCTAAGTGAACACCATGCAGGCATGCATTCCTAGCATCATTTCTTTGTGGGTCTCGTGCTTTTCTTCCCCATTACACTACAAGATGGCTTACCCACAAAGGAGGAAAAACCAGTTTAAAGAGTCTAACTGAGGTATCAAACAATATTCCCGACACACTTTCCTATCCTTTTTTTTTTTTTTTTTACTATACTCTTCATACAGTCAGGTGTAAAGAAAGTTGGCTTCCATGACAGCAATTTTCTTATTGACAGTCTTTGACACCTAGCTTTCTTCTGTTTTATGGTTTCCATTGGCACAAAGCTTCAGTGACTTTGCTCCTCATGATCCACTTTACTGTGAAAAGTGACAGCAAAAGTACTGTGGACTTCTGCATTAATATGGTTCACTTGAATCAGCTGTGTTCTACTTCAAAATACAAACAAAACATTTCAGGGAAAAGCACAAACCTGTTTTTGAAGATCTGTGTAAGAAGACCTATGTAAGAAGCAGAACCAGACACACAATCCAGCTGCACTCCAATGATTTGACCCAGTAGGTAGATCTGACTCCAGATTTGACAGTCAGGTAGAAACAGAGTTGGTACAAGAGACAGCAGTAAAACAATGTGAGTATATGAACAAATAGGCATCTGGAATGGAGCAACAGGAGACCTTAGTTTTGTATCTGTGCAACTTCAGAGTTGTTCTACAGGATTAATGCAATGATTAGAACTTGGGAGTTGCAGGTAGAAGTTAAGTTAAACTGAAATATAAAAGTCCTTCATCAAAATGTTAAAATACAACATCTTATGGGATTTTTTTTCCTTTGCCCTTTAAGTAAGCAGCACATATATAAGTTAATTAATTAAGTGAACTAAAACTTCTCTTTTTCCCACTGCTCCAACTTCATGAATCACTTATTAAACTGAAAATCAGAATCACACAGAACTGATGAAAGTGTGGTGGACGAAGTCTGAACACTTCCTTACACAGGAAACTAAAATCTATGTAAATCTTAGTCAGAAAAAAAGGCCCTTGATTGAAATTTGAAAACCATACACTGCAAAAGCAAGGTAGCAGAAAGGGCATATTTCAGATTTTGAAGATATGCAGGCTTTTCTGTGGTGGTACCCAGAAACAAATACAACATATGAGTAGTCTGCTAATATTTTAGGCTAGGACTTCTGGCTGCAAGAGTGTACTGAGGAAGTACTGCAAAAGCTTTTTAGTGCTAGATGTGAATGGAGTAAGGATTTCCTTGACAAATTCAAATCACTTACCAGTGTAAAAGCATTTATCTAAAATTCACTACGACTTTGACACTAGCTCCAGAAGGAAGAAAATAACTTTTTTTTTCCCCACCTTCTCCCCACCCCAGTATTCTAGACCTTTAGCAAACTAAGTGATAAATAGCAATACTAGAATGGAAAAGTTAAGGAAAACACATTTTTATCTTTTTTTTTCAGATTGTTCTAAGCTTGCTCTAAGAACTGGAAACTATACGTTTCAGAGTATCATGAGACCAGATGAGGAATATACTAACTAAGATGACGAGCCGGAAGCCTTAATGCCTTCTCCTTCACATGACTGGAAGTACATCTACCCACCACGTGATCAAAGTTATATGACAAGAAGCACTGGCTATGTGAAAGAAGATACAAGTACATTCCCACAGGGGATACAAGGAAGGGAAATGTTGCAGGGTTCTAGATAAAGAGGCAGCAGGGAATGGCCCTGGTGCACACTCCAGCATCACTGTCTTACAGTATGTCCTATTCTAGCCTAAAAAAAATGCTTAAAGTTCTAATATTTCTCTTTGTTTATCTTAAGTGTTTTGAGGTTCACCCACATTTTTCACCTTAAAATCCCCAGTGTGCAGCTCAAAACACTTAAGATAAATGAATTAAAATATTAGGACTTTAAGCATTTTTTTTTTGGCTGGAGTAGGACTCACTGTAAGATGTTTACAGAGATTTTACACTCACCAATGTCATAGCTCCCAGCTGGGCAAATCAGGAAAATTGTACTTCCTGACCTGTGATTAAAGCTTCCTGCAGACGGTCCTGGAGCATGTACAGAAAGGGCAGCCACAGGTTGGGAACACCCCTTGCACTTCACTTGTTTCTGGCACAAAAATGAAATGTGCGTATTTTTGCACAGTGGAGTTCTCTTTCCTCCCAGGCTCCCCCTGTTCCAGGGAGGATCACCACTGACTGATGCCCGTGCTCCAGGAGAAGTCCTATCTCTTCCCTACTTGGTCTTCCTGCATCAGCTGTCATGAACGGCCATACACTTGCTGCCTGCAGTATAGCCCTTATTCTCCTTTGGACATCAAAATTCCTACTCTTTTCCTCTTAGTCATCCTCTTCAGACAGACATCACCATCGGCTCTTATCACCCCTACATCTGCTGCCCAACTGCCTGTCTTCTCTTCTTCCCCTTCCATCCACCTCCACAGGGTGGGTTTTTTTGGTTGAGGAGTTTTATGGTGTTGGTAGTTCTTTTATTTATTTCAAAAATACCTGACCGGGCTACCATTTCCTTATTCTCTCTCCCCGCTCCTAACAGTCTCGAGGACAGATATTCCCTATCACCACACTCCATTTTCATTCTGCAATGAGACATTTTTTCACAGGGTGGGTTTATGAATATCAGGGGATGCTCCTGGAGCATAGCAGCAAGAAGCTGGCCAGAGGAGGAACTGCAGGGCCAGCACAGGAGGCTGCAGCTCCTGCTCCGACTTTTGGGATGCCACTTACACTTCCAGTTTCACATGCTAGTAATAAAACCACCTCCTTGTCACATACTTCTCCAGGGTAAATTCATGTGCAGACTCTTCCTTCCCCGGGCTCTCTGGCAGAAAGATTTTACAAGTAATATTGAAATCAGAGCTGAAAAAAACAGGTGCGTTCATGGAAAGGAAGGAACATGAAGGATAAGCCCAAACATGTCTGGCATCATCAGTCATGCTGAAAACTCTCCAGAGTTGTCAAAGGAACATAGGGGAAGGGAGAAAGAAAGAAACAAACAGAAAATGTAATGTTAGACCTCTACCAGTATTTAAATGAAATTCAGCATACTTCGAGTATTTTTAGGGCAAAGCATCAAGTTTGACTGCTACTTCAATTACATACTTCACAAATGGTGCTGAGAATAAGGTAAAATAGAAAGATATTTAATGAGTAATACTTGAGAAATTAAATAGTGTTTTGCAGGCTTTGCTCTCAATGCATGTGTTCCACAAGTTACACCTCTTTCCGAGGAAGCAGCACATTTCCTAAAGTACTGTACCTAACAGAATCCTTCTCCACTGCTCACTTGTATTTTTAATAAGATCCAAAATTTGAAGTAAAATATGAAACAGTAAAGGAAAACATTAAAGTAGAGTTTACAAGCTTCTAAAATGAATGTTGCTGTACAGAGCTGAACTTATAAGAAATTAGCAGTAGTTTCAGGGTTTACCTGTCCGTCAGTACTCATGCAATCCACAGAAATTAACCCTTTATAAATACACTGCTATTGTATCACTTACCAGAGACAAACAGGAATAGATCTATCCCAGAATTTTGCTGGAGGCAAATGGAACTGTGTGGGAAAGTAACGGAAGATTGGCGAGGAGGATTGTAAATACGCTCAAGTGTAAATAGGCTTCCAGTGCACCTGGGGCACTGGAAAACACTTCTATCATGCTAATTGGTGTTTGGTCTTGA